>SJYA01002500.1:2474674-2658767 GCA_006410615.1 Neotragus moschatus
TCCGACTTGTTGGCTGTTGTCTGTTCACCACAGATCTAATTATGCCCCTCAGGGCTCCCTGGGGCCTTCGGTTGTCTTGGTCAATTCCCTTCTTCCTTTGTTTCTTTACTTCCGGGTCCCTCTATGGCCCTCTTTATCCCAGACACACCTTTCCAAGGCATTTTAATAAAATCTTTTTGGCTATTCCATGCAGGATCTCGGTTTCCCCACCAGGGGTCGAAGCCATGGCCCCTGCAGTGGACGCGGGGAGTTCTAACCACTGGACCCCCAGGGAGGTCCCTTTCCAAGGCATTATGAGGACCTTTTATTTATTGGTTCCCCTCAAAACCTCTGCACATGTTTATAAAGGGTATAGCGGCCCCACTCATAGTCTTTGGAAGCTAAACACCAACTCCTATCAGTTGGCACGGGCACAGAACAGAGCAAAAGAAGAGAGTGGCTGGATTGCAGTGGGAGTGTGTCCATGACAAAGAATTTTGTTGAAAGAAACAAAACACTCTCAAAGGCCTGAGCAAGCAGTATGCTGGGAGTCCAGCCCCTGGTGAAACTCACTTTTTGTCTGGGTAAGGCAAAAAGGAGGGCAGAACATACCAAGAAGTAAGCTGTAATACTTTAAAAGATTGTTTCTGCTTTGACATTCCTTAAGGAGAAACAAAAGTTAAATGCACCCAGAAAAAAAACACAGGATTCCTTTCTACAGGAATTTTGGGGTCTTTTTATTTCTGAAATGCCTTTCTTAACTCTTCACCATCATAAAGCAAATCTTGTGTCTATTGGCCTAAAACACCCACTGAAAGATCTTTACATAGCTACATTCTGAGGGTCAGCCTCAAACATTCACTGAAAAATGAGGTAGGAGTGACTGTATTCTTGATGAGTAACTAAATTTTTCCAGCAATACACGTATTCCAATGATGTAACTTAAAAGTCAGAGGTTACTTTTCCCTCCACTAAGCGAAAAGCAATCAGGGCATACAGAGGTGGGAAGACAGCCTCCTCAGGTCTAAAGTACACACTCTACTCCTTACCCACCCCTGTCAACAGCCAGTGCCTCGCATTAACCCTTCTTCACAATCTTCTATAGGTCAAAATGTGGGGGATTATTTTCTGTGTTAGATATTCTTAAAACTTCCTCTATCATCCAACTCAACCATGTGGGATCTTAGTTCCCCAACAAGGGATCAAACCTGCGCCCCCTGCATTGAAAGGCAAAATTGTGACCACTGGACCACCAGGGAAGTCCTCTCAACCAGCATTTTTGGAGCATCATGCATGAGCCAGACCCTGAGTTAAGCACCCATGGGCACCAGACAAATCTCTCTTCTTCAAGGAACTCATAATCTAGAGGAAAGCCACACCTGTGTACAAGCAGCCAGGGTACCACGTGAAAAGTGGCAGCGTAAGATCTCAGAGGAGAGTGAGGTGTCTTCCTGGGTTAGGGAAGAGGGAAAGAATCAAAGTGGTTATGTTTGATCAGGGCCTTTAGCGGTATTTCTGTGAAAGTTCAAGGCCGAGGAAAGGGAAAACGATATTCCAGGCCTAGGAAACAACAGAAGAAAAGTCATGGAGGCATGATAATGCACCCCAAGGTTAAACAGTCACAAGCATCCAATGTGGGATAAATGAGAACTTCCCTGGTGGTTCAGTGGTTAAGACTCTGAGCTCCCAACACAGGGCACAGGGTTCAATCCCTGGTCAGGGAACTAAGATTCCACATGCCACTCAGTGTGGCCAGAAAAAAAAAAAAAGATTGCATCCCAATGTGGGGTTAATGGAGAGGGAATGAAGCTTGGAAAGAAGGTTAGAACAAGTTGCAAAGGTCCCTGTCTGCCTGTTTAAACCTTATTTGGGGGCAACAGGGAACCCTTAAGGATTTTCAAGCAGTTGAATGACTCAGTCAGTCTCATGTTTTTAAAAATAATTCTGAGATCAGGTTAGGAAGACAGAGACTGGAGGCCAATTATTCAAACACGAGATAAGAATAGGGACAGTGGAAACTGAAAGAAAGAAACTAACTTGAAATTGTTAGAGGAAAAATGAATAGGAGCTGGCAGCCAACAGGGTGTAGAAGTATGAAAAGAAGAAAAACTACAAAGTTGCTGAGGTTCTTACTTGGGAGGATGGTGACAACATGAATCTAGCTATGAAAAAGGACAGAATAGCAGGTCTGGAGGCAAAGAAGGGGACTGAGAAGTCCTATTGCTACATGAGGAGTTTGGACCTCTTGTTACAGCCAAATGGAGACAGCTAGTAGACAGCTTGAAGGCTGATATGGAACGGAGAGAGGAGACTGGGGCTAGAGATACAGATTTGGATGCATTGGGCACCCCAATAGTTGCAAACTGGTAGAGAGGAAGGAGATGTGGGTTTGATCCCTGGGTTGGGAAGACACCCTGGAGGGATGGCAACCCACTCCAGTATTCTTGCCTGGAGAATCCCACGGACAGAGGAGTCTGATAGGCTAAGTCCATAGGGTTGCCAAGAGTCAGACATGACTGAAGCTACTTGGCACAGCACAGAGAGGAAGGAACAGAGAAACCAGAAAGACGCAACGGTAAGCAAGCCGGGAGGAGAGGAAAGGTGCCAAGAGAGGGCACAGTTTCAAAGCAAGAGTGGTTATCGGTCAAATACTGCAGAGAACCTGGGACTTGGGTCTGGAAGGAGGCCACTGTGTCTAACATATCAGACCCCTTCGAACAGCGATAGGGAGAGCTGCCTTACGACAGAGGGTATAATTGTATAATACTAATTAGCATCTTCATCCTCAGATGTCAAAGAACTATTTCAGAAACAGGATTCAGAACATTAATTATTTATTGACAGCTAATCAGGGGATTCAAGCCTATAAGGTAAATCACTGAAAATATACAGAAACACATAAAGGTATACAACTAATTATCTTTCCAAATTCAGAGCATTAAAGATCCAGGATAAAAGAGAAAAAGTCTTAGAATTAAGACCTGTGGAATGTTGATGTATATCCAAATATGATGGGTGTGGCGGCTCCAGACGAGCACTCTAGGAAAATATATCAGGGTTCAGCTTTGATCCTCTAGGTATGTAATTTAGGGTAATCAAACTTCTCTAAGACTGATTTTTTCATCTAATGAGGATGATAATAGAAATAACAAATACATATAAAACCTCTTAGCATAGCGCCAGCACATAATAAATGTTGAATTAGAAAAACTCATTATTCTAATTATGAAATTATAGTAATGTTTCATATTATAATTATAATAATATTTTCTTAGTCTTTACTTTTTTAATCAATAACTATTTTTGAGTCACTCCCCTCCATGTACCAAGCATGACTCTAGGTGCTGGGAATATTAACTTAAAAAAAAGAGTGCAATCTTGTTTCCCATCACAGGAAGCATGGCCTAAATGTGTAGAAGGCAAGTGGTCAATTAAAAAACAAGATGATCCTTCCTGTAACAAAAGAAGGAGAAAGGTGCTCAAAAATATGCAGGAGGAAGCACTCGGTGCTACCCCAGGTCCTGGGGAAGGAGAGTGGCTACCAGATAAGGTAACATCCAATCATTACAAGAAAATCTGAAGCAATTTAAAGGATAATAATAATATTAAGGTGCCATCACACACACATACACACACACCCCACTGAAAAAATATGTCAGAAAAGAAGGTTCTTTGCCCAAGGGCAAACAGCAAGAGAAAAGGAGCTGGAAGCAACCCAAACTCTTGTCATCAGCTCAAGGATATATTTTGGCTGAAACAATCATCATGTAATATTTACACCCTTACCCCTTGAGCTTGGGCTCCATGTTCTACAAAGCTAATTAAACATCTCTTGCCTGTCCTCTAAAAGTCTACAGTTTAAAAATAGGTAACTAATAAATGGACAAATTGAAGAACTTTGATGACAAACTACCTGCTTAAGGTAGAGTTCTCAAAGGAACAATTTTCAAGATCAGTTCAGTCCCAAAGGTGAGGATGTTAACAGATTTTGTCCTTCCCTTTGAAAACAACAAATATCGAGGAGAAATATTAAAACTGCATGGTCTGGTTTCTTAAAAAGCTAAAAATAGACTATCCAGCAATATGCTGGAGTAACTTCTGAGTATATACCCAAAAGAAGGGAAGGCAGACTCTGGAAGAGATGTTCGTGTATCCATGTTCACAGCAGCATTAATCACAACAGCCAAGAATGGAAGCAACTCAGGTGCCCAGCGATGAATGAACAGGTAAAGATGTGAAAAAACACATACAATGGAGCATTATTCAGGAAGGGAATTCTGACCCATATGACAACATGAGTGAGCTTTGAAAACATACTAAGTGAAATAAGCCAGTCACAAAAGAACAAATACAGTATTATTTGATTCTATTGATATTTACATATGGCATGTAGAGTGCTCAAATACATAGAGACAGAAAGTAAAGTGGTGGTTGCTAGGTGATTCATGGGAGTTAGTGTTCAGTGGGTACAGAGTTTGAGTTTTGGAAAATGAGAAACATTCTGGACATGGATGGTGATGATGGTTACACAAATACGAGCATGTGCTCATGTCACTGAAAACGAAACTCGTGTCCCACTCTTTGCAACCCCATGGACTGTACAGTCCATGGGATTCTCCAGGCCAGAATACTGGAATGGTAGCCTTTCTCTTCTCCAGGGGATCTTCCCAACCCAGGGATCAAACCCAGGTCTCCCACATTGCAGGCAGATTCTTAACCAGCTGAGCCACAAGGGAAGCCCTATGTCACTGAACTGAGCACTTAAAATAGTTAAAGTGGTAACTTTTATGTTACATATGCTTTTCGCAATTTAAAAAATTGAATGGCTGCCATGCTCATTAAGGGCTTCCCTGGTGGCTCAGAGGTAAAGAATTTGCCTGCAATGCAGGAGATGCAGGTTCGATCCCTAGGTCGGGAAGATTCCCTGGAGGAGGGCATAGCAACCTACTCCAGTATTCTTGCCTGGAGAATCGCACAGTAATCCCCCTGGCGCGTTGTTGTCTACAGGGTCACAGAGTCAGACATGCCTGAAGCGACTGAGCATGCACACATGCATGCTCATTTAATACCTGTTCTTTAGCATTTCAGGGCAAATAAAAACATCTTGTTTCTGACATTTAGATGCAATGCCATCTGAAGAGGGGATGAGAAACTGAGCCTGAGCATATTAGAAAGCTCTTCATCCAAAGGGGCAGTATCCGGTTACCATTCCCTGGGAATGAACACCTTTGTGACCCACTAAGAAGGTGGCTTTGTTGGCAGCTATCATCTGACAAGTTTTAATTAAAATAATCCCAGTGTACCAGCATCGCCCCACTAGGGATCAACTGTCAAAGTGCACATTCCAAAAATTACCAACTGAATTTCTATGTGCAAAATCATTAGGCAGAGATTTATGTAAGACCCGTGACTATAATTCATATCAAATTATAATCTGATAAAATACAATTCAAATCAGTTCTTGCTCTTAAGATATGTCTTGTTGGATAATAGATGGACCCAAGGAAATGGCAACCCACTCCAGTATTCTTGCCTGGAGAATCGCATGGACAGTTCACAGGGTCGCAAAGAGTTGGACACAACTGAGCAACTAACACTTTTCAAGAACAGCTAAATAAAAATAGAAGAAGTATACAATTATGTTCGAATTAAGTAGTATATGTAACTAGGCCTTTAACAAACTTGGATAAGGGAGAGATTACTTGGGCCAGGACTGTTCCAGGAAGACTGATGGAAAGGACTCTGGGAGAAATGTTCAGGACTCAGGAAGTACGTCTCAGGTCATATGCTTATGCTACTGCTACTGCTAAGTCGCATCAATCGTGTCTGACTCTGTGCGACCCCATAGACGGCAGCCCCCCAGGCTCCCCGGTCCCTGGGATTCTCCAAGCAAGAACTGGAGTGGCCTGCCATGGATGCACTGAATTTTTCTTAAAGGATACACAGGATACGGTTGACATTGGTAACTTTTTAGGGGTAGGACTGACGGGAGGGGAAGAAAGACTTTTACTTTTCACTGCANTTCATATCAAATTATAATCTGATAAAATACAATTCAAATCAGTTCTTGCTCTTAAGATATGTCTTGTTGAATAATAGATGGACACAAGGAAATGGCAACCCACTCCAGTATTCTTGCCTGGAGAATCGCATGGACAGTCCACAGGGTCGCAAAGAGTTGGGCACAACTGAGCAACTAACACTTTTCAGGAACAGCTAAATAAAAATAGAAGAAGTATACAATTATGTTCAAATTAAGTAGTATATGTAACTAGGCCTTTAACAAACTTGGATAAGGGAGAGATTACTTGGGTCAGGACTGTTCCAGGAAGACTGATGGAAAGGACTCTGGGAGAAATGTTCAGGACTCAGGAAGTATGTCTCAGGTCATATGCTTATGCTACTGCTACTGCTAAGTCGCATCAGTCGTGTCTGACTCTGTGCAACCCCATAGACGGCAGCCCCCCAGGCTCCCTGGTCCCTGGGATTCTCCAAGCAAGAACACTGGAGTGGCCTGCCGTGGATGCACTGAATTTTTCTTAAAGGATACACAGGATATGGTTGACATTGGTAACTTTTTAGGGGTAGGACTGACGGGAGGGGAAGAAAGACTTTTACTTTTCACTGCATTCCCTTGTACAGAGTGGATAGACNTGTGGTGTGCAGGCTTCTCATTGCAGTGGCTTGTTGTGGATCGTGAGCTCTAGGGCCTTTGGGCTTCAGTAAGTGTAGTACATGGGCTCAGTGGTTGCGGCTCCCGGGCTCTGGAGCACAGGCTCAGTAGTTGTAGCACACAGGCTTAGTTGCTCTTTGGCATGTGGGATCTTCCCAGTTCAGGGACTGAACCCATGACTCCTGCATTGGCAGGAAAATTCTTTACCACTGAGCTACCAGGCAAGCCCAACATCATGTGATTGTTAATAATGAATGAAAATATGCTATTCATTTAGTAATGATCACCCTTACCTGTGAGAACACTGAAATCTCAGGTTCTCTGTAAGATGGTAATTTTTAAAAGAATAGTTCTTTTATCTGGATTTCCATATGAGCCTTGTGGCAGAGAACTCATTTCTTTGATCAGTCTTCAATTATTTATTTTTTAAAAAGGAATCTGTAACAGGCCATTTAGAATAGTTGATTGTAAAAGGACACAGAAGCATTTCTGCTGTATTTTTAATGGCTTTATTTCCCTAGCAGGCCTACCCTTTTTTTATATTCCCAAGGCTTAGAAATGAAGATGGACTTATGTTTTTATCCATTAGCCATTTATTAGCTAACAGCATGGTCAGATATGTGACTGGTGGCTGATTATTACACATTGTGATTAATCCAGGATGTCTAGGGTGGTCAGCAAATGTCCTTCCTGCCAGATAGTCTTATTCTGGTTTATCCATGTCTGAATTTCCAGTTTTAACACATGGTAGATACTCAGTTTGTTCTTTGTAATTATTATTGTAATGGTTGATGTCATAACTTTAAATAGTTTTTGTTGTTTAACTTTTGATGAGGAGAAACTTCAGTTTGAATCCAAGCGATGATTTTTTTTTTGTTTCCCAGACAACCTTTGGGTTTTCAGGTAAAGACCTCTACAATTAATATTTTGTTCAGTTGAGTACCTTAAAAAGTACAAAGAAGCCTTTTTACTGTTTGGGCTGACTTTAACAGTTCTAGGAGAGACCACTAAGTTGTCCAGGGTTTGCACAGAAAATAAAAATTCCCCAGTGATCCAAAAATCACTTATGAGCCAATTATTTTCAGCTTCTCCCACCGTACTTTTTTATTNTTGAGTACCTTAAAAAGTACAAAGAAGCCTTTTTACTGTTTGGGCTGACTTTAACAGTTCTAGGAGAGACCACTAAGTTGTCCAGGGTTTGCACAGAAAATAAAAATTCCCCAGTGATCCAAAAATCACTTATGAGCCAATTATTTTCAGCTTCTCCCACCGTACTTTTTTATTTCTAATGGCTTCTTCAAATGAAGGCTGAAATTGACTGATATAAATTTCTCTGGTTGAAGTACCATTAAATGGCCTCTGTTCAGCTGTAGGAGAAAGAGGACGTGGAGGCCACAGATCTGCCTCCTGTGGTCAAGGCTCAGGCAGCGAAGCACAGATTTCGTGTGTCACCTTGCTCCTTACAGCTTTTAAGGATGTTACTGACAAAGGTTTTTGTGTGGGATAATTGGAATTCTCTGGCTTGTTCCCATAAAGTTTCAGCAACTTTGTCGTTTCTGGTTTACTCCATGAAACATAGTACAAGTTATACTGGTCGTTTTGACCAGCTCTGAACATTAAATAAAAATAACCTTTAAGAAAAAAGAACAAAGCTGACTCATCAGTCTGCGCTGGGCTTGGCTTCCTGCACTACTGTTGCTGCCCCCTCGCTGGGGTCCAAAGCTTTGATCTTCCTTGTATCATCCAAACTTCTTTGGTTTTTTCCTGAATAAGTAGCTGCAATCTGTAGAAACTGAGGAAAGGTTACTAGCATTTTTCTTTTGGTCAACCTGAAATTGAGATTATTTTAATGACTTGTGTCCTTTAACTCTTTTTTATTAGGAGACTGGATGACAACATTCGAACTGTCGTAAGAGGTCAAACAAATGTGGGACAGGATGGCAGGCAAGTAAGTAACATATTCCTCCATGTTCGTTACATCCTCTGATATCTTTAAGACCCCACAACCAACTGACCAGTATATTGATCTGCCTGCTTACAGAGCACTTTCTTACTGATCTGTCCCGTATACAGCAGGAAGCTTGCACGACTCATCCCACTACTGGCAGGGATAGGCTGCCCAGAGCAGCCATGAGCTGTCACTCAGCAGCCCTTAGATCAGAAGCTGCACCTTGCAGCACAGCTCACCTAGGGCCAGGCTGAAAGGCTCGCTGAAACGAGAGAACAGAGGCTTCCTTGTCTTTCTGCTGGGGGTCAGGTGTCTCTGAGCCTCCATTCTGTGCTTTCGCTTTCTGATTTATTTCTGGTTGTGTTTTGTCTCCTGCTGTGATCCGTCCACACTGAAAGCCTCGTGCTCTCCAAGCATGTCCTGTGCCTTATGGACCTATGCTTGGGTACGTAAGTAAGTGTGGTAAGTGTTAGCCACTCAGTCGTGTTTGACTCTTTGCGACCCCGTGGACTATAGCCCGCCAGGCTCCTCGGTCCGTGGAATTTTCCAGGCAAGAGTACTGGAGTGGGTTGCCATTCATTTCTCCAGGGGATCTTGCCAACCTGGGGACTGAACGCTCGTCTCCTGCATCGTAGGCAGATTCTTTACCTCCTGAGCCACCAGTGCTTATGTTCTTCTTTTTGCCTAAAAAGCACATTCTCCTTTTTTTCTTCCAGTAGCTTCATTCTGAAATCTTACCCAGCTCAGGTACTACTAATTTTATGAAATTTTCTGTTCTGTTCAACTGATATACCAAAGGAATCAGAATATTAGAAACCCAAGTCCAGAGGNGTGCTTATGTTCTTCTTTTTGCCTAAAAAGCACATTCTCCTTTTTTTCTTCCAGTAGCTTCATTCTGAAATCTTACCCAGCTCAGGTACTACTAATTTTATGAAATTTTCTGTTCTGTTCAACTGATATACCAAAGGAATCAGAATATTAGAAACCCAAGTCCAGAGGGGACTTGAAACTCATCTGGTCCTCTCTTCTCATTTCGTAGATGAGAAAGTCGATCTCAGCAGCCATCACATAGAGGTAGAGTCTTTCTGCCCACAAACTCCCACAGGCCCTGGCCCCTGCTTTCCTGCCTTACTGTGAGCACATCTTGTCCCTTTGGCTAGTGTGTAAGCTCCTTGAAACTAGAACAGTATCTTCTCATCTTGGTGTTTCTCAGAATCCAAAGTCCACCTGCCATAACATTTTATGCAACTATATTAAATATTTGGTCTGTGGAAGATTATCTAGTATTTGTAAATAAACAAAAGCCTTCTACCAGAAAACATCACTGAGACCAGTGTGTGTGTCCCTTTAAAGACGTTTAAAGCTTGACTGGTGCCTGACTAGTCCCGGCTGTCTACCATTTAAAATAATAACACTGCTGTTTAGCGTGTTTCCGCCTATATTTAGAAAGGCTCACTAGAAACCCTGAAATACTTGAGATTCTCAGGTATTTACAGTTTTAAGAATGTGAAAATAAAGTGAATCATTCCTCAGGACTTTTTGCTGGGTCATGCTGTGTAGACATTATACTTTTCAGTTATTTCTATTCTAACCTCTGATGACAAACAAGCGGTCTTGGAGAGCAAGCCCTGAGGTAGGTGGCCTGGAGGAGAGTCGGCCCTCTCCACCTTCACTTATGAATAGGTTGCTGCAGCAAGGCAGGTCGTATTTCAGAGAGCAGTGCCACATTTTCAAGAATGTTTAGATAGCATTTCAATCTGTGATGGAATTTCGTGTTCGTCTCCTTAGAATCCAGACAGAAAGGAAGCCCAGGAGAAGTAATTGCTTTTCCTGTCATCCCCTCCATCTGTGTTTTCCAACAGTTTGTAATGCAAGCTGAAAGAGAGACTTTTTTTTCTTTTTTCCAGAGAGCTTTTGAGTCCTATCCTTGTCAATTCGTAGGGGTGAAAAAGCCTTACTGTCCAGCCCCACTAGCTGGTGGTTTGTTGAAGAGAGGCTCCATCTGACTGGCATGGACTCAGGAGAATTACAGATGTTCCAAAACATTGGGCTTTATAGGTCAAGAGTCCTTGGTTCCCTCTTCCCTGGAACAGAGGAAACTCTGCCCTCAGAAAGCTTGTTTCCGAAGTTTCTAGGGAACACTCAGAAGAGGAGAGCAGAAATGCGGACGAAAGGAAGTT
This sequence comes from Neotragus moschatus, assembly GCA_006410615.1. Lineage (NCBI taxonomy): Eukaryota > Metazoa > Chordata > Mammalia > Artiodactyla > Bovidae > Neotragus > Neotragus moschatus. Next base: position 2,485,455 of record SJYA01002500.1, read on the forward strand.
TTCCTTTCATCCATTTCCTCTTGATTGTGCGCACCCAGGACAGACATGCTTTTTCATCTGTGTAAATAAGAGCAGAGTGTTGACTTCACACTCGTGGTGTCTTCAAAGATGTCTTTTGCAGAAAAGGTCCTTCTGGAAAGCAGTGTTTCTGACTCCAAAATTATTTGTGGAGAGGAAGCGATTTAGAAATTGAAGACACAGTGAGGCAGTTTTAGTTTCCTGACATTTCTGAAACACCCACCTCCTGGTTAGCACTCTGCTGCGCGTGTTGGAGAGCCTTCCGTGTCGACCACCTCCTAGGTGGGCGGACTTGAAGTGGTCTAGTCCATGACCTTTTCTAACCAGAATGTGCTCATATGAAGCTAATACAGCTCAGAATTCTCCCAATTTTTATCTGTTGAAATCATCAAGCAAAAGCTTTAATTAAATACCCACATGTTTGAAACTTTGTGGATGAGATGAGTCAATACAGTAAACACGTGAGCTGATATGCTTTGAAACTTAACTTCCACAGCTTCCCAAGAATTGAAATGGACAGCTTGAACAAAGGTAGAAAGAGAGGTGACTAGAGGAGTGGGTCAGAAGAAGAAGTTTGCGTGTGAAATTTCAAGAGTAGCCAGACCTTGATCAGTTCCTAGTCAGCTCACTAAGAATCACCAAGAGAGGATCAGTCCCAGGACTTCCTTCAGTCTCTTGTGTGGAGCTTGTCTATAATGTAATTATTGTACCAAAGCAAGACTAAGGTTTGGGAGGGGAAGAAAATTACTGCTGTCTTCAGCTCTGCTCACTCAAACTTTGATTTGGAAGAAGCATATAAGATCATTGTAGAACCACCTGCCACCCAGTTCAGGAATCCTTTCTATGACATCTCTGACATTTCATTATCCTGCTTCTGCTTGGATACTTGCAGTGATGGGCAGCTCGCTATTTTGGTATTCCGCAGGACCATTTGTTCCAGTTTTATACAGCTTTAATTGTAAGAAACTTTTCTTAAGATTTATTTATGTGGCTGCTCCAGATCTTAGTTACAGCACACGAGATCTTCTGTCTTCATTGGGGCATGCAAGATCTGTAGTTGCAGCATGTGGGATCTACTTCCTGACCATGGATCAAACCCAGGCCCCCTGCATTGGGAGCCTAGATTCTTAGCCACTGGGGTGTCCCCATCTCTTCTTGATTTCAGGAGACTTTTCCCTTCAGTTCTGTGCTGGGTTCAGAGAAGTTTTGATTTTGCTTTATTTTTTTTTTCTCGTTGTTAATTTAAGAGCAACACTCTTTCTAGCTTTCTGCATTCCTGGGGAAAAGCACAACTGACCAGTGGCTTTTAATGTAGTTTAGTGTCAGTTCAGTAATAAGATTTCAGATTCCACACTGCAACCAATCTTTAAAAGTCTACCACTTTTCCTCAAAAAACTTAGATTTATCGTACAAAACCAGCAATATATCCAAAGAGAACACTAATTGAGAAAGATAATGTGTATCTCAGTGTTCACGACATTATTTACATAGCCAAGATATGGAAGCTACCTAAGATATTGATCCATAGATGAATGGATAAAGAAGATGTGAAACACACACACACACACACACACACACACACACACACAGAATACTACTCAGCCATGAAAAAGAGAACAACAAATTTGCCATTTGCAACAACATGGATGGACCCAGAAGATATTATATTTAGTGAAATAAGACAGAGAAAGACAAGTACTGCATGTTATCACTTATATGTGGAATCTAAAACATAAATGAATGAATATAACGAAACAGAAACATACCTACAGATATAGCGGTTATTGTATTTCGCCACAGATACAGTGGGGAAAGAGAAAGGGAAGGGGAAGAAATGTGTGCATGCTAAGTCGCTTCAGTTGTGTCGGACTCTTTGCGACCCCATGGACTGTAGGCTGCCAGGTTCTTCTGTCCATGGGATTCTCCAGGCGAGAATACTAAAGTGGGTTGCCATGCCCTCTTCCATGGATCTTCCCAGGGGCAAAATAGGAATAAGGGATTAAGAGGAACAAACTACTTTGTATAAAACAAGTGAACTATAAGGATAGTGTACAGCTCAGGGAATATAACCAATATTTTGTGGGTTAGTTTCTGAGTCAGTTATAGATGCTTGAAATTAACATAATATTGTAAATCAGCTATACTTCAGTTAAAAAAAAGAATCTACAGCTTTTCAAGTTTTGCTGTAGTTTCAAAAAGGATTATCCACAAGTACCTGAAAAGGATATTGAAATATTACTTTCTTTTTTAACTGCCAGTATGTGTGAAGCCAGATTTTCATCATATTTTCCAACTAAAACAACACATCACAACAGATTCAATACAGAAGCATATATGAGAGTCCAACTGGTGTCTGTTAAAGTGTATACCAAAGATGTTTGCAGAGGCAGAGAAACAGTGCCATCCTCTCAAATTTGTTTGGAGGAAATACAGTTATTTTTCTTAAAAGCATGTTATTTATATTAACATGTAATAGTTTTATTATTTTTTTAATGGATCAATAAATGTTTTTTAAATTTCTCAGTTTTAGTTTCCAATATGGTATATATCCATAGCTGTAACCCACATAAACAAAATCTCTTTGTTATCCTCAGCAATATACTTGACAAGAGTATAAAGAGATCATTAGATTTAAACATTTTTAGAAATGCTCTTAATAGTATTTCAGGGTTCAGTAGGTAGGAATGAGAGCCAGTTTGTTCTTGATTTTAGTGACAGTGACTGTAGTTCGTATACTTGTTCATTCACTCATACAGAAAGTTAGTGCTTTCTCCGTGGTGGGCTCTGTTCCAGGGACTGGGGATAATACAGTGAACAAAACAAAGGCCCTTCTCTAGAGGTGATGCTGAATGTGCCGGTCTCTCGTTTCCAAATTTTATGTTAAGGACATATCCTCATGACCTTGGTTCACTAATCCTGTTTGCCAGAAAAAGATGTTGAATTTTATTATATGCATTCCCTTCTTTTTAAATATTTATGTGCTTATTTGGTTGTACCCAGTTGTAGTTGTGACACACAGAATCTTTAGTTGGGGCGTGGAAACTCTCAGGTGTGCACGTGGGATCTAGTTCCCTGACCAGGGGTTGAACCCGAGCCCCCTGCATTGGGAGTGCAGAGCCCCCTTTCACTGGGCCACCAGGGAAGTCCCCGTTTCCATGTTCTTCAGATATGAGCATATGGTTTTTCCATTTGATGATTAGCTTCAGTTCAGTTCAGTTCAGTCACTCAGTCGTGTCCGACTCTTTGTGACCCCATGAATCACGGCACACCAGGCCTCCCTGTCCATCACTAACTCCCGGAGTTCACTCAGACTCACGTCCATCGAGTCAGTGATGCCATCCAGCCATCTCATCCTCGGTCGTCCCCTTCTCCTCCTACCCGCATTCCCTCCCAGCATCAGAGTCTTTTTCAATGAGTCAGCTCTTCGCATGANTTGCGGCATGTGGGCTCCTCTAGTTGTAGCATACAGGCTCAGTAGTTGTGCCGCGAAGGCTTAGTTGCCCACAGCATGTGGGGTCTTAGTTCCTCAGCCAGAAATAGAACCCATATCCCTTGCATTAGAAAGCAGATTCTTAACCACTGGACCACCAGGGAAGTCCCCGGGTCCAGATCTTCTGGATCGGTACACACATATCGGTGTGTACCAAATTCTCATTTTTTAAATAGTGACAAATTTAAAAAGCAGATTCGGGAACCACTTTTTCTCCACTGCGGAACCTGAAAAGTTAACTGGTTCACAGGGGAGTCCAAACAGTGACTTTGACTATGGCCTCGTTAACCATCTGGGCCCCTCTCAGCATGAAGAATCTGGACTAACAGAAGAGCTCCAGGCAGGCGGGAAGGGAGAACTGAGTATTGACTGCTCACCTTGGCCCTGAGCACGGGGGAGCCAATCCTGAGGGAAGTGGAACAGGAAGAGACAGTCTTCCAGATGAAACCTGCAGTGGTGGTGGTAGGAGGGGGGCAGAGCCCAAAGGGCTTTGGTACAGAAAGTGTGGAAGTGTTAGTTGTTAAGTCATGTCTGACTCTTTGCAACCCNGCCCTGAGCACGGGGGAGCCAATCCTGAGGGAAGTGGAACAGGAAGAGACAGTCTTCCAGATGAAACCTGCAGTGGTGGTGGTAGGAGGGGGGCAGAGCCCAAAGGGCTTTGGTACAGAAAGTGTGGAAGTGTTAGTTGTTAAGTCATGTCTGACTCTTTGCAACCCCATGGACTATAGCCCACCAGGCTCCTCTGTCCATGGGGTTCTCCAGGCAAGAATACTGGAATGGGTTGCCATACCTTTCTCCGGAGATCTTCCCAACCCAGGGGTTAAACCTGTGACTCCTGCTTTACAGGCAGATTATTTACCATCTGAGCCACCTGGGAAGAAGGGAGCAGTAAAAAAAAATCGGCTGAAGGAACATCCAGAAGCCAACCCTGAATGAAGACCCATAGTATAGATGAGCATTTGTTACTCAGTGGCTACAATTGGATGTGATGGTAAAATATGGAGGATTTGAATTTAACTTAGCAACTGGGAAGTCCTAGCAGGAAGTAGTCCTTTGTTAAACCTGAGCAGATTGTTCCTTTAAATGTATCCCATCTTCTAAAGTATTGAATTTCCTTACCTTTTATTCAGCAAAAGCAGCTGAGACTCTTGTTTGAACTTTTCCTTCTCCAGCTGCATTTGGAGTTGCTGCTTTAAATGTGCTCATCCTCAGGGGTTACATTTCATCAAAAGAAGCTGTGCTTGAGTACATTCCCCACACCCCGCTATTTCAGGGCAAATAGATTTTAAGTTATGGGCGATAACAGATATATGCAGAGCTGTAAAATATAAATGTTTAGTCTTGTTTGGGTACTGCTGAGTTTGTGTCCCAGCCCCATCTCAGGACTTTAACTTCTGGCTTGTTTCCTAAACACAATAAAAATGAACCCTTTGGTTCACATCTTTGGGGATGTGGTTTGCAGAAATCATAAATTAAAGTAACTTAGGTGGAACAGAGCCTTTTAACAAATAAGGTGAAAATTACTCCTTTTGCCCTTTACATTCTTTTGGTTTTCAAACTTGGAAAGAAATCTGTGCTTTAAATAAAGCCCCTTTATACCCAGGGTTTCTGAATGGGCTATGGAAGAATTTGTGTTAGCATCCAGTGCTTTGCCTCTGATGGGTGCCCATCTGGCATTTGACCGGGGCTGCCGGACCTGGAAGGTACCTGGTGTGTTCAGGGCCTCAGAGGATCATGATGCTGTGCACATGCAGTGATCCATGGCAGCGAGATTCCTGGAGCCTCTGCTCCTGTTTGGCTCGATCTTGGGGCACAGGCTGCATTGTTTTTTATTGCTGAGACTTTTTTTTTTAAAGTACCTCTCCTTCAGCTAGGGATGATTTTTTGCCATAGCAACAGCTCTCAGTGGTGCCAGGCCAGCCAACAGTGTCAAAAGAAGAGCCATTCCATAAATCGAGGATACTCACCCCTAGATGTCTGTCTTTAGTGGATGTCCAGGGTCCCCCCGTTTAGGCCTCATCAGATACGGTCACCCTTTGCAATGTTTTCATGGAGTCCCTTGCTTTCCAAATGATTCTAGCATTTATACCTCTTTCTATTGGTCTCATCTTCTCGTTATTTCTATTGATATTTCTTATGTATCCCTCACAAGCTCTTTAAAGATACGTCCCCCATCTAGCAATCTTTTTCTCTCAGTATCTAGCTTTAGAATAGGCAGTAGGCACTCACTTTTTATTGACGGGGTGAGCAAGAGATTGAAGTTTTCTTCCTCTGGAGAATGGCTCGTTTGCAACATGATTTGGTGAGATCATCCCCAGATCCTTGAGTCGCCCTTCTGTGTGCCCTGCAGATGTTGGACTTAACCAGCCTACTTGCATCAGCCTTTGTTCTTAGAGGGATACTCTCATCTGAAATGTCATGCTCCATCTGGGAAACCAGGGAATAATAATGATTACCATTAGTGAGCCCCATTGATGAACTGAGTCTTCTGTCAGGATTCTCTGGGTGACAAAAAGACAAGGTCCAGTTCAGACTGGCTTAGGTGAAAGGATCACTTGGAAGGCTCTATTTATTTATTTATTTGCCTGGCTCCTGATCTTAGTTGTGGCATGTGGGATCTACTTCCCTGACCAGGGATCAAAGCCAGGGCCCCTGCATGGGGATTGTGGAGTCCTAGCCACTGGACCACCAGGGAAGTCCCTGGAAGGCTAACCGTGTCATTTTGAGTAGCCTGTGAAAGAATAGTGTTGCTGCCAGGCTTATCAAACAACGGAAGGTGGCCCTGGAATACAGCCCGGAATCTTCTGGGTCTGTCTCTCCAGGTGTCAGCTTCATCGTCTCTACCTGGAGACCAGCAGACCAGCTACCATCTACCCTAATTTCATATCCTGTGGCTTCCTTCACCAGAGAGAGATGAACTTTGTTTCCCAACTCATTGTGGAAAATCACAGAAAAGTTCCAAGTGGCCCAGCTTGGGCCTGGTCTGCCTCTGGGACAGCCAACTCTGTTAGAATATAGAGGAAAACTTCCAGGAGGAAGGCAATGTACTGATTAAACAGTACCCAAGGTGTTCACTGCTAAGCCCTGTTTTCCTTCCTGACAAGTCTTTGAGTTGGAACTGTTGTCCCTGTTCTAGGGGTGATGAGTCTGTGCCTCTTAGATGCTGAGGTTGAGTGGCTGGACAGAAATCACATAATAAGTGGCAAGACTGGCATTTGAATCCTGTGTGCTGGTTCAAGAACTCCCTGCTTTTTACTGTGTGTGGCCTTTCCAAACAATAGGAAGGGAACTGACAGACGTAAAGTTGAACAACAGAAATGATAGCAGAGTAAGTGGGAAAATATCATTTTCTTTCCAGTCACCTTGAACATTAGCCCCTTACTTTTTTCCCAGAGAACTTAAAGCCATATCAGTTCTGAAAATGAGCAGCCTCTTCTTCCTGTGGTGGCAGCAAATGGGATCTCAGTTTTCAATCTCTGAAAGACTGCCCATGGACTCACAGGATAAAGGCAGTATAATTCTCAGAGAGTGAAATTAGATGCATCTACTAGGTATTTTCATTGGCTCAGATTCTCTCTGTCTACACAGGTGACAGACAACACTTCTGGGGTGGGGGGCGAGGGGAAAGAGGTGAAAAAAGAAATCAGTGAGGTCTGTGCCAGGTTCCACACTGCTTATCTTACGTGCACATGACCTAGCGAGGCTTAGGTAGACCATTCAGCATCTGCTTCAGGAGGCAAGGAAAATTAAGAATAATGGTTACAGTCAATAATGCACAAAAATACAGAGATAGCATAATTGATTCTGTGGAGTCTTCTAGACCAGCTGAATGGGTCGCCTTAGATCTCCCATTTGCAGAATCTCAGTCAGTAAAGAGGACGGCCACAGTCCCTGCTTCCTAATAGCATCCTCGGATGCAGGCTGCAGCCACGCTCCAGTGCTCAGTTCAGAAACTCTGCTAAGGGTGGATTGAAAGCAGACATTTTTGGGTGATTAGTTCTGTTTTTAATCCACATACGGCCTGGAATGGAAAAGTAGCCACATTTTATTTTAATGAGTGTCTAGGGACAGTGCCAGAATCATTCTTTCAGCACGTTTTCTCATTAGCTAGGTATAAAAGCATTTTAGGGTCATTTAAAAGTAAAGTCTTGACCTTCTGTAGGTCCTAGGATGTTTCCAACTACAAAGCACTCCTCCTCCAGGGTGATTGATTATTAGATATCAAATATTAGGGTAGGTGTTGAGAATGGACTTGCTTGATGGAGCGAATACTTCAAAAGAACCTTTTGGACTCTGGAAAATGAATTATATTAAATTTCCTCAACTTCAGTACATTGTTATAACAAGCGAAAGTATTCCAGCCTGAAAAACAAAAAAAAAATCTGGCAGACAGTTTATCTTTCTTTAAGACTGTGAAATGTAAGATGGTGTGAGTCTTACTTCTTCGCTGAAAAAGTGGTACCTTAAGCAGAGACAGTTCTGGTAGGATGCCAGATGGAGAAGAAAGAGAGACAGAAACCCTTTCTCTGAGAAAGGACTGTGGAAACTTCTTCAGACCTGACATCGAAGAATAGGATATGGCCCTTCTTGCCTTTCCTTTCACTGAATGTCATGTGTCTTAGGGGATTTGGAGAACATTTTGGCTTTAATCCCATCAGCGCATCCTTAGACCATGACGTGACCAACAAGATCACAGAATTGGATGCACAGCTCTGTGCAATTGGATGCTGTGCCACAAAAAGTGAGTCTTTTTTGATTGGAACTTGCCAGCAGGGGCCTCTGCAGTGCTTTTTCACACAGTGGCCAAACATTTTTTAGAAGGTCCAGTAGGTTGAGAATTTACTCACTTCTGGCAGCATTGGGGGCCTTAGACGTTACAGTAGCCAAATAGATAACAGTTACAGAAAGTGGGATGCTGTGGTTTTGAACCATTGCCAACAGTGGCGCCTGGAGAAAGGGAGGGCTGTGCTCATTCAGAGCAGTGACTTAGCACTGCTGCTCTTCTGAGAAGTACCCCATGGGGTTTATAATCTGTTGGCAAATATTTGTCAAGTTCTAACTGTTCTCCAGCTTTGTTAGATGCTGTAGTAGAGGTGAAAGTAGTGAAAGTTATTTGCTCAGTTGTGTCCGACTCTTTGCAACCCCATGGACTATAGCCTGCCAGGCCTATCTGTCCATGGGATTCTCCAGGCAAGAATACTGGAGTGGATAGCTATTCTCTTCTCCTGGGGATTTTCCCAACCTAGGGATCGAACCCAGGTCTCCTCTGCAGGAAGATTGTTTACCATCTGAACCACCAAGGAAGCCCTTAGTTGAGGTGATGCTTTGTTACCAGAGTCATTTTGGATAATGAGAAGGAGCTATTGGTAATTATACTCAGACAGTCCTTCTCTTCTGTGATTGTCCTGTTACCCACTCTCCCATCTACTTCCCTGTCAATTTCTCCTCTTCTTGTTTTCTCTCTTATCTTCTCATATCAAAAGCTTTATGAAAAAAATAGTTAAACCGGGAGTCAGCAAGCTTTTTCTGTTAAGGATCAGGCAGTAAATGTTTTAGGTTTTAGATATCATCTAGTCTCCGACAAAAACCCTTCCATGCTGTTATGTGGTACATGTTCAGTTCAGCTGAGTCGCTCAGTCGTGTCCAACTCTTTGCGACCCCATGAATCGCAGCACGCCAGGCCTCCCTGTCCATCACCAACTCCCGAAGTTTACTCAGACTTACGTCCATCAAGTCAGCCATGTCATCCAGCCATCTCATCCTCTGTCGTCCCCTTCTCCACCTGCTCCCAATCCCTCCCAGCATCAGAATCTTTTCCAGTGAGTCAACTCTTTGTATGAGGTGGCCAAAGTACTGGAGTTTCAGCTTTAGCATCATTCCTTCCAAAGAAATCCCAGGACTGATCTCCTTCAGAATGGACTGGTTGGATCTCCTTGGAGTCCAAGGGACTCTTCAAGAGTCTTCTCCAACACCACAGTTCAAAAGCATCAATTCTTCAGCGCTCAGCTTTCTTCACAGTCCAACTTTCACATCCATACATGACCACAGGAAAAACCATAGCCTTGACTAGATGGACCTTTGTTGGCAAAGGAATATCTCTGCTTTTGAATATACTATCTAGGTTGGTCATAACTTTTCTTCCAAGGAGTAAGCGTCTTTTAATTTCATGGCTGCAGTCACCATCTGCAGTGATTTTGGAGCCCAAAAAAATAAAGTCGGACACTGTTTCCACAGTTTCCCCATCTATTTCCCAGGAAGTGATGGGACCAGATGCCATGATCTTTGTTTTCTGAATGTTGAGCTTTAAGCCAACTTTTTAACTCTCCAGTTTAACTTTCATCAACAGACTTTTTAGTTCCTCTTCACTTTCTGCCATANTTCTCTTCTGTGATTGTCCTGTTACCCACTCTCCCATCTACTTCCCTGTCAATTTCTCCTCTTCTTGTTTTCTCTCTTATCTTCTCATATCAAAAGCTTTATGAAAAAAATAGTTAAACCGGGAGTCAGCAAGCTTTTTCTGTTAAGGATCAGGCAGTAAATGTTTTAGGTTTTAGATATCATCTAGTCTCCGACAAAAACCCTTCCATGCTGTTATGTGGTACATGTTCAGTTCAGCTGAGTCGCTCAGTCGTGTCCAACTCTTTGCGACCCCATGAATCGCAGCACGCCAGGCCTCCCTGTCCATCACCAACTCCCGAAGTTTACTCAGACTTACGTCCATCAAGTCAGCCATGTCATCCAGCCATCTCATCCTCTGTCGTCCCCTTCTCCACCTGCTCCCAATCCCTCCCAGCATCAGAATCTTTTCCAGTGAGTCAACTCTTTGTATGAGGTGGCCAAAGTACTGGAGTTTCAGCTTTAGCATCATTCCTTCCAAAGAAATCCCAGGACTGATCTCCTTCAGAATGGACTGGTTGGATCTCCTTGGAGTCCAAGGGACTCTTCAAGAGTCTTCTCCAACACCACAGTTCAAAAGCATCAATTCTTCAGCGCTCAGCTTTCTTCACAGTCCAACTTTCACATCCATACATGACCACAGGAAAAACCATAGCCTTGACTAGATGGACCTTTGTTGGCAAAGGAATATCTCTGCTTTTGAATATACTATCTAGGTTGGTCATAACTTTTCTTCCAAGGAGTAAGCGTCTTTTAATTTCATGGCTGCAGTCACCATCTGCAGTGATTTTGGAGCCCAAAAAAATAAAGTCGGACACTGTTTCCACAGTTTCCCCATCTATTTCCCAGGAAGTGATGGGACCAGATGCCATGATCTTTGTTTTCTGAATGTTGAGCTTTAAGCCAACTTTTTAACTCTCCAGTTTAACTTTCATCAACAGACTTTTTAGTTCCTCTTCACTTTCTGCCATAAGGGTGGGGTCATCTGTATATCTGAGGTTATTGATATTTCTCCTGTAAAATCTAAATGAAAGGTATTAGAATGATCCAAGCCAACACTGTTTACAAAATCAGATGTGGCAGCCTAGATTTTGCTCTGAGGGGTCATTTGCTGGTTCCTGCTCTCATACACACCACCTCCACTTTGTCACACCACTGTCCACTTCTGTTCCCTTGACTCCACTGAAACCATTCCTGTCAAGGTCATCAGTGACTTCCCTGGGGTTTATTTTGGTGGCAGTCTTCTGCCCTAATTACATGAATTTTCTCATATGGAAACACAAAAGACCCAAATAGCCAAAGCAATCTTGAGAAAGAAAGATGAAGTTGAAGGAGTCAGGCTCTGTGACTTCAGATTATACTACAAAGCAACAACAATCAAAACAGTATGGCACTGGCACAAAAACAGATTATTTACTACTTTTTCACATTTTAATTTTGTTAGAACTTGATTTTGGTTTGTCATCATCTTAGGAACTCTAATGTTGGTCAGTATGGCAGTCAGCAGTGCTCAGCAGAATCTTGTATCCTGGTTATGAGGAAGTAAACATTAGAAATAAAGAAGCAAATTCCTAGGAGGGGTGGGGAGGTGCAGTAGATGGGCACAGACTCACTGGGTCCGTGGCTGAGTATAGGAAGTGTCCAACAGTGTGCAGGCCTAGAGGTGGTGAGTGAGAGGGAAGAATAATGGTATGTATGTATGTATCTATCTATCTATCTGTAGGTGCAAACATACATTTGCCCAGGCTGGTCATAAGCCTGGAAATAGACCTAGTTAGTATCTGTGCAGTTTTTTACACCTATTATGTCATTGAACCCTCCCAACAACACTGGAAGTAGGTTGCATTGTCACCACTTTGCAGATGAGGAAACTGACCTCCAGAGAGGTTGTTCAGCTGGTATGTGACAGCGCAGGGAGGCCTCAGACACCTGCCTTCTGGCTGGAACGTGGCGGGATCTGTCACTGCTCCACAGCTGTTTTGGGGGTGCTGAATCTGGAAGTGAGGAAGGCAGGATGGTGGGAAGCAGAGAGGACACAGTTGCTGAATGAGGCGTCCTTTCAGGAGGGAATGGGGTTGAGGGGCTGTTCAGGGAGACCCAGTTCCATTCCATCACCCATTTGGACTGGTTATTCCTCTTCAGGTAACATTTCCCAAATTACAAATACCAATGCCAGTTGTTCTGAGACCAAACTGTCTGATGATTAAAATACCTTAGTCCAGATGGCAGACATGACCAGCATAAAAGCTCCTTTGCTCCCCAGCCTTGGTAGATACAAGTTCAGTGATCAGCAGAGCAGATGCACACTCTGCCTGCCTGGGAGGTGGTATGAACAGCTGTTTATTCAAATAGCATCACCTCAGTCTTGGCGACAAATGGGCAAAGGAAGCTGAGACACAGTCCCACACAGCAGTTCGGCGTTCTTCGTCCCCAGCCTGAAACCTCTGCCAATCCCAGAGGTGGAAGAAGATCAGAAGAGACCTCTATCAGGGCTGAGCCACACTAGGTGAGATATTCCAGAAGGAGGAAGTAGTCCCAGCATCAGAACAAGCAGCCTCCCGGAAACCAGGGAAAGACGGGAAGACAGAGTCCTTCCTTCCAGCCAGGGAGGAATTACCTACCCAGGAAGCCGCCTTAAGTTTGCTTTTTGAGGATGTTTTTCAGCAAAAAGGAAAATGTGTTAGTTTGTAGTCCAGAGGCAGCTCTACCTCTGGCTTCTGCTGAAGGCGAAGGTTCAGATCTGTTAGGGCTTTTGTCTTCCTGCCTACCTCACAGCTTTGCTGTCCTCTTTCCTCTGTCAAGGTCTTCTCTGGGAGGCTGGCTGTTTGTCCCGTGCAGGCATAGATGGCCACACACAGACTTATTACATTTTTAAAGGCTCAGAAGGCCTGTTAAGACAGGCCATGCTTAAATCCAAAATAAGTGAACTGCGTTCGATGAAATAAAGCTTGAGTTCTTCAGGCCACCACCTCCCTCACCAGTATGTGTGTTCTGCTAGTGTGCAACTGAGCACCTTCTCCACTTCGCAGATGTGCCTTCCCAGACTTGCACAGTTGCAGCTGTGGGTTGTAGTGCTTTTCATGGATGTCATCTTTGTCAGGTTTCATTTCAGAGGAAACATTTGGCCCACCATTAGCTTTCTGTCTCCCTTTGTAACTTCTTTGATTTCTAAGTGGGGTACCTAGAAATGTCTTTAAGGTTGGCCACAGTTCTGGAGTCCCCATGCACAGCTGTGATTTTTTTTTTTTTTTTTTTGAAGGCTTCATTTTCTGGAGCCTCCAAAATCTCGAGCATCTCCTACCGTCAACTTAGAGCCACCTCTGTGTCTCTGCAGGCTTTTGAAGGTTACCACATATGTGTGCACACACACACACACGCAGATGTGCATTCCTGTTTATTTGTTGTCATCAGCATGTGTAGTGTTCACTGAGATAGAGGGAAATAGTTTAGTTTTTAAATTAAAACTTTATGATTCAACTTGGCAAGTACCCTGAATGTTTATCTGCCTGTATCCAAATGCTGGACTCCCTTTGTCTCTGCTGCCCAGGACTCAGGTAAAATTGTCCACACAAGTGCAATGAAGCAAGAGAGCTTTAGGCATTTTCCTCTGAGGCTGCACTTGATCATAGTGTAGGGACAATGCTGCTTTGTGTTTCATTTATTCCTCTCATTCTAGGCACTTGAAGAGGCTCAGAAAGCGATACAGCAGCTTTTTGGAAAAATCAAAGATATCAAAGACAAAGCAGAAAAATCAGAGCAAATGGTGAGTTGAGGTTTCCTCCTGACATTTTTGTACCAGCAGAGGAGGTTGACTTGTCATCCTTTCATGTACTGGTTAATAGACTTGTTCTTCCCCCTTGCCACTGACCACACCCAGCTCCAGCCCTGGGAGGACATACCACACCCATTCAGGAGGAGCCACGAGACACGCAGTGACTCACCCTCCCTGCTGCCCAGGATCTGCAGCCCAGGCTTTAAGTAGGGAAAGTTCTTTTCTTCTCCTTCCCCAAAATAGCTTCCTAGTCATTTTGGATTTCTCTCTCTAACATTTGTTTGCATCACCCATTTCTCAGTTCAGATGTACGACCTGTGATACCACTTGAAAACTGGACCTGGATCTGGGGGGTGGGCTGCATCCCACTGGTAAGATGCCCTGCGGGGTTTAAGGTCTCCCTCTTCCAGTGGTACCCTCCAGGGATGTGTTCATCTGCTGACCGAGGGGCCCACTAGTTTCTTCCACTCTAAATAGGAAGAATGAAAAGTGAAAGTGAGATTGCTCAGTCGTGTCAGACTCTTTGCAACCCCATGGACTGTAGCCTACCAGGCTCCTTTGTCTATGGGATTTTCCAGGCAAGAGTACTGGACTGGCTTGCCATTGCCTTCTCCAACACAGACTCCTAAACTCTCACAAACTTCTCTCCCTACGTCTTGTTATAATCTACTCGGGAACAGACCCGAGGTCACACTTCCAAGGATCCTGCACTTCTCGTCAGTGCCCATTCGGCAGGGTTGGGCAGGATGTGGAACGTGGGCGAGGCAGGCCTGGCTTCAGTGGTGGACATGGGGGGGTCAGTTTGATATCATTAGTTAGCAGCACAGCCTCTGACATCAGACCACCTGCCTTCAGATCCACCCTCTCTCCTGACTCCCTTTGGGCCTCAAACAAGTTATTGATATTTACCTTCTCGGTACCTCTGTTTCCTCACTGTGAAGTGGAGGTGATAATCACGCATACGTCATGTGATTGTGGGGATTCATTGAGCACTTAGGATCTTGCTCTGCTGGGAGCAGTGAGTGCCTGAGGAGGAGCAGAATGGGACGGATTCTTGAGGCAAAGGAAGAATGTTCAGGATTTGATAACTGATTAGTGACACAGGGGTGAGAAGCGTCACAGATGATGCTGACTTTTAACATAGTAGTTAAAGACCCCTGACACTTGGAGTGGAGCTGAGGAACCCAGGAAGAGAGGCAGGGATTTTTTTTTTTTTTGGTGGGAAGGAAAATGATGATTTATTTCAGTGTTGGAAGGGAGTGATCCAGTTATAGGGCCACACTCCTATATGCTATCTATTCTTGATTTTCTTTTCCCTCAAACTTACTTATTTAGTAAATGCATGATAGGTTCCCCCCCCCTCCCCGGGGCCTGCAATAGAAATAGAGACATTTTGGTAGCCTGCGGGTAATATAGAGAGAAGACTTGATGGGGCAAGTCCCTGGAAAGAGACCTTTTCCTGCTAAGATCCAGTCAGCCTTGCAGGATTGTGAGTGTGGAACTGAGCTATTCAGGTCATGAACCTTTACTTTATAGCTTCACCAAGGTTGATCAAACTAAAAAAATCAGGTCATGTGATTTTAACTCACTGGGCTTTTCCACTTTTAATGGGAGATCTATCTTTAATGGGAGAATGTTTGTGCCTGCTATCCTTTCTTCCAGATGTCAAAGGACCTGGGAAACCAAATGGCTTGCTCTTCAGAAAATTTCTTGGTCAGCATGGACTTGGACAATTTAGTGGAGAAGTCCACCTAGATGTTAATAAAGTTGGAGAATTGTTCCCATCTCACTACTGAATGTACTTTTCTAGTGACTGAAATACATTATGTTGGCCCAAAAGGTCATTCGGATTTTTCTAGCCAATCTTATGAAAAAGCGAATAAACTTTTTGGCCAGCCCCATACTAACATTCCCAGCTATGATGTTTCTTTCTCTTGGATTTCCCCCCCCCCACCCCCCAACACATACACCACCACCACCACCACCACCACCAGCCCTGTTGGAGTTTTACTCCCTCAATTGCCTTCTGTCTGCCTGAAGACTCTCCTCTTATGATACTATGTTAAGCTTATTTTGTCTGGGTTACATTTTAGTCTTCTTGAAATTTGAGAAAAAATTTTTCTTTGTGGAGACTGGACAATGAACCCTAGTTCCATGAATAAAGAACATCTCAATAGAATCAGCCAACTCACACTATTCATTTTGTACCAAACCTAGTCACCCACTGCCAGAAGGTAATGTCCTTGTGGCAGTGTACGTCCCTGACCTTGCTCAGGAGGAGATCCACTGTCCTTGGCTCCTGGACCCCGTGTGCTCCACACTCAGTTACTATTAGGATCACACCATTTGGGGTGAAGAATAAAGTTCATTTCATTCTTACAACTGAGGATTTTGTAGCCCCGGGTAAAGTCTGCTGAAGAAATGCCAAATTAAATGTAAACGGGTTGATTGGAAATTATTTTGGGTCTGCATTGGGAAAACACCTGTGTTTTCTCCAAGGGCTAACTCGAGATGTGTTTGTCCTTACTTTGTTTGCATTGTTTTCTTGTGAGGCCACTTCCAGACGAGTTGACATCCATATTAACCATCCTCCTTTTCCTCCTGTGGTTTTGCACTATTCAGGTGAAGGAAATCACCCGCGACATTAAGCAGTTAGATCATGCCAAACGCCACCTGACCACTTCAATCACAACGCTGAACCACCTGCACATGCTGGCGGGTGGCGTGGATTCCCTCGAGTAAGCACGCAGGCGGTCTGCCCCAGGTCCACGGGAAACGAATGAGTCACAGAGGAAACGGCACCGTAGGTTTATTTGCTCCTCAGCCAGGAGCGTCTCCCCACTCTGCCTCACTTCCTACACATCGGTCTCAGATGTTGAGACTCCACGTTTGTTTTGTGCCCTCAGGTGCTTAACATCTAACAAACACCTGAGACTTTGAGGTGACTAAAGGGGACCTGGAGCGCTTGCAGAAAATAACTGCAAGAACACGGGTCATTTCTATGTGATAGATCTCTACCTTGGGGGTTGACAGGAGACACAGGGCTGTGTAGTCACATACCCAACCTCTGCCTCGGCAAGTTTTCCTACTGGTTTTGGGCTGAGTTTCACTGGCATTGAAGGTGCCTAATGGAAACAGATCTTTAATTGATCATTCAGCCCACTTTACTTTTTTTCAACCCACTTGTTCAAAGACAGAAGCTTCCCATTTGGCTTGTAAAGCATCTGTAGGGAATGGTACCTGAGAACATGAGTAGTAGTATTAAAAGGAGGAGCTGGTTACTGACCACAAGAAAGCAGCCCCAAAAGGCCTCCTTTACCAGCAAGATTCTGACCTTCCTATTTGCTCCTGTGGTCTCTCCCAGGCTAAGAATTCCCCTGGTCCCAACCTCAGCATAATTTCACGGGTGGGCAGAGAAAGAGCACCTTCCTAGGAATATAGACACAGTATCCAAAGTCTGGGTGAGTTGGGTGCAGGCTCTTCCTGGTCTCTCCCTGATGTCGCACGGGCTCCAGCAATCCCTGACTAGTGACTGGAAGAGCAGTGTCCTCATCCCTTTCTCCCGGCGCTCCGTGCATTCCGCCAAACCAGCAGACCAGACAGCAGTAGCCACATTAACTCCTTGGCTTGAACTTGATCCAGTCTCTTTAAGTGCTTCGTAAGGGAAGTCATAAATTATACATTTAATTAAAAAACCCAACCCTAATGAAAACTTTAGATCTGATAGTTTGTTCCTTCCTTGCTGTAACTTGATTTTATCAGCATCCTTTTATTTAAGCTTCATTAACCTTAGCAGTAGGGAAACTAAACATACCTAAACATTCACAGAGTTGCTTAATCTTGGCTTAAAATCTACAGATTTGAGTTAATGTGTACATGCATATAAATGCTCTTTGTTGTATCCTGGGAAGATGTGTCTGGTTTACTCAAATGCCATAACTGTCAAGTAATAACATGCTTGCCCCTGTTCTCTGTCAAAACCCAGCTATTCTGTAATACCCAACCCAAATCCCAAATTCGTAGTCTTCCCAGATTCCCCTCTCCCAACCCAGTGGGACTTCATCACTCACAGTCTTGTACCTCCCAGATCACACAACTTGGACTTCTGTTTAGAGTTGCATTCATCCTACTTGGTACTACTTAAATGTCCTTGTCACTCTCCATGACTTACTCATGTCCCTTTATGGATTTGAACTTGGTGCTATTTCCGCCCCTCCGTCCCCGGGCATAGGACTATATATATTCAGAGCTCAGGAATGCTTATTATAAGTTGAATTGCTCTCTACTTTACAGCCCAGACTAGGCTGGTCCATATCTGTATTTTGTGTCCTTAGTGTTTTTCTAGAACCCTCAACTTCCTGTTTCCTTGCAGAGCCATGACCAGGCGAAGGCAGTACGGAGAAGTTGCTAATCTTCTTCAGGGCGTAATGAATGTTCTGGAGCACTTCCACAAATATATGAGCATTCCACAGATCCGGCAGCTTTCTGAAAGGTAAAATCTCATTGGAGAAAATGATCTTCCCTTTTAAGAAAAGGTGGTGCTAGGATGTGCTTAAGCGCTCAGCTCAGGAAGTTCAATGTGGAATCTCACTGTGGGAGAAGGCTCGGAGGTCACCTGACCTGCCTCTCTCTGATGTAGATGTTCCCTCTGTCTCCACCCTACCAGCTCCTAACCATGCTATCTAAAGCTCCCTGTATCAGGTAGTTGCTGGCCTGTCTCACAGGAGTGGCTGCTGACATCTCTCAGCTGCCCAGGGCTCCATTTGTTAGGAAAACCCTTCTCATTGTCTATTTCCTTGTAAAAAATCAACACGATCCGGGACACCGTGGCTGACAACAATAGTCATTTTTGCTCATGCAATCTAGCCTGGCCCAGCAGGAATAGCTTGTCTCTGCTCCATGCAGCATCAGCCAGAATGGCTCCAGGAGGGGCTGGAGGATCCATTGATTTACTCTCATGGTTAGCAGATTGGTGCCTGCCATCGGCTGGGACCTCAGCCAAGTGGTCCTCCCAGCCGCTTGGGCTTCTCCTAGGTGAGGTGGTGCTGGGGCCCAGAAATGAGCACCCCCAAGATGCTCTAAGAACCAGGTCTTAGAAGTCACATAAGGTCACTTCTGTGGTCACTTGGCCTTCAGAATTCAAGAGGAAGGAACATGGCTGCCCCCACCCCCAATGGGGAGAGTGTCAAAGTCACACTGGTATACAGAGCTTGTGGGAGGAGAGACTGCTATGGCAGTCTTTGCAAATACAACCTGCCCTTGAACTTCAGGTGTAACAAAATGATGAGTTAACCTCTTTACATTTGTTCTTTCCATCCTATTCTATTGAATTTTGACCCCATATTTAGAGCCAATAGAAAGAAAGGCAGATGCTTAAAGAGAGAGTGTGGGGGATTTAATGCCTTGTCTGTTAAAAGTAGCAGCAGGAAAGATACTAAGACCCAGACAGTCACAATTGATGGATCCTAACCCTTTTTTTGCTACAAAGAAGAAACAGAGAGGCCGGTACTCAGCAGGAACCATCCTTTTCAACTCTGCCTTCTGATAAGACCTAATGGCTACAGGCCTCTTTTTTTCCCTGAGTGTCTTTATTTTTAATTATATAAGTAATATACATGTACATTTTCTTTATTTAAAAAAAAAGTCAATATACAGATGAAACTTAAGTCCTCTTTAGCGATACCTGATGTCCCACTGCTACCCATAGCGCTAGTTGTTGTTATCAGTTTAATTCTCATCCTCTAGATTTTTTTTCTGTGCATTTAAATAAATCTTTAGTTTTAGATTTTGAGTTTATTTTGCTTTGTTTTGTTTTAAATAAATGATCTCATACCATATGCTTCATTCTGAATCTTTCTTTTTGTTTTTAACTTAAGAGTGTATTTTAGAGGTTTCACCACATCAGTGTATACAAACCTAACTCATTTTCTTTAATTGATGTGTAGAGTTCTGTAGTATAACATACCACAGATTGTTTAACCATTTTCATATCACTGGACCGTTTGTTTCTGATTAGAAAAATACACTCCTTCTTACACATCTGCAATTTTTCTACAATAAATTCTGGGTAATAGGTCACGTGCATTTAAAATTTTAATAACTGGGAGTGGGGTTCAGGATGGGGAACACGTGTGCACCCGTGGCAGATTCATGTTGATGTATGGCAAAACCAATACAATATTGTAGAGTAATTAGCCTCCAATTAAAATAAATTTAAACTAAAAATAAATAAATACAATTTTAATAACTGCTTTTCCTTTGTCCTCCAAAGTGGCTTAATTTATTTATAGGACTGTCTGAACAGTGTGTGTGTACCCATTTCCCCATATCTTCAACAACACTTGATTTGGTTAATTTTCCTTTTCATTTATCTGATGGATAACAAACAGTACCTAATTCCTTTCATTTTCATTTATCTTGCAGCTAGTGAGATTATTTTTCTTTTCATTTGACTGTTAGTCATTTGGATTTCCTCTGTGAGATGCCAGTATGCATCCTTTGCCTTTGTGTCTATGGAGTTACTTGTGTGTTGTGCTTAGTCACTCAGTGGTGTCTGACTCTTGTGACTCCATGGACTGTTGCCTGCCAGGCTCCTCTGTCCATGGGGTTCTCCAGGCAAGATTACTAGAATGGGTTGCCAGGCCCTCCTTCAGGGGATCTTCCCAGCCTAGGATCCAACCCAGGTCTCCCGAATTGCAGGTGCATTCTTTACTGTCTAAGCCACCTTATCCCTTCCTTATTAATCTGTAGGAATTCTCTGTGTGTTCTGGATACTAATCCTTTGTCAGATCTGGCAGGTTTTTAAATTTTATTTATTTTATTTTATTATTTATATATATTATTTATTTTATTATTTATATATTTGTTTTATAAATATATATATATTTTGGCTGCATTTGGTCTTAGTTGCATCATACAGGATGTTTTCTTGCAGTGCTCAGGCTTCAGTTAGTGCCCCTTGGCATGTGAGATCTTGGTTCCCCATCCAGGTATCAAACCTGCATCTCCTGCATTGCAAGGCAGATTCTTAACCACTGGACCATGAGGGAAGTCCCAGATCTTGCCTGCAGAAACCGTCTATGTGTGTAACCTGTTTTCAATCCAGATCCTTGTCCTTTCAGTCTCTTCGACAGTAATTGGTCCATCCAAGGTACCTACTTCTTTATCTCTCTAAAAATTGTATTGAAATATACATTGCATTAAAATTTATCATTTTAATTATTTTTCACTGTACAATTGCATAGTGTTAAGTATACATTCAGTCTTCCCCAGTGGCTCTGGTAAAGAATCCATCTGCAACACAGGAGACGCATGTTCAATCCTTGGGTCGGGAAGATTCCCTGGAGGAGGGCATGGCAACCCATCCAGTATTGTTGCTTGGAGAATCCCATGGACAGAGGAGCTTGGGCTACTGTCCATAGGGTCACAGAGCTGGACATGACTGAAGCAACTGAGCATGCAAGCACACTTTCACATTATCATACAACCATTCCTTAAAGTTTTTGATTACCCCAGATAGAAGCTCTGTATGCATTAAATAATAGCACTCACTACCTCTTATTCCCCATTTCTGGTTACCTCTGGTCAATTTTCTGTCTGTGAATTTGCCTCTTCTGGGTACTTCATGTAGGTGGACTCAAACAGTTTGTGTCCAGCTTATTTCAGTTAGCACGTTTTCAGATTTATCTGTGTTGTGTCATTTATCAGAATTTTGTTCCTTTTTAAGACTGAGTACTTCACTGTACGTAGAGACTACATTTTGTTTGTCCATTCATCTGTTGTTGGACGGCTGAGTTGCTTCCATCTCATGGTTGTTGTAGGATAGACAAAAGCAGTCTATCATCTGGCGTTCATTGTTGCCTGGAAAAAACCTGAAGGCCATCTCATTCTTACTCCTTTATAAGATAATCTGTTTTTGTTTCATTTTTATTTTCTTCCGGAAGCATATGAGATTTGGCGGTGGGAGAATTAGGAATTTTTCTAGGACATAGATCTCCTTTCATTCATGTTGCTTAGTACTTAAGGTATGGTTAATCTGAAGACTCATGAGTTCCTTAAATTCTGAGATGGTGTTCTCTTTTTTTTTTTCTCTTTGTGTTCTGTTCTTTGTTTTCTCTTTGTGAAATCCCTTGTACATGAGTATTGGAACTTCTGGATCTGCTACTGTGTTCCTTAACTTTTAAAAATATATTTATTAATTTATTTGGCTGTTCCAGGTCTTAGTTGTGGCATGAGGATCTTTTAATTGGGACATGTAGGGTCTTTAGCTGTGGCATGTGAGCTCTTAGATGCGGCATGTGGGATCTAGTTTCCTGACCAGGGATTGAAACCAGGCCCTCCATTTTTTTTTTTTTTTTATTGCTTTATACCATTTTGTCCTGTTAAGCTGAGTTCCTCAACTCAACTTCCCTTTTTAAATTTGTTCTTCAGTGGTGCCCATTTCTGTTATTTAGCCTAGCTGTTGAATTTTTATTGCAACAATCCAACTTTAATCTTCAGAGTATCTAGTTAATTCTTTTTTCACGGGCATAGTATCATCTTAAACCTCCCAGGGAACATAAATTATACAGATTCTAAAGTTCTGAGTTGCCTGCTCTGTTTCTCTGTGCTCTAAGGTCTTCAGTTCATTTATAATGACCTTCTTGGTGTTTGCATGTTTGGTGATGTCTAGTGGAATGCTCATTTTTGGCTGTGAGATTCTCTGTCAGCCTGATCAGAGATGCTATCTTATTGCCCCCTGCTCGTGAAGGGGCAGGCAGGATATGCCAGTTGGCTACATGTGCTGGAGACAGTGCTTCTCAGGTGAGGTGGGGCTGGAGCTGGGAGAGCCACCAGGGAGGTCGTGCTGGTGGGTGGTCTTCTGGGCCCATGAGTTTCTGATCTGCCTGTATGTTGTCAGCCTTGTGGACTCTGCTGGGTTTCTCAGACCCACAGCCACTCCTGACCTGATCACTCAAAGACGGGCTGAGACCTGGCACTGGCTTAGTTGTTTCTCTTGCAGGAGCCCAGCATCCCCCTGATGGGTGCCAGGAGCCACCCTCCTGCTCCTGGTATCCACTCCCCACGTGTCCTTCATCTTTTTAAAAATTTATTTGGCTGTGCCCACTACTGCTCGTGGGCTATCTCTAGTTGTGATGAGTAGGGGCTACTCTCGTTGTAGTGTGTGGGTTTCTCATTGTAGTGGCTTCCCTTGTTGCAGAACATAGGCTCTAGGCATTTGGGCTCAGTAGTTGTAACTCCTGGGCTTCAGCGAGCCACAGGCTTAGTCGACCCTGGGCATGTGGGATCTTCTTGGACCAAGGGTCAAACCGGTGTCCCTTGCATTGCAGGGCTGATGCTTAACCATTGGACCACCAGGGAAGCCCATGTCCTTCATCTTTGAGAAGCCATTTTGGCAGAGGTTTCCTTCTTCAGTCCTGTCCTACCAGAGTTCTTAGTCTACCTCTTCTTTTCTTGCCCAATTCTGGGTTCTTATTAAACTCTTTTCATTATTTCAGATGATCTGGGGCAGGAAGGGGAGAGGTTATACCTCATGCTCTGGGTGCCATCTTAGAATGGAAATGCCAAGGAACTGGTAAGGAGTGTTGGAACAGAGCTTGGCAAAATCCTCGGGAAATCACCACCCTTCCCTTTCTCCTTCCTAATCCCATCACACTCAGAACTGGCTGATTGCCCTGTCAACCTGGGGATGTGAAGCAGCCAAGAGAGCAGACAAACGGGACTTTATGAGCTGCAGGAAAGACGGAACCTCAGATGGAGAAGGCGGAGTTGCTCTGCTGGGTGGTGGGGGTGGAGGGTGGGTAGGGGAGACAGTGGCACCCCGCCTCTCACCCTCCTGATAATTCAAAGTTGATCTCTTTTCCCATTCACTTATTCTTCTCTTCGTTTATCTAATAGATACTGACCACATACTTTCTAGATCCCAGGCTCTGTGCTGGGGTCCTGAGGGCACGAGGTGAAAAACACACTCTTTGCCTTCAAAGAGCTCACCATTATTGTGAGAGACACTGATAGAGATGGATATAACAGAACTAGTCCATGCTGTCTGGGGACAGCAGGGTCTTAGAAGAGGGACTGAGAGACTCGACCTTCAGGGGCTGAGGGTAGGGATCAAGAAGTATTAAATTTTAATCTGACCTTAAAAGAATGGG
This sequence comes from Neotragus moschatus, assembly GCA_006410615.1. Lineage (NCBI taxonomy): Eukaryota > Metazoa > Chordata > Mammalia > Artiodactyla > Bovidae > Neotragus > Neotragus moschatus. The sequence goes on from SJYA01002500.1 coordinate 2,509,282, forward strand.
TAAGATCTGGGGACTTCCCTGACAGTCCAGTGGCTGAGGCACCATGCTTTCATTGCAGGAGGTGTGGGTTTGATCCCTGGTTAAGGCACTAAGATCCCACATGGCACGGGGTGTGGCCAAAACAAAAGGTAGGACCTTACTACCAAGACAAGAAGAGAGGGGGGCAAAGAAGAGTGGAGAGTGAAAGTCTGTCTCAGCAGGCAGAGTCAGGTCATAGATCTGACGCTACATTCGTTTTGAATCTGCTCTGCATTCGTTTTGTGGACAATGAAAGATTTTAAGCAGGAAGAGACATAGTCTTATTTGTATTTTGTAAAAGCTTTGTCAGTTATAGTTATAAGAGACTGGAGTTTGGGGCTGTGTTCTGGATTAGAAAAAGATAAAGACCATTCCATGACAGCGACCATGTAGTCGAGGAGGTTGCATGGTTGCATAGGATGGGCACTGCTGATGGCAGGAACGTGGTAGAACTGAATTTTATTTATATTATAAGAAAGCATATAGGGAAGAACAAGAGAATGCACTCTTTGAGGATTTCTTGCCTTTTAATTTTGTTTTTCCAAATATGTTATTTTATAAATTATAGAAACTTTGTGATCACTGCTATAATGACACTCCCCTTAAAAGATAACTTTCTGTCAGTATAGTTTGGTGCTCCAGCTATTCATTATCATGTAGGATTGCTGAGAACACAGGAGGATTTACTTTTCTTTTTATTCATTTCACAGCTTCTATTTGCAAAAAAAAAAAAGTGTTGATTAATAGAGAATAAGTGCTATTAAGTAACACTAAAATTAACGGAAGGGAAGGAATTGCTTGTTTCCAGTGCCTGGACTACAGTTCTTTTTCAGGAGGTACTAAAAGTTTGAGGAAAGTCCAGACTTCTTATTTTTAGCATCATTTCTGGTGAATTTTCCTCCCAATGTTTACATAGCGATGGTAGAACCATCTGGAAGTGATAGAAATAGCTTGTTTGTTTGGGAAGAGGGGGGAAGGCGGGAGCCTTACAGCCTGTGCACCACTTCAGTGCCTCTAGCTTCAGGGCTTGCTGTCTGTAGACTGCGGAAGTCACAGGAAAGCCTGTGTTCTGACATCTTTGCCTGCACGTTTGAAATATGAAGTTCATGGACGTCAATTTGAGTACAGCTGTTTCTTCCAACTACCCTTCTGGAAAATGCTTAAACGTTAATGTAGCATTGAAGGAAAGTTTTTTTTTTTTTCCCTTTAATGTCATCTTTATATTTCAAATCCTCCTGGCTTAAGAATATCTGAGAAAGCCAATGTGTCTAGTAATCAGTCAGTATTTCCTGAGGAAAAATGGAAGGTTCTGGCGTTCTCTTGAAACCCATGAACCCTTCTAACTGAAACATATTTTTCAGGGCTATTTCTGACCTCTTCTGCATGAGAGGTACTTGGCAGATTGAGGGGATCACTTGGCATAGTGGTCAAAGAAATTTAAGTGGAGGATGAAAAGACCTAGCTAGTCAACTAACTATATATACGTCAATAAAATTTTTTATATAAAGAAAGAAAAAGGAAGAAAGAAAGAAAAGGCCCAGCTAGCTGTATGACTATGACAGGTTCTTTCTGAAAGGATATTAAATTTCAAAAGCATGCGTTTTGAAAGCTTAAGGATTGTACTTGATGATATCAAAGTGTCCCACTGAGTCACTCTAAGATTCTGGGTTGAGATTCTGTCTCCTTGGAACTGGAGTATCTGACTAATCAGACTGACTAATCATTCTGTCCAGTACAGACTCTCTATTTTGGGAGGTCAGTTTATTGCAAATTACTGAGGGTACTTTCTCTGGGACAGTCATGTGCAGGGTATGGGAAGCATCAAAGTTATTTTGTCCATAAATGTCTAAATGGTTTTCATAGTTTGTGGTCCCTCTGCTGCCATCCCTCTGCTGAAATCTGATAGCACATTTAGACAAGGGTGCTTTTTTTTAAAAAAAAATATTTATCTATTAATGACTGCATGAGATCTTAGTTGTGGTGCTTGAGCTTTCTTCTCTGCAGTTGTGGTGCATATAGCTCAGTAGTTGAGTCGCATCGGCTTAGTTGCCCCTTAACCACCAGACCGCCAGGGAAGTCCAATAGGAAGGGTACCTTTGAACAACCCCTGGTCACACGGTGTGGAGGATGCCAGGAGGCAGTTGGTTGACCATCGTTTCCAGCATAGCATAGGGAATCTCTCATTTTCCAGGAGTGGTCAGCACTGAGTTGTTACCACCTAACCAGGTCAAGCTTATTTGGATCTGGGCGAAACTGTCATTTCCCCTGTTCTCTGTTAGTTGTAGGTTGACTTTCATAAGGATGACTAGGAAGTCTTGGTAGCTGAACTTATGTAAGTACTCTGCTAACAGAGTCTAGTGCTCCATCTCTTCACAGTAAGAGCTTACTTTTCATGGTTAGAAGAGGAAGGAGTTTGAAGGAGTGAGGCCAAAGATGTGTTCTTTTCAGTGTGTTTGATGTCTTTTTAGGATCTTGCTCAGACAACTGATTGTAAAGACCGCTATTCACATCTTATCCTGCAAGTGCATGAATCATGGTTTGGGTTTCCATCATTACTGTCACTAAGGGGATGGTTTCTCTTTCATCTGAGTCACTGCTAGACACTTCAGAAACTACACTTGGAAACATGCAAAAGCTGATTATTCTGCTCCAATGTTCATTAAACATCCGACTTGCAGTCACCGGTAAGGATGGTTGCTGTTGCCAGCTAGAGCTGTAAGATGTGTGTTGTGGAGTAATCAGATAACAATAATACTGAAAGGCATCTAGTCCAGGCCTCCATCCCCACCCTCTTATTTCACATTCTTAGTTGTGGCCCACGTGAGGGAAATGACTTAAATTAGGAGTACACGTAGCTCACTAGTTGCACAGATAAGTCTAGCCTGTCTCAAGAAGTAACCTTGGAAATGGACTTAGAAGAAGGCAAGGGGGTGTGCAAATCACAGGCTGATACGTTTGCCCTTATAGGCTCTGGTTGTCTTTGCAGGCACCCTAATTTCTGTTTTTAAATATTTTATTGAAGGATAGTATAGTTGATTTACTCTGTGTGTTAACTTCTGCTGTACAGCAAAGTGACTCAGTTATACACATATAGACATTCTTCTTTATGTTCTTTTCCATTATGGTTTATCCCAGGAGATTGATTAAAGTTCCCTGCGCTGTCCAGTAGGACGTTGCTGTTTGTCCAGTCTAACAGTTTGCACCTATTAGCCCCAGACTCTCAGTCCGCGCCTCCCCTCCCTCCCTTCCCCTCGGCAATCACGAGTCTGTTCTCTATGCCTGTGAGTCTGCTTCTGTTCCATAGATAATTTCATCTGTGTCACAGTTTAGATTCCATAGGCAAGAAATAACATGGTATTTGTCTTTCTCTTTCTGACTTACTTCACTTTGTATGATAATCTCTATATCCATCCATATTGCCTCAGGGACCCCAGTTTCAAATCTGGTTAAGAATATGGGGTTATGGGATGTCGGGGTAGAAAGGGTGACAGAGGCAGAGCTGGGACCATCACATTACCGAGACACTCAGGAGCCCTGCGAATAGGACTGTGACTTTTCAACCAGGGTGGAACTTCCCCTCCAGGAGTGATCTGTGGCTTAGGGGGGAACCTGTGCTCTCTGTGGCTGCCAAGAGGAGAGAGAAGGAACAAAGGGGCCTGGAAGCTCTGTCTTGTGACCTGGCACCAGGGGAGTCAGTCTGTCTGGCCCATTATGTGCAGTCATAAGACCTCAGAGGTAATGGTTTTACAAAAGCATCTTCTGTCTTGTCAGAACTCATACTCAAGGAATGTTTCCTGTGGTACGCTGGGCAAGTATAAAGGAATGACATTTTAATGCCATTAGATTCTAATGTGTGGGCTACTTGGGTGACAAACTTATCTCTATCATTTCTCATCTCCTTGGAAAGTAACTAAAAGAGGCTGCAGACCCACCTATAAGAGTAGTTTTAAGTTTTGAAGATAGTGGAAAAACCCTGGAAAGTATATGGAATAAGGCATAATTATAACTATGCCACAGAAAAACCAGACCATTTTTGGTCCTGACTATCCCTTCATTTAAAAAAAAAAAATCTGTAGGTTGCCAGGCACAGCCTAGTAGCCAAAGAAATTGTGGTTTTGAGCTGTTCACTATTTCTAGAAACTTCATAAAGTTAATTCCAGAGTAACAGGGTGGAGACGAAAAAAGGAAGAACATCATTTTATGGTGCTTTTAGCGAAGTTAAAAGATTTGCCTCAGGCTCAGGGCAGTCCAGCTGTGAGGATGGTGGGCAGCAGGGACCCAACTCCCTGGGCTGGGGGAGGNTCACTATTTCTAGAAACTTCATAAAGTTAATTCCAGAGTAACAGGGTGGAGACGAAAAAAGGAAGAACATCATTTTATGGTGCTTTTAGCGAAGTTAAAAGATTTGCCTCAGGCTCAGGGCAGTCCAGCTGTGAGGATGGTGGGCAGCAGGGACCCAACTCCCTGGGCTGGGGGAGGGCGAGCTGGTGGCAGGTGGCTGACCCAGAACTCCTCTCCCCTCCTGGCTGTTTCTCCTCTCTCTTCTTTTCTCTCAGCCAAACACTAGTTCTTGAGCTCCTCATTTCCATGAAAACCACCCAGTTCAGTTCCAGCCTCACCTTTCAAACTCATTTCCAGTGTGACTCAGTCTTCATCCTCACCATCTCCTGAGCAAACTTAAGTCTTCATTCAGTGACCTTCATACTCAAATAGCAGTTCATTTTATCATTTGATCTTTTTACTTTAGAAAACAGTATTTTGGTTCACTTGTTAAAACTTAGAATCTTGATGTTGGTTTCCAGGTTGAAAAAAACAGCAACCCTAAAGCAGTTCAAAACCCACTTTGCATCCTGTTCTCCAAGAAATGGCAGAGTAATCACACCCAGTAACCCGAAGTGGATTTAAATTTGACTTGGGCTTCCCTGGTAGGTCAGACGGTAAAGCGTCTGCCTACAATGCGGGAGGCCTGGGTTCGATCGCTGGGTCGGGAAGATCCCCTGGAGAAGGAAATGGCAACCCACTCCAGTATTCATGCCTGGAATATCCCATGGATCAAGGATCCTGGTGGGCTACAGTCCGTGGGGTCTCAGAGTCAGACACGACTGAGCAACTTCACTATTCACTACTGGGCATTAGTATATAGCATCTTCCTGCAGCGTAACTACCCCAGTGACATTTTGCAACAACTGACGTGTACTACCTCACAACAGCTGAGGGGAGGCCTAGGAGAGCTCTGGGATGTAGAAAGAATCTGTGTGTGTATGCATGCTCAGTTGTGTCCAACTCTGTGACCCTAGGGACTGTAGCCCACCAGGCTCCTCTGTGGTACACTGGGCAAGTGTAAATGAATGACATTTAATGTCATTAAATGACATTTAATGTCATGGGATAGTTATGCCACAGGAAGATGCTATATACTAATGTCCAGTAGTGAGTAGTGAAGTCGCTCAGTCGTGTCTGACTCTTTGTGACCCCATGGACTATAGCCCACCAGGCTCCTTGGTCCATGGGATTTTCCAGGCATGAATACTGGAGTGGGTTGCCATGCCCTTCTCCAGGGGAACTTCCTGACCCAGGGATTGAACCCGCAACTCCCGTGTCTCCTGCATTGCAGGCAAATTCTTTGCCACTGAGCCACTGGGGAAGCTGATGTAGTCATAAACCTGCTGCTAACTAGTGTGTGACCTATCTTATCTAGCCACCACTGCCTGCTTCCTGGATGATCCCTGAAGACTTCAGCAGTCATAACCTCTATGTGCACAGTTATTTATGGACATTTGAAAATTATGCCAGGTAATGATATATTCTCTTTTCCCTACAGAGTGAAGGCGGCCCAGACTGAGTTAGGACAGCAAATCCTGGCCGATTTTGAAGAAGCTTTTCCTTCCCAGGGCACCAAGGTATTGTTTTGCATTTTCCCTTCAGCCTTTGGATATTCTCACCATATTCTGGCCTGATTCACACTCCCCATAACTGTGATTCACTTACTATTTCAAATGCGGTCGCTGGCAGCCATAAAGTCTGTGTGCTAAAGATTCAGGGTAAATGGACCATCCTTGATTTTAAATATCCCAAAGCAATATCAGTCGGCTCCTCATCTGCGTCCTCACAGCATCCACAGTGAGGATTTGTTTTGATTTCGTTTAACGTGTGTCAAACCCAAAATGTTGTCTGTCTGGGGAATTACCTTTTTTCTCATAGTTACTTTTTTTGTTTGTTCAATTTTTTTTTTCCAAACCACAGTGATTTTTTTTTTTTTAAGGATTATTACATAACTTTTTGGTTTCAATTTGGTGAAGAGACAATGGACAGGAACGTACCCAGGCTTAAGTAACTCTCGGAGTGACAGTTAGGAGACTCGCTTTTAATGGTCAGAATCCTGTTCTTTGGGATGGATCCCTTCAGCTCTCACTGGTAGCCTGATTGTTTGTGTTGTGTCTGCAGAGCCCACAGTAATTTCACTGGTGAGCTATTGGTTACACTTCTCATGTAACAAGTTTTACCTCATTTGGCCGTCACTGTGCTGGGGTAACTGCTTTTAGCTCCATCCTTCAAATTGTAGCAGACATAATCTTAATGCTTTGCATGTGTTGGGGAGAGAAGAACCCTCAGAAGCTTTTTTTCCCCTTTATTATTTGAGCTATTTCAGGAGCAAGAACTGTGCGGCTCAGAAATGACCTAAAGCACACTGACTGGCAGGCAGCGCTTGGTGGATGGAGGTGGGGGATATATGTCTGTTTGCTGAGCCAAGGAACGTTTCCTGGATCTGTTCTATAATTCAATAACTGGAAATATCTTAATCGTTGTTCTTTGTGCCTCATAAAAGAGACTTAGGAAGTATGTGGGGGTAGCTGCCCCAGCTTGTCGGTTACCTCCTGTAGGAAACCTGCCTCTGGTTTTCACGTCTGTGTATATTATTGCTGTCTTCTAGCAATCAGGCATTTTATTCATAAAGCATGTTCCTTCATCTTCCTTTTCCATTTGCTGTAACTGTGGGGAGTGGGTATCAGAACAGTCCTGTGAAAAGGGATAGTAAGAGATTCACAAGTTATAAGCTCTAGGGTCTGCTTTACTCTACTATTGACCCTGGTTTTAAGAAGTTTTAGAAAGATGCAGATAAAGCCCAGCTTTATCATTTAGGAAAATATAACACTGACCTACATTATAACTTTTTCTCAGACCCCAGCAGGAAAATGAGGTGAAAATGGTTTTCTTTAACAACTTGTTTCCCTTTTCTCTGGCTAGATGACTTGATGTTTCTCTCAGAGTTTTCTTTTTTCCTTCTGAGTGACTGTTGACCTCTCTTAGGCTTTGTGTTTTTATTACTGCTTCACAAATGGAAATCAAGATTTGTTTAAAAAGGTATCCAAGGTTACTGTGAAGTCCTTTATAAATGAAAAATCTGAACCCATGGGCCCGTAGATTTCGGCTTTCATGACTTCTCTGTCAGATCAAACGTTTTCATCCAGAAGCCGGAGTGGAGCAGTCAGAACCCTCAGTGGATGACAGAGTAGCCACTCAGCACGGAGCGCAGTCAGCATTTAACAGTTCAGTTAGCTCTTGGGCAGCCTACGTGACACTTAAGACACTCTTGAACTTCAGTTGAGATGGATAAAGTAGAATTGATTTTAAAAAATCATAAAGACTTGGAAGACCCTTAACCACCACTTAGTTAAAATGCATTATTTTTTTTTCAATTATTTTTCAGATGAGTGTCAATAACTGTGCCAAAGTTATGTGGCTATTTAGCCAAGCCACGAGCCGATGCCAAGTGTTCTGTAGTCCACTCAGCCAGCCACGTTCATTCAGTGAGTTACTGTAAAGGAAGGTTCGAGGAGACGGAGTTGCCTTCAGTAATAACAAAGGCCTTCCCATCCTGATGTATCAGTACAGCCCTGTGATGGTCTTCTACGATTTTTTTCAGCTCAAGGCACCAATATCATAATATAATTTGGCTGCCTGTTTGCATGGTTGACCATCAGTGGGGCAAGGATGGTGGATGGAACCTGGATTTAGGTTTTAAATGCCAGCATGCTGTTTGGCATAAATACAGCACTTTGAGAACAGGAATCCAAGGTTAGAATCAGAGGAAGGTGGCACGTGTGGCATCAGATTGGTGTCATTCTGACTTTTAGGGCCCTTCAGGAAGGTGACTTCAGTTCAGAAAACAAAAGTTCCTACCGTCATTGCTGGCTCTGTTTCCAGGATGTCTCATTGTTGATTCACGGAGTAGCTTTTATACTGGCTACTACAGACTAGCTTAATGATTCTTTCATTGAGGAACAAGTAACTCAAATATCCATCCACAGCAGAAGAATGAGTGTCAGGGGAGTGGAAGTAATGACATCATGAGTAGAACAAGAAGCAGCAGCTGTCAGAGGCCATAAGATTTAAAGGTCGCTTCTGGCTTCTGAACTGGTTTGTGTGCTCTGTGTTTTACCAGAGGCCAGGAGGACCCAGCAACGTTCTACGAGATGCATGTCAGGTTGCTAATATCTTGGACCCCAGAATCAAACAGGAAATCATCAAAAAGTTTATTAAGCAGCATCTGTCAGAGTACCTAGTACTTTTTCAAGAAAACCAAGATGTAAGTATTGACCAAATGAGCTCAGATGTCACATTTGAATTGTACTAAAAATTGATTGCTCTCAAGTCTATGATTTATATTTTATTAGTATTACTGTCTTAAAATGTTGGTTGTTAAACCCTGATTCCTAGGGGCTGACTGTACAGTTCAGTGATTCTTAACCATTTTGGGGTCCCTGATCCTTTGGAGAAATGGATGAGAGCTAGAGATCTCTGCAAAAATACACCTATGCATAAAACCTTGCATACAGTTTCAGGAAATTTATAGACCCTTGAAGCCCAATCATAGACCCTGGGTTAAGAACCTTTGGATCAAGTAAAAAAAAGTAACCTAGACTCTTTAAAACCATAAGAAACAGATTGGTTGTGTTTTTCCTACTTTTGTGTTTTTGCTTATTTCCTTCAACTATCAATACTACTTCTGAGCGCTGGGGTAGATTTTATTCTCTGCTTCCCCCAGGTTGCCTGGCTGGACAAAATCGACCGTCGCTATGCCTGGATCAAACGCCAGCTCGTGGACTATGAGGAGAAATACGGCCGGATGTTCCCACGTGAGTGGTACATGGCAGAGAGAATTGCTGTGGAATTTTGCCACATCACAAGGTAGCTGCCAACTCTCTACTGATTTGGGTATTGATTGATATCAGTTGATTAAAGCCCAGCCCCCCAGTCTCTATGGGTTCCTGTGGCTTTGGAACCACTTCCACCTGTTTTTAAAAATTGGTTTGAGAATCATGATTTTCAGGAGAATGTCTTCAGCTGTGCTGGAGTCCCTTCAGAAGACTCCATTCCTGTTGAAAGCTAGAATATATCCCAAACTGAGTCCCTGACTCCAGCTGTAGCTGTATTCCACCTTCTCCATCTTCAGAGCTCCAGCCTCAGAGGAGAGAGCATTATGTGAAGAGGGGTTAAACACTTGATAGGGAAAAACAGGAAAGGGTACATGAGTGCCCTGGGCTAGCAGGCTGTAGCCAGAGCACTTGTTTGTATGTCTGTTCCGCCTTAAGAGTGATATGCACACCACACAGCGGCACAGTCTGCTCTTATCTTTGTTCTTCCCAATAGCCTTGCCCTGCCTTGAGCGGCCTGCCTTCTTAGCCATCCGAAAGCACGTCAGCCGGATTTCCCTGTAGTGATTCATTGCCCCACGTTTTCCCCTGTGTCTGTGTCACACATATCAGTGTGCAGTGAATGTACATCCATCATCGTTCTGCTTTTCTGACATGCTGGGTAGATGGTTCCAGAGGGACAAGGCTGTGTCTACTCCAGTGACATAGTACACACTCAGGAAATAGTTGCTGAGCAGATTTCCCACCCCTAACCCAGTGTTTATAGTCTTTGGATCGTTAGTCACTTTGGCATCTGAGTGTTCTGAGCCTTTTAGAGACCTGTCTTCAGTTCCATGAGCCATAGCCCAAGGCCAGATAGTCCCTTTAGATCAAAGAATTAGAGCCCAAGAAGTATAGATCAGTGTGTCCATGACAGAGCTAAAGCTAGAGTCTACAGAGGCCCCCTGACCAGTGCACAGTTATATTAACCCCAGGTAATTTTTTAAGAAGTCCCATATGTATGCATAACTCAGCCACCTTTCATCTCTCTCAAAATTGTGGATTACAGTCAATTTGTATGCTTTAAGAGCACATGATAGGGGGCAGGGATTCATTAAGAGATATTGGCTGTTTATTTTTTTTTGTAATAGGCTTAATTTTTTAAGTTATTTACTTATGACTGTGCTGAGTCTTCATTGCTGTGCATGGGCTTTCTCTATTTGGGGTGAGCAGGGGCTATTCTCTACCTGTGGCACAGTGGTTTCTCATTGCATTGACTCCTCTTGTTGCAGAGCCCAGGCTCTAGGATGCACACGTAGGCTTTAGTTTTTAAAGCAGGTTTACGTTCACAGCAAGATTGACAAGAAGAGATTTCCCATATACCCCTGCCCTCTCCTGCATCCACAGAGGCCTCCACCATCAGCAGCATCCCCGACCAGAGTGTATACAGGTTACAGTTGCTGAGCCTACCTTGACACCTCCTTGCTACCCAGAGTCCGTAGTTTACATTAGGGTCACCCTTGGTGCTTTACATTCTGTGTGCTGGTGGTTTTCACAAACATACTTGCTGCTGGATTTAGATGACCTTATTGATTCAAGGTTGGTTGTGGTTGTCACTTTCTAAGTCCTGATTAGCAAAGAAAGGGTGCGTTGCTTGAGAGATTGATAACTAATTCACTTTAGCCCCTAATTCAGTGTCTTGCAAAATTCTTTTTCTGTGAAAAATGAAGTCCACAGGAGAATGAGTGTACGTAAAAGCCAACACATGTGCTGTTGTGTCAGCTAATGGCAGTGCTGCTGCTAAGCTTTCATTATTCGAATTTTGGCTAAAAGCCTGTAGATACATAATTCTCAAGTTAAGAGGCTCTTTGTTTGGTTTTTGTTGTTTATTTGTGTGGGAAGATGATCTGTAGCTCAGTACTTACTGAGAACTCTCGTGCGACTGCTCCCTTACAATGTAGCATTCTGAGATGGGACACTTGAGTGGCCTGTAAGCGTCACAGGCAGGAAACACCCAGATGGGTACCTGTCACTTTTTACAAGGGGATCGACTCCCATCTCTCCAATCTCTACCCAGGGGTCCTGCTTTCTGGTTGAAAGATGGTTTGAGCTATCTGAAAGAGGGAGGGCTTTTTGATTCAGTAATTAATGACTTGTAAAGTTATATAGACTATATGCATTTTTATAAAATGTTGAGTAAATGCTTCATATATACTATTAACAAGTGAATGGAAATTTTAAAAGTAATAAAAATTGTAGTAGCCATGTAAGCAAACTGATAGCCATCATCTTTTATTTTGGTTTTTTTTTTTTTGGACTGGTGGATAATTTCACCTTAAAATTCTTCTTATTTATTTATTTAGGCCGCATGGCTTATGAGCTCTTAGTTCCCCCACCAGGGATTGAACCCAGGCCCTCAGCAGCAAGATTGCAGCATCCTCACTGCTGGACTGTTGGGAAATTCCCTAAAATTCTTATTTAGAAGATGTGTTTCTATTCCCTGAGCATTAAACTTAGTTGATGATAGACTTCAGGTTTTGAAATGACTACATACTTGGTTTTTTTTTTAAGTATAAGCTAAAGCCACTTACTTTGTCCTGTCTTGAATGATTGGTTTGTTCGACAACATTCTTCTCTCTTTAATTTGAAGGACAGAACTTGCCAAGATCATGCGTACAAGAGCTAAGGAAATTGAAGTGAAATTGCTTCTTTTTGCTATTCAGAGAACAACTAACTTTGAGGGATTTCTTGCAAAACGCTTTTCCGGGTGCACCCTGACAGATGGAACACTGGTAAGACTGTCCCAGACCGGGGCATTGGTGGCCTGGGTGGGTGGGCTTCGCTTTTGAAGTCTTTTACAGTTTGGTGTTACCATCCATCAGCTCAAGTGCTTAATTCCTCATCCCAAGGATTTTGTTGAATTCATGCAAATAGTCATACAGAACATTCTATATGGCTTTATCACTTGTGTATTATGCAGTATTTCATGTTTTTAGAATGTCTTGTCATCATTTTATCAAGGAATCAGCCCCATTTTAAGCCTAGTAATTCTGAGTCATAGAGTCTTCACTTATTCAATCACAAATACCTTATTACATTATCAACTCTTGAGTTTTACTACAATGAAGATGTGCTTAGAGGAAGATGTAACCCCCAAAAAGGTGAACTGCAACCTTAAAAGCAGAAAACATTGGAGATTTCTGTAATATCCATCATTCACCTTAAGTAAAATATGGTATATTCACGCTGTGGAATAGATACAACAGTTCCAGAGTGGTAGAATGAGGAATGGATGTAGATATGCTGTCGTCAGAAGAAAACCTCTCACATACATAGGTGCAAAACGTAAGCTATAGCCCAGTGGTGGTAATTTAGTCACTAAGTCATGTCCAGCTCTTTGCGACTCCATGAACTGTAGCTGCCAGGCTCCTCTGTCCATCGGTTTTCCAGGCAAGAATACTGGAGTGGGATGCCATTTCCTTCTCCAAGGGATCTTTCTGAACCAGGGATCTCCAGCATTGCAGGCAGATTCTTTACCAACTGAGCCACACAGCCCCATACATATAGTATAATTCCATTTGTGGAAGAAGCATGTTTATATATGTAAATAGGTAAGAAAAAGGTCTGGAAATGATAACAGTGTATGTCTACTTGTTTCTCAGGGCAGCCAGGCCTCTCTCCACTTTTACCTCACTACCAGGGTCATGCTCCCAGACTGCAGCCTTCTGTCTTCCTTGGGGTACTATGCTCTGCGATGTTGTTCCCAGTTGCTGGGAACCCCTGAACCTTTCCTACCAATCCATTCCTTTTTGGACTTCTGTCTTTGAAATTCTCTGGCATAATCAATTTACAAATACCTCCTGCAGTTGTTCAGCTGTCACCTAGCTGTCCTATCTAGTTTGCAGAGTTTCAGATTACAAAAAATCCCGCTGAACCGTGAGCTTTTTGTTTTAAAGTGGACCATTTTTAAAGGCTTTATTGAATTTGTTACAGCATTGTTTCTGTTTCATTGTTTGGTTTTTTGGCTGTGAGACATGTGGGATCTTAGCTTTCCAACTCAGAGAAGGCAGTGGCACCCCACTCTANATTACAAAAAATCCCGCTGAACCGTGAGCTTTTTGTTTTAAAGTGGACCATTTTTAAAGGCTTTATTGAATTTGTTACAGCATTGTTTCTGTTTCATTGTTTGGTTTTTTGGCTGTGAGACATGTGGGATCTTAGCTTTCCAACTCAGAGAAGGCAGTGGCACCCCACTCTAGTACTCTTGCCTGGGAAATCCCATGGACAGAGGAGCCTGGTAGGCTACAGTCCATGGGGTCACAAAGAGTCAGACATGACTGAGTGACTTCACTTTCACTTTTCACTTTCATGCATTGGAGAAGGAAATGGCAACCCACTCCAGTGTTCTTGCCTGGAGAATCCCAGGGACGGGGGAGCCTGGTGGGCTGTCGTCTATGGGGTCACACAGAGTCAGACACAACTGAAGCGACTTAGCAGCAGTAGCAGCAGCAGCTTTCCAACTAGGAATCGCACCTACACCCCCTGCATTGGCAGATGTAGTCTTAACCACCAGGGAAATTCTGAGCCATGAGCTTTTTACTCAGCCTTCACCTCTCCAGTTGGTCAGCTGTCTTCCACACAGGCTTCTCCATTGTCACTTATCTCTTTTAAGACAGTCTCTTCTCCTGAGACTGTTCTTTGTCCCAGTTATTGTGACCCAGAAACCATTCTGCATTTCAGTTCCTGACCATGGCAGCTCCACAGCCTTCAAGGACCTTCCCTTAAAGATGAGTTTCTAAAAAGGCAACAGAACTCCTCTGGCCTCTTCCACAAGGCAGGCTAGGTCCTGGGGAATTGGTTCATGCCCACCATTCTCTGGGGAGATGTGAAGGTTGTGCTTCTCACTGTCAGTGAAGTTCACTCTGAACCTGTGAAACATCTTGCTGTGGGCAAGTGGGGCCACACCTTCCCCAGTAGCCTGCAGACATCACTGTCAGAGACCCCGATGGACTTAGTAGTGACTGCTGATCGTGCTCGCAACAGACAGTGTTGGGAAGAGCTGGCCTGCTCTGGGTCAGAAGTGCCACCTGGCCTAATGGCCAGTCTAGCTGCTGGGTAGCCCATCTGAAGACTGGCTGTTCCTTGTCTCCTAGCCTCCTCCCTGTCTGGCCTTGATCCCAGGATATGCCTTTTATGGTCACCATTTTGTTTCAGAGCAATAGAACCACAGAATGAATCAAAGTATATCTTAATACTCTTTATCATGTGCCAGATTTCACTGAAAGGTATCCCATTCCTTGGGAAATAATGGAGTAGATAAGAGTCTGCCAAAGGCCAGATTAACCGGAGACCCTCCCAGGCGTGCTGCCTCCACCCTCACCGTATCACTCAGGCCTGTTCACGCCCCTTGGTGACTGACTGATAGTGAGACAGTGAGGGTGAGCTCACCTGAAAAGACAGGCTCACCTGGAAAGCTCTTCCTAACTGAGCCATGTGATTCAGCTTTTGCTGTTTTTTCACAGATGTGGATACTTAGACACTTAGACTGGTAGAAACTTAGCCTGAAAGAGCCTTAAGGACAGGGCATGTTTTGTTTTTATTATTTCAGCCCCAACAAACTCATAATGTCCTGCGCTATAACAGTTACTGGAAGAAGGGAACTGCCCAGGTTTCTAGCTGATTGCCTAAATTCTTGACCTTTAGGAGGGATTTAATATAGTCTGTAAGTTAAAATTTCTTGAAATTAAAAGCAAATGTCTAGATAGGATTTAACTATACCCACATGCATCATTAGAGACTCAGTGATTAGATTTATGGTAAAAATTATATTCAGCCTCTGTGAAATCACTGAAATGAAAATCACCTTAAAATGGTGAATTTTATCTTAATTATATCACAGTTTTAAAATATCAAGGGTTTTAGAAAATCTGAGTTTAGTTATAAATCATCTTCATGCTTCAGATAATTTATCTACCAAAAAGAGGGAGAGTAATACATGCTTGTTATAGCTCAAACAGAATAAAATATTTTAAAAGAACAATCTCTTCTTGGGACTTCCCTGACAGTGGATCCAGGTCCAGTGGTTAAGATTTTGCCTTTCAATGCAGAGGCTATATAGGTTTGATCCCTGGTCAGGGAGCTAAAATCCCACATGTTTTGTGGCCAGAAAACCAAAAGATAAAACAGAAGCAATATTGTAACAAATTTAATAAAGAATTTTAAAATGGTCCACATTAAAAAAAAAAAGGTTGACATAAAAAGAAAATCTTAAAAAAAAAAAATAGAATATTAAAAAAAAATAGAATAATCTCTTCTTTCTTAATTACTCTAAATCTCTCCTCCCAGAGATGTGCACTGTTTAATAGTTTGCGTTATAATTTGAGACTCCAACCATGCATACACATGTGCACACACACACCTACACCTACCTGGGTTTGTTTTGTTTTTTCTTTTTAAACAAAAAAGAGGAACCATAATGCCTGTGTTTGAAGACGATTTTATTGAATGCTTCTCCACCAGCGTTTATCCACCAGTGTTTTTCAAGCTCCCTCTTGGGGCAAGGCCTTGGGTAAAGATGAAAAATTGAATCAGACAGGTACGTATATTCTAGTAGGAGAAAGATAGATATCTATACATAAATGTCATAACATGAGATCTGAATGTGGTGGAACCAAGAACAAAAGAGGGGTCCCAGTGAGGTTAAACCAGGTGTGTGTAGGCTTGTGCTCACCATCCTGTCGGCTGAGGCCTCCAGGCCATCTTTTTAAGGATAAGTCAGGAACTGGGCTGGAATAAAGTATTTATGGAATGAGAAATGCAGAAATTGTGGAACTTTCATCTCACATTGAAAGCTCCAGGGAAAGGAAACAGATTCATCTTAAATTTCAGAGTTTCTTCTTTGATAATTTGAAGAGTCCAGCTAAGACCTTAGAAAGAGATTTGTGCAGACAGACCCAGATATGGACATACTACTGACTAAAGCCTGGTTGGCTCTTCCCAACAGTAAATGAGACAGCTTGGCTGTCCTGTGGCCGCTGTTATTTTGATAGTGTTGGGAATCCCATGTGGTTTAATTAGTAGGAATACACTTGCTGTGTGAAGACTTTTCATGTATTAACTTGAAATGAAATCAACTGTCATCACAGCAGAAAGAATGAATTCTCTCAAAACTGGAAAGTTGTGCATTTCTTGGCAGATTTTTGGTTTCATTTAGCAGCCCCAGAGCTCATGGAACATATCATTTGAGTTCTTTAAAATCTAAACCTCTTGTAATTCTCTGTGGTCTGTGACAGCCACAGAGCAGGAGTGAGTGGCAGATTTGGTTGTCTCTGCCAGCGGGCCTCTTGCACACAAGGCTGAGTTGTGCTGGTGATGGCTTCCTGCAGAGACTGGTTCTTTCATCACACCAAATTAATCAGAGCAGTAACATGGCCCCCTCAGTAGCAGGCATCTGCGTCTACCTCTTGGTGTTTTGTGGCATAACATTTCCCAATGGGATGGTGGTACAGGAGATACTTGGAGGGCTTTGTTGGAGACTAGGGCAGAAGGGTGAAGCCCAGTGGGCTTCTGCCTTGTAATTTGATGGATGCATTGCTTTCATTTCCTGGAGAGCTCCCAAAGAGATGAAATAGTAGGGAAAGATCTCACTTGTGATTAAAAACATTCTTTTTATGAGTCTTCTAAGCCCTATGGCCCTCTCTCATTCCCCGCTGAGCATTGCTCTATTGAGAGGCAGACCTGCAGTCCTGCCTTCATGACTTGTACCCCAGTTAACACTAAGGACAGCCCCCCCATGCCACACTTCCTTGGCTGTTGTGTTAAGCTGCTCTGTATACACAGTCGTGCTTTACGTGTGCTACCTCATTAACTGTCGCTACATCTCTGTGCAGTGGGTGTTCATATCCCTTCACATTGCAGGTGGAAGGGCTGAGGCACGGAGAAGTTAAGCCACATACCCGAGTGGTAGAGCCTGGACTTAAACCCAGGCCCATCCCTCAGTCAGTGGTCATACCAGCCACACAGTTCCTCAGGCCAGAAAGCACCCTTCCCTTGATTCTTTTCTTTCCTTCCCCATCACATCCACTCTCTCACCAAGTCCCCTTAAGTCTGCTCTCCTAAAGATGCCCCAGGTGTGGCCACTTTTTTCCATTTCCACGACTCTAGCTTCACCCACTCGGGTGTCAGCCCTACCTGGCAGCAGCCTCTTCAGAATCTAAAACTGGATGCTTCCACTGCCCTGTTTAGAACCCCCAGTGACTGCCCAGTTGCTATGAGAAAACCAGCCTTTCCCACAGCCCACACAGGCTGTGTGATCGGGGGCCCCACTGCCCCTCCCTGCCATGTTCCTTTCACTCCAGCCTTTGCACTGGCTCTCCCTGGGGAGAATGCTCTTCCCCAGGTCTTGGCCCAACTGGCTTCTTCTCCTCATTCAAGTCTCTATTTAAATGTCCCTGCCTCAGAGAGGCCCTCGGATCACCTTGTGAAGAACCTCCCCAGCTCAGCCCCGTTCCCACACTGTATTTTCAGCACGGCACCTCCCTTCTTTATCTTGCTCAGTGCTGGATCTCTGTTGTTCAGGAGCGTGCCTGGAGCCGAGCAGATGCTCAGCACACACCTGCAGGATGGGTGGCATCACCCACTAGTCCCTTTGCCTAGAAAGCCCTGGCCATCCCATACTGCTCCCACACTGAGCTCTGAAGCATCCTTCAGTTCTGGGTCAAACATCGTTTCCTCAGGGTGGTTTTCTGTGACCCTCTGTTGCATCCTTTCATAACAACCTCTGCTTTTCCTGCATGGCCGCTTCACACGCTTGTGTGATTCTTTGGTTAAAGTCTGCCTCTCCCACTTGACCATAAGCTCCCTGAGGACCGAGCATAGTCCACCTCGCTCCCTGCTTTCCTTGTGCCCAGTACATCCCTTTGTCAAGTGGATGAACGGAGGAGTGGTGAGTCGCTTTTCTGGTATCAGCTTGGTTCCCCGTTGGAATGCATGTGCCTCACATGAATGAGCAGGAAATTCCCAAGTGCCCCCTGACTCTAGTAATCTCATCAGTTTGTTAATAGAGACAGACTGTGGGAATAGGAAGAACACCTCTCCTGTGAGGAATCTCCTGACCCAGTGACACCAAACAAGTAGCCCACTCTCAACTGCCTGGAACACCTCTCTGCTTCTTCAGTGCTGCCTTTTATGTTTGCTTCTTACAAGTTACCTCCATCCATTGAATACTGTCATCAGTGAGCATGGAGCCCAGGAACGCCCTCAGTCCGCATCACCAAGATTTCTAAGAACACATTGTTTTTAAAATGAGTCCTACCTGTATATAATTGTGAAGCATATTATCAACCCTGGTAGGCCTAGCAATAGATGAAGAATATTTGGTTCAAAAACTTACATCCTGTTTCTGTTGCTGAACAGTCTTGAACAAAGCTTTGCATTCAGTTGCTGACTTGCTCTCCACGTCTCCAAAGGACCGAAAGACTCAGAATCATAGTGGGTCAGCTCAACAGTGTGATCCCCAAACCCACTTTGACCCAGTAGGATCAGGAATCCAGTGCTATTAACTAATGTAACTTGTTGTTGAAGCTTAGATTCCATTTTCCACCCTCATCTTAAAATATCAGCAACCCTCCCAGAGACAACTAAACCTTAGAAATATGGCTTTCAAAGAAACATTACTTTCTAAAAATAGCCTAATTCTGAAAATAAATGTAAATTGCTTTACATTTATGAGGGTTCCCCCCCCACACATCAGGCAGAGAAGCCAAATTTCAGAGTGTATATATTTGAAATGTTTGCTGGGTTCTTAGACCGTATTGTTTCTCCAGAGGATACCTCAAAAATCATTGTTCTCCTCCTGATTTCCTTGAGCTAATGCATTAATTAGTCTTCCCAGGTGGCGTAGTGGTAAAGAGTCCACCTGCCAAAGCATAAGACACAAGAGGTGCAGGTTCAATCCCTGGTCAGGAAGATCTGGAGGAGGAAAAGGCAATCTGCTCTAGTATTCTTGCCTGGAAAATTCCATGGACAGGGGATCCTGCGGGCTATAGTCCGTAGGGTCGCAAAGAGTTGGACACAACTGAGCATGCGCACGCACACACACAGTGCCTTAATCACAAGGCTTTCTTCATACACCAAGGCTCTGTCTAGCGACATAACACCATCCAAGTGTTTTAGACAAGAAGTAAGTAGTTTACATGGATGTAAGTGGAATTGTCTTAAAGCTTAAACGAGACATGGGCGTGGTTTGTGTGTGTTTAAGTTTAATTTTTTATTTTTCTGTGTTGTTTGTTGGGTTCCTTTTTTCTTTATTTTTTCGGTAACATCTTCAGCTGATGTCTTGGCACCTGACAAAGTCATTCATGACACTGTGGTCTGTCTGCCGTCCCTCTTGCCATAGGGGTTAATTCAGTCTGCTCCACTGATACATGCTCAAATTATCACAAGTACTTTTGTTTTATTATTTTTGAAAATTTGAAAAATACTACTTTGTTTAACTGTGCCGGGTCTTAATTGTGGCACGTGGGAGCATCCATCTTCATTGTGGCATGTGTATCTTTAGTTGCAGCATGTGAAATCTAGTTCCCTGACTAGGAATCGAACTTGGGCCCCTGCATTGGGCGCTCAGAGTCTTAGCCACCAGGGAAGTCGCCTCACAAGTACTTTTAGAAACTCCCTCTGCACCCAGCTTCTTGTCTCAAGAGAGCCATTCCTCTACCCTCTTCCTCTTCCCCAGCACCTGCCAATCCCTTTTATCCTGCTTGTCTCCTGAGTTCCCTTTCTACTAGAACACCCAGCTCCTTGGCATAAACAACATTCTGAAGTCAGATTTGTAAAAAACAAAATTCCAAAGCACAACCTCCATTCCTGTTGTTGCACTGGAATCATCATTGTTAATATGTATCATACGCTGCTTCTAGCGTTTCACACACTTTATCACATTTAATCCTTCAAGGGGTCTGTAACTCTGTCCTCCTCATTCAGCCATTCAGGCTGCTGGGGTTCAGAGAAGCTAGGTGACTGGGCCAACGCAACAGCATTGGAGCTGAAACCCACATCTCCAGCCTTCTACTAGCCTGAAGTCTCACTCAGTGACCTTTTAAAAGAGTGGTCATGGGACTTTCCTGTTGGTCCAGTAGCTGAGACTCTGTGGTCCCAATGCAGGGGGCCCAGGTTCGATCCCTGATCAGGGAACTAGATCCCACGTGTGGCGATTAAAGAGGTCTAGTGCCACAATTAAAGACTGAAAATCCTACATGTTGCAGCTAAGACCCAATGCAGTCAAATAAATGTTTTTTGTTTTTAAATACATGCTCAGAAGTATTTTTGAAAAACGAAAAAAAGAAGTCACATTCAGGGGCTAGGGAGTAATTTTTCTCAAGGAGATCTTGTTGTGGGTGCTGTAATGGGTCTTAATTGGGAAGAGAAAAGTCTATGATCTGGAACACAAAAGATTAGCTCTGGAGTTTGTTTTTGAATTCACACCTACCTTCATATTTCAGAAGAGATATAGGTCTCTGGCCAGGCACCAGAGATAAGACACAGGATAGACATGATTCCTGCAGTCACAGAACCTGGTGGGGAGGAGACACACACATGAGTAATTGGCAGTATTTTAATAAATACCTGGTTAGGGGACATGCCAGGTGGGGATGGAGGCTTCTAAACCAGACTTGCCAGGTGGGAAAAGGCAGCCCAGAACAGGGGACTTCTGACTTGAAGACTGAAGGATGAGTGAGAGCTTTAGACAGCTCGCGAATGGGGTCAGGTGGGCAGTGAGGTTTCTGGAAGAGCCAGAGGGAGTTTGATGTGTGATGTGGGGAAACCAAAACTAGAGCTCTTTGACTACCTGGAGGGGTAGGGTGGGGAGGGAGGTGGGAGGTGGGGTATGCCTATGGCCCATTCATGTTGATATATGACAAAACCCATCACAGTATTGTAAATTATCCTCCAGTTATAAAAAGCAGTGGGAAGTCCTGGTGGTGAGAGTGTGATACAGTGTGTCTCCATTTTTGCCCGTCAGATCAGATTGCATGGTATAGCTGTTGGAGAGCCTTGGAAAAGGCGGATCAGTGGGGAAAGGTGTTGACTCTACTCAGAAAACACCCATCTGTTTCTCACATCTAATTAACAGAAAAAACTTGAATCTCCACCCGCATCCACCAATCCCTTCCTGGAAGATGAGCCAGCAGCAGAGATGGAGGAACTGGCGATAGAGAAAGGAGATTTAGAGCAAGTAAGTCTGGTTTGCATTTCCCCCATACAGCCTGCCGAATGTTTGTTTCTGAAAATGGGTCTGCTCACTCTTAAATATGATCCCTTGGCTGTTGACCACATTCAGAGATTACAACTTTGGTGGTCTTTCTAGAAGGGCTTTATCTGAAAGCGCATTTAGAAACCTGAGTAAAAGAGCAGTCCTTCCTGCCCCACCCCATCCCACCCCTCTGCCTCACCACCAGCCTCAGCAGCACAGCCAAGCTTGATCAGCGAGTATGGCAGGACAGCCGAACTCTGCCCTCACTCATTCATCATCTCTCAAATTTGTCAGCCCAGCTTTTAGTTGTCCCCTGATCTGGTCCGGTGATGACATGAGAGGCTGAAAGATCCCTGGTGAAGTTAGCAGCCCCCGTCAGCCAGGGGGGACTCCGACTCAGTGAAGGCCAAGCACCTTAGGTCTGGAAGCCGTCAGGGAGGCCTGAAAACACCAAGGGGACCAGTGGCATATTTGGAGAGTTACTTTTCAGAGCACACCAGCACTTTCATTTCCTTCGGCTTTTTCTGTCCAACTTTTAAATTTCCTCTCCCTCCATTCCAGAGAATGGTGTTTTTGTTTCATTGCCATTTTATGGCACGAGAGGTTAGAGCAATAAATCAGGACTTTTCCTGCCTGGATTAGTGAGCCTTCTTTTTAATTTTCTACACTTGGCTGCTGGAGGATGATTTTATGAGATTATTTTGATCCAGACACTACCGAAAGGGAGGCCGGCTGGGAAGAGCAGCTCTGGGAACCCCATAGCCGTGCACATCGCAATTCACCCTGTGCTCCTAGCCCGGGGGAGGTGATAGGTGTACAGTCCTGGCAGGAGCCAAGACAGCAGGATTCCCAGGAGCAGCTCTGAAGTGATGCCATCAGAGGTATCTGATCCACTGATTAAATAATGATAATAACGTGGGTGCCTCAAATTTTTATCGTGCTTAATAGTTTAAAAGTCTCCTACAGGCTTTACTTTATTTCGCCCTTCCCGTGCCTGCCTCTCCTTTTACAGGATTTCTGTGAGCGGCAGGCTCAGTGACTAGCCCAGGGTTACAGAGTTTGGAAGTGAAGAAGCTGGGATAGGACTGGAAGCCAGGTCTGGAAGTCAGAGACTAAAATTCCTTTCCTGGCGCTCTTTCCATCACACTGTGATGTCGCCCTAAAAGTGGAGGACCTAGAAATGAATCCCATGAATAAAAGGGAATGAATAAAACTGGAGAGATGCCCTGAGGCCATTTCGCAGAGATCTACAGTATTAAATGTAATAGATTTAAAGCCATCATATCAGCTATGCTAGGAGAAAACAAAGATTTCTCTTAAAGAAATGCCTCTCTCAGGGACTTCCCTGGTGGTCCAGTGGTTAAGACTTCATGCTTTCAGTGCAAGGGTTGAAGGATTGATCCCTTGTCTGGGAACTGAGATCCTACATGCCACTCAGCACAGCCAAAAAAAGAAAGAAATGTGTCTCTCCCATTTTGGGAGGAAGGACTGAGATGAGAAGGAAGAGTCCAGGTGTGGAGCTCACCCTCCACCCACGCTTGGGTATCGGTACCCTCTGAGCTGGCCTTCTGTAGTTGGGCCATTTTCAGGGCCCTCCTGTCTCCCCAGCACACATCACATCCCCAGCCACTGTCACATCCAGAATCATGTAGCTAAACACTCAGATGCACCCAGGGCTGTTGGAAAATTATCCCATTAGCCAGTCATCTCTGGGTGTCACAAAACGATTATGTTAGAGTTCCCCATAAGCTACAAAATCAGTTTTCTCAGGTAACTTGTTTTTTTTTCTTTCTTGTGGAACTTTTTGCTCATCCTGGAAGCTTGAGATTAAGCTTGTCTTAAGGATGAAGATCTGCTCACTCTAAGGACACAGAACACAGGTACATGGGGTAAAGCAGAGCCATGTGATGGAGAAGATGCCAGACTCTGGTTTGCCATCAGCTGGCTGTGTGACCTTAGGCAGGTACTTTTCTCGTTGGACTTCCCTTGTTTAGAGGGAGACAGTGGTTTTCCAGTTCTATTCCTTGGTGCCCTGTCACATGTCACTGTGGGGAGCTGGGAGGAGACCAGAGCTCTAAGTCCCTCCAAATAGAGCAGTTCTGTTTTGACTCACTTTTTTCATGGACTCCCAGGTAAAATTACATTGGGATCAGGGGTTCTAGGTATGTTCAAAAGGAAAGTACTAAGGCTTCGTGGTGGTCCAGTGGTTAAGACTTCAGCTTCCAGTGCAAGGGATTCAATCCCTGATCAGGATGCTAGTTCCCACATGCCCCTCAGCCAAAGAAACCAAAACATAAAACAGAAGCAATGTTGTAACAAATTCAGTGAAGACTGTAAAAATGGTCCATATATATATATATTTTTTTTGGTCCATATATTTAAAAACGTAAAAAAAGTACTGAAAACCTCTGGGCTAGATGATCCACCCTCAGTTTCACAGGCTGTTCCTTTTTAGTAATAAAACTGACACACCGGTGACTAATGCCTCCTCGTCTGTGTCCCCAACCTCCTGCTGCCTGCCCAGCACCGTCCCGCTTGTGGTTGATTAGGTGGGAGCTCCAGGACCGCCCCCCTTCACCCCTGCCCCGACTTCCTAGTCA
The DNA here is from genome assembly GCA_006410615.1 of Neotragus moschatus. Classification (NCBI taxonomy): domain Eukaryota; kingdom Metazoa; phylum Chordata; class Mammalia; order Artiodactyla; family Bovidae; genus Neotragus; species Neotragus moschatus. The sequence goes on from SJYA01002500.1 coordinate 2,533,284, forward strand.
CTCGATGGCTTCTGAAGTTGGGCGCACAGGAAGAGGAGGAGCCAGGTGGGGCTTCAGGGGGAAGCGCACAAGATGCTGGTGGTGAGCTTGGCCAGGGCAGGGGGACCAGTAGTTGTCCTGGGTTACCCAGCCTGTTGGCATCACTGCAGTCAGCAGACAGGGGGCCTTCAAGATGAGGCTATAGAGAAGGGAGCACGAACTTGAAAAGAGGTATTTAGTTCAAGCAGTCTGTTGCCAACATATTCCCAATGATTAAAAAATGGCATCTGAAAGAGGATTGAGGGTCCTCAGAGTATAAAAGAAAGAAGAAATAAGGAATTTCTGGCTTTAAAATGTACCCTTCTGGTGATCCGAGCAGTTAGATTTAATCTGTTTACATTGGATTGTAATAAAAGGAAATGGGACCAGCTGCAGACCTCCTTACTGTGACAACAGTAACCTTTTATTATTCCATCAAACTCCAGGAGGAAATAGCTTAAACATCTGCAGCTTTTGGACAGAATCCACACACTCCGAAGTCCAGCCCTAGTGCTACTGCTAAATGAGTTTAGTATATTCTTTAAGTTGAGAAGCAACCCTTAAGGGAGCTAGAAGGTGCAAAGGGAGACACCAACTTGAGCTCCAATTCTAGCCTGTAGCATCTAAATATGAACACAGATATGAGGCAGGCAGAGGCAGGAGACAGCTCGGTGGGGGTTAAAAAAAACAGACTTGAGGCAGTGCCTGCCATTGTTTCCCTCTTGCTTCCAAATCACATTGAAAACTCTGTAAGAGGACAGGGAGCTGTGACTATGGCTATAGGTCCCTCCTCTCTACTGGGAGCGCCATTAGAGGGCAGAGGCTGGGCTGAGTAGAGTCGCCTGCGGAAGGTTCGGGCTACCTGGGCTGTCTGGCTGTGCGGCTGGCTCTCTGAGCCACAGCCAGAGGCTTCTGTGGGGCCTCATCAAACTTGGGTCCCTGGGAAGACGGATCAGGGTGAGTTTGTTGAAATACCAGGTAGCCATACTCCCTAGTCACTGGAATCTCTGTTTATCTGAATAAGCTGTCTAGATTCATCCATACATTTTTATCACATATCATTTTGTGCATACATAAAAAGGAAAATATAAGCAAAATAAATAGGTAAAGATATTCCCCAAACTTCTTTGCCTTTGGAATCTTAACTCTGCTGAACCTTTTTTTTTTTTTAAGAGCTTTTTAATATGGACCAGTTTTAAAGTCTTTATGGAATGTGTTACAGTACTGCTTCTGTTTTATGTTTTGGTGTTTTGCCTACGAGGCATGTGGGATCTTCTCTCCCCAACCAGGCATCCCCCTGGGAATCCAACCAGGGTACCTGCACCCCCTGCATTGGAAGGGGAAGTCTTAACCCCTGGACTACCAGGAAGTCCCTCTGAATGACTTAAAAAAAAATCTTTTAATTTCAAAATAATTATAGACTCAGAAAAAGTTGCACAGAAAAGTCCTGGATACCCATCTCTCAGCCTCCCTTAGTGCTGATGACTCCCATAACTACAGCACGTTATCAAAACCAGGATGTTGGTGCTGCTGCTGCTGCTAAGTCGCTTCAGTCGTGTCCGACTCTGTGCGACTCCATAGATGGCAGCCCACCAGGCTCCCCTGTCCCTGGGATTTTCCAGGCAAGAACACTGGAGTGGGTTGCCATTTCCTTCTCCAATGCATGAAAGTGAAAAGTGAAAGTGAAGTCACTCAGTCGTGTCTGACTCTTTGCGACCCCGTGGACTGCAGCCCACCAGGCTCCTACGTCCCTGGGATTTTCCAGGCAAGAGGACTGGAGTGGGGTGCCACTGCCTTCTCTGATGTTGGTGCTAACCTCTTTTTCCACTCAGGTGTGGATGTCTCTGCTGCCACACAATGTGGTCCCAGCTGCTGGTGATGTGCCGTTTCTCAAAATGCTCCTCTGCTATACCTGGGATATACCTGTAGCACAGTCATCATCAAAACCAGCTGGTTAACACTGACACAGTACTAGTCACTTAACTCTAGACCTTATTCGGATGTTTTATTGTTATTTGAAACCTTTTTTTCTTTTTTAAAAAAATAATGTCAAATTTAGGGCAAGTTTTAAAAATATTGCTAGGAGCTCCCAAATATCTTTCACCTGGGCTCACTAGTTTCTGCCATTTTGCTGCACTCATTTTACCATTTTCTCCCCTCCCCTCTCTCTTCTGTCTGTCAGTCTCCCTCCGTCTGTCTCTCTCTCTCTTTCAGAACAAGTCAGTGTATAAGTATCATGCCCTTTGTCTCTGAGTATTTCAGTATGTATTTCCTTTCTAGGAAACACATTCTCTTAAGAAAGATGTTCATTAAAGAGAGGTACTCTCTAAAATCACCACAGATCAAAATCAGAAAATTTAACACCAATGTGATATCTCATTTATAGATTTATTTAAATGTTATAATGTGAACCAAAAGTGATAAATGGAAACACTGTCAGTTGTTGGGAAAGCACACTGAAATTAGTAAATAAAGCCAGATACAAAATATACACGTTGATTTAAAACATGACAATATTCTATATTACACAAATTCCCATTTATAATTTCTAGAAGCTATCCTACAGACATGTGAATATTTTTGTCAGGGGAAGAAAATATAAATGGAATAATTATAATATTTATGAAGATTGCATTTTAGTTAATGAAAAGGCATCTGGGTATTGTGGTCTTATTTTCCAGTTCTAAAATCAGGATATCTGGGTCCCCCGTGGCTCAGCTGGTAAAGAACCTGTCTGCCAGTGCAGGAGACACAAAAGACAGGGATTGGATCCCTGGGTTGGGAAGATCCCCCAGAGAAGGAAATGGCAACCAGCTCCAGTATTCTTGCTTGGAAAATTCTGTGGACAGAGGAGCCTGGCAGGTTACAGTCTGTGGAGTCAAAAAGAGTTGAACACAACTGAGCATGCCCATACGCATGCTGTGTGGTGCTGTTAAAATTAGGATATTTCAGGATATCTAATTCTAAAAAAGTTAGACAAATTAAATCACATTTCTCTGTTCGTTTATCAGACCACTTTATTGAAAAGAGTAACAAATTTTCACATATAAGTGACTGACCTGGGAAATGTAAAACAGATAAGGACCACACCTTCACAGTCATCACACTGCATCACAGATCCCTCATTCTAAACTAATGGAAATGTAGACACACCCCTAAGGTATCTATGAAATGAAGTAGAACTTTGGATCTAGCCAATTTAAACTCAAATTAGCCCGGTCTTATGTGCTAAGTCACTTCAGTCACGTTCAACTCTTTGCTACACCATGCAACCCACCAGTCTCCTCTGTCCATGGGATTCTCCAGGCAAGAATACTGGAATGGGTTGCTGTCCTCCTCCAGGGCATCTTTTCGATCCAGGGATCGTACTCGCGTCTCTTACATCTCCTGCATTGGCAGGTGCCTTCTTTACCACTGATGCCACCTGAGAAGCCCAGAGTCTCTTACAGTCTCAGCCTAAGGCCTGCCTTTGGCAGTGGCTTCTGGATGGCAAGAGAAAATAGCCCAGACTATAGTTAGTCTTAGGAAGGACCAGAGTTTCTTCAAATCCTGCCAAATAAGTAAATAAAGACATGGAATTCTTAGAAGGTGAAAAGGGAATAGAGCTAGATATGAGATTAAATGGGGTAGTCCACAGTTGACATTTCAGGTGATCATTACCAGTTTTTATAGATGTTTTTAAGCATTTTTTTTTCCTTTGATTACTAGAAGAAGGTAATCATTATTTCTGTCTGTCTTTAGGAGCTTAGCTTTTCCCCATGTATTAAGAGATGAACAGTTCAGTTCAACGAGTATAAGTGCTGATTTATATCAAAATTGTACCCTTGTATCAACCCCAGCAAAGCCTCAGAGACCTGTATCTATTTTCAAATGCCCACAAACAAAACATAGATATAATTGACTTTTTCTTTTTTTAGGAACAGAAATATGTGGGAAGATCTTGTTTATTTTTTAGATGTTTTGAAAGGAAATTTAGTAGCAAATAGTAGTTTTTAAATGCTTACCTACCCAGATAACCTTTTTATCAGATACAGTTTTCNGAGACCTGTATCTATTTTCAAATGCCCACAAACAAAACATAGATAGAATTGACTTTTTCTTTTTTTAGGAACAGAAATATGTGGGAAGATCTTGTTTATTTTTTAGATGTTTTGAAAGGAAATTTAGTAGCAAATAGTAGTTTTTAAATGCTTACCTACCCAGATAACCTTTTTATCAGATACAGTTTTCCCAGTGTCAGCTGGGGACCAGGGCTGACCCATGTTTTCACTGGTACAAGGCAAAAAATACAGATAAAACAGCCAGCCTGTCTACCTGTCTATCTTTCTGTCTTGGTATAAGGTCACCAACTAACTGTCTCTTCTTGGGAGGAACTGCCTTTATGCAGCTATTTTCTCTTTTAAAGGGTTCAGGTATAAAATACTCTTTTAGGAACTTGTGGCGAGAATATCAAGAGTGTAAAGTAGCAAAATAAAAAGTTAGCAACCCTGTGTTGGCCCCCTACCCCTCTTGTTTTTGTTTTCCCTCTTTGTTGATGAGGTCCAGCAGTCAGGGAGCACCTCAGGGACAGCAGTGATCTAACAGGAAGAGCTCTGGTTCAGGAGATAGGAAGCTTCGCCCTGTGCCTGGGGGCAGGCTGCTAACACCTCCTGTGCCTCCCGTTCTTTAGGTATAGCTCGGTTGTGTCCAGCTCTTTTCGACCCGTGGACTATACAGTTCATGGAATTCTCCAGACCGGAATACTGGAGCGAGTAGCCCTTTCCCTTCTCCAGGGGATCTTCCCAACCCAGGGATCAAACCCAGGTCTCCCTCACTGTAGACGGATTCTTTACCCGCTGAGCCACCAGGGAGGCCCTTCTTTTAGTGTAAAATAGTAGTCATAATTTCTACATTGAGGATTGTTGTGAGGAGTAGATGAGAGGTTATTTCGTATCAAAGTGCTTAGCCCATAATAACAAGCAGTAAATGGAGGCTTTCAAAACTAGACTGTGTAAAAGTACCTTAGACATTCCAAGGCACTGCGCATCTATAAGGTGCTGATTATTAGCAAGAATTTGCATTTTTGAAGCATCAGTCAGATGATGAAGAACTTCCAAATTGAAAATGCATGTGTTATCACAGTAGCTGTAAATCTTTCACTGCACAGAGCACATAAATGATGCCAGCAAAGCTGGTTTATTATTCACAAGCTGGCATGAATTATAATACAGGACATAGTCCCAGTCTAGTTACACTGTGTGCTGCTTTTCTGTAAGTTAGGAGTGAACTTTGAAGGGATATTTTTGTTAAAACTGCTGGAAAATTTGCAAAGATGGCTCAAGTATAGAGTTTATTTTTTCTTTCCTTTTGTCTCTTTTTTTCCTTTACAGCCTAAGAAGCCTAAAGCCCCAGACAATCCATTTCACGGCATTGTTTCCAAGTGTTTCGAGCCGCATCTCTACGTGTATATTGAGTCCCAGGACAAGTGAGTGACAACCATTCTGGTGCTTTCTCCTGCCATTTCTCCCTCCTCGAGTCAGGGAGGGGCCTCACAAGGGCACAGCTCCTTCTAGAGGTTGAAGGAGGGACTTAGCATGCCCGTGACCCTCCCTGGAAAGCTGCTAAGGATTCTTTTTGGTCTTTTGACCGTTATAATGTATTATGTCTATAAATCTCAGAAGCCTGAAAGTGACTCTAAGGCGCTCCCAAATGGGTCCCAGCGCCTATTTCTTTTTTTTTTTTTTTTGCTTTGGGGCTTGTGCATTTTTTTTTTAATTTTTTATTATTATTTTTTTTAATCTCAGGTGTACATAAGTTCCCAATCTTGTACTCCCCCCCCCCCACCTCCCACTCCACATCAACTCTCTGGATCATCCCCATGCACCAGTCCCAAGCATCCTGTATCCTGAACCGAATATAGACCGATGATTCGTTTCCCACACGACAGCACACATGTTTCAGTGCCATTCTCCCAAACCTTCCCCTCCTCTCCCTCTCCCTCAAAGTCCAAAAGTCCATTCCATGCATCTGTGTCTCTTTTCCAGCGCCTATTTCTGAGATGGGCTCTGAGCCCTTACATCTGCATGTCAGCCTGCCAGGCTTTACGATGTCAGGTGCTGAAAAGTGGAGAATGAAAGCCTCAACTCTAATGTATATGTTTTCAAGTATAATTTGTTTAACTTTTCATTTTGAAATCATTTAGATTCACAAAAAAGTTATAAAAGAATTTTCATATATCCTCTGTCCAGAGAATGGTGGTGGTTGTTTAGTTGCTAAGTCGGGTCGGACTCTTTGTCACCCCATGAACTATAGCCCACTAGGCTCCTCTGTCCATGGGATTTCCAAGGCGAGAATACTGGAGTGGGTTGCCCTTTCCTTCTCCAGGGGATCTTCTGACTCAGGAATTTAACCCGTGTCTCCTACATTGGCGGGCAGGGTCTTNTTGTTTAGTTGCTAAGTCGGGTCGGACTCTTTGTCACCCCATGAACTATAGCCCACTAGGCTCCTCTGTCCATGGGATTTCCAAGGCGAGAATACTGGAGTGGGTTGCCCTTTCCTTCTCCAGGGGATCTTCTGACTCAGGAATTTAACCCGTGTCTCCTACATTGGCGGGCGGGGTCTTTGCCCCTCCACCACCTGGGAAGCCCCCAGAGAATGGTAGCAGCTTATAGAAGCGCAGTTATGAAGATCAGGAAGGTGCTGTTCTCCCCTGCAGGTCCTTCCTCTGGTCCAAGATCCAGTCATGCGTTTAGTTGTCAGGTCTCCTTAGTCTCCCTTAAGCTTGAACAGTTCCTCAGTCTCTTTGTCTCTCATGACCTTGACACTTTTGAAAAGCGTTTGACCAGCTTTTTTGTCCAAAGCCCTCAATTTCTGTTTGTGATGTTTCCTCTTGATTAAATCCAGATTATGTGTTTTGGGCAAGAACACCACAGAGGTGACATTGTGTCCTCCTCAGTGCCCAGCGCACGATGTCAGGAGGGGGCACCTCACGTGGCTTTGTCCTGTTATTGCTGAGGTTGACCTTGACCAGTGGCTTAAGTGGTGTCTGCCAGCTTTTTCCCAATAAAGCTGCACTTTTGCTTTAAAATAAGTATTTTGTAGGGAGATACTTCGGAACCATGTAAATATCCCCCGTCTCGTCACTTCGCCCCTCATTGTCACATCCCTTGACAATTCCTGCCTGACTGTGATTACTGTAGTGTTTGCCAAACACTGTGGGTTTCTATCATTTCTTCTACATTTACTAATTGGGATTCTACTAGAAGGAAGAGCTTCCTCTTCTCCCCTACTTGTCGGTTTGTTTGTTTTGGCTGTTTGGACTGATGGCTTCTTATTTTCTTTGATGGATTATCATCCATTTAATATACATGCTTTTTACAAATGCAGGGGCTCCAGAAAATGGTTACCAAGCAGCCCACTGCAACCACAGCCAGTTGAATATGGTCACGAGTGCTCTCACAGCCAGCAGAGTGTGGTCATGTTCCAGTATCCACTTCTATGCACAGGACGGGGACCCTTCCTCATCCCTGAATCTCTCTCCACAGCCAGAGCAACTGTGGAAGGCCCATTTTGGAAAGGCCGGGTTTCTGAAACAGGTCGAACTGACTGGAGGCAGGCTGGCCTAGGCTTTGAGAAGAGGCCCTGTAGCCTAAAGTATATGTTTAGGAGGACCAGAGAGTGTGGCTCACACAGGGACGACAGCAGCTCTGAGAAGCTCCTCAAAGGGAGTTCTCTGGGAAAGCACTTAGGTCCTAAAGTCTAGTCCCTCTCCCCTCTTTTTTTTTTTTTAATGCTTCTTTCATTTTAGCACATTCTTACTTAAAAGTATATTCCAAGGGTAAACCAGAAAATTAAGAGAACATTTCAAGTGGGTATTTGTGTCTTACCTGGAACGTTGTTGTTCTTCAACTGTTTTCTTTTATTGTTGTTCATTCGCCAAGTCATGTCAGACTCTGCGACCCCAGGGACTGCAGCACCCCAGGCTCCTCTGTCCTTCATTATCTCCCAGAGTTTGCTGAAACTCATGTCCATTGAATTGGTGATAGATTGCTTCTATTCTATGCATTTTGTAATCATACTACAAATTACATATTAAAACCCTGGAAAATTAATTTGTGAAAGTGCTTCTATGTTAACAAAAACAACCTCCTCCCTACCACCTACCCAGCAAAAAAAAAAAAAAGTTGCTTTGACATCTTTTGCCTTATAAAGCCTCAGTTTTCCTCCTGCTCTCTATCCATTTGGCTTATATCCATAGGCGTGCAGAAGGGCAGACTACTAAAATCAAGTTTAAGAAATCACTTCCTAGTCTGTTAAATAGTTACTATTACCTTAAAAAAAAAAAAAAAAATCCTGTCTTCTGCATTCACAAACTTTTTTCTCAAGATTACTAATAAGACACCTCTGCAGGGCAGGAATGGAGAAGGCAGTGGCACCCCACTCCAGTATTCTTGCCTGGAAAATCCCATGGATGGAGGAGCCTGGTGGGCTACAGTCCATGGGGTCACTAAGAGTCAAACATGACTGAGCGACTTCTCTTTCACTTTCATGCATTGGAGAAGGAAATGGCAACCCACTCCAGTGTTCTTGCCTGGAGAATCCCAGGGACGGGGCAGCCTGGTGGGCTGCCCCGTCTATGGGGTCGCACAGAGTCGGACACGACGCAAGCGACTTAGCAGCAGCAGCAGCAGCAGGACAGGAAAAAGGAGCTGCTATTTGCCTGTTAGATGAACAGGTCTTGAAGCAGCCCACCTGTATGACTATTATGGGCCAAACACCTATCTTCTCTTATCAATCCAAATTCTTATTTTTAGAAAGGCTTGAAAGCTGTTGGGTCCAGGGTTTAAAGTGCATATCTGAGATAACCATGTGGTTTCCCCAAACCTGTCCAGTTAAAAAAAAAAAAAGAGTCATTTTGTAGATTATCTGGTATCATCCGGGGATCCACTCTTCTCACATGGCCTCAATTCATATAAAGCACACCCATTGTTCATGTGACTTTGGGCAAAGGGCCAGCCCGCCCTTCCTCAGGGACTCTCCATTTCTCTCTGAAAAATGCAGTGCTGGGCCCTCAGCCTGCCGCCTGGCCTCGCTGGGACGCATCCACAACAGGAGGGCAGTAGCGGAAGCTTCTCCTAGGAGAACTGCGTAGGCTGGGCTGCTCTCGCTCCAGAATAAGCAGCAAAACCTGGGAGCAGGAAATCAAGTTCAAGAAACCCATTTCCTCATCTGTTACAGGAGATCATCAGACAGAATAATGCCTAAAGCAGTGGGTTGTTACCCTCGAGTCTTAGACGCCTCTGAGAACCAACAAAAACCACAAGCCTCTTTGCAAAAAAAAAAAAAAAAAATCCACGTGAACCCACACACTATTTTGAGTACAGTTTCAAGAGGTTCTTCCAAATCCTTCCTGAAGTTGGAGAATCCTAAGACTGGGGAAGGAACTCAAGTGGGCATTGACTGAGGGCAAATCACTACTCCTGTTGTAGCTCTGCAAGGAGGAAAACCTGAGGCCATTCACAAGCTCCCCGAGGACAGAGACCCAACCCAAGGTAGTGGAAAGAGCATGGGCCTGAGTGCCAGACAGACCTGCGCTTGCATCCAGGCCCTGCACCACCCGCCTCCGGCCTCCAGCTCTGGTCCTCACCTCCACGAGTCTGTTTTATACCCTCTACAGTCAAGTGAATAAACCCCCCCTGGCAGGATTAGCAGCGAGGGTGAAACGACACGGCATGTCGGCAACTGGCACAAGAAAACAGGGCTCGGGAGCCGCGTCTGCCCTGCCCTTCTGGTGATCCTGTTCCAGGTTCTCAGGTGCTTGGGTGGCCTGGTCGGTGCTGCCNAAAAAAAAAAAAAAAAATCCACGTGAACCCACACACTATTTTGAGTACAGTTTCAAGAGGTTCTTCCAAATCCTTCCTGAAGTTGGAGAATCCTAAGACTGGGGAAGGAACTCAAGTGGGCATTGACTGAGGGCAAATCACTACTCCTGTTGTAGCTCTGCAAGGAGGAAAACCTGAGGCCATTCACAAGCTCCCCGAGGACAGAGACCCAACCCAAGGTAGTGGAAAGAGCATGGGCCTGAGTGCCAGACAGACCTGCGCTTGCATCCAGGCCCTGCACCACCCGCCTCGGGCCTCCAGCTCTGGTCCTCACCTCCACGAGTCTGTTTTATACCCTTTACAGTCAAGTGAATAAACCCCCCCTGGCAGGATTAGCAGCGAGGGTGAAACGACACACGGCATGTCGGCAACTGGCACGAGAAAACAGGGCTCGGGAGCCGCGTCTGCCCTGCCCTTCTGGTGATCCTGTTCCAGGTTCTCAGGTGCTTGGGTGGCCTGGTCGGTGCTGCCAGCTCTCGGTTGAGCCTGGCGTGGGGTCCACTCTCTCATCTCCGTAGTGCCGTCCCTGCCCAGGGATAATCCTGGCAGCACCTGCCCCAGCCCAGGGTGCAGCAGCAGCAGGAGGACTGTGGAGCCAGTGCCCAGGGAGGAGGCAGGAGTGGGGCTGTCCTGAAGTCACCTCTCACCCGGCTGGGCTGAGCTGTCCTTCCGTGCCCTGAGCTGGTTTCTCAGTTTTTGTTTATGTCCAAGGAGGAAGTTGTATCTCTTCTGCTCTTGGAGATGTAGTCATTTTTTTTGGCTGACTCTTGCAGAAGCGATTTCTCTCCATAACCACTTTTCCTTCACTCCATTCAGTGACATTTTCAGGCTGAGAAATTATTAGTGACTCCATTTCTGCCCATTTGATTTCTCTCCATAACCACTTTTTTCTTTACTCCATTCAGTGACATTTTCAGGCTGAGAAATTATTAGTGACTCCATTTCTGCCCATTCTCCTGAGTTCTCTGTAATAGCTTTTGTTGAAATAGAGCCTGCCACCACTTCTAGCTAGGTCAAGCCTAGAGTTTCCTGTAAACAGACGTTGCTTATCGTTTGTTTTGAATTAACTACTAACTTTCAGAAGAGTTCCAAGAATTGTACACAGAGCTCTTGTGTATCCTTCACCCAGATTCTTCCATTAACAGCTGTCCCTCCCACCTCTGAGCAGACACACTCACAGACAGACACATTCTCATGTATATATACACATTGTTTTTTGTTTGTTTATTAGTGTCTTAAGTCGTGTCCAACTCTTTTGTGACCCTATGGCCTGTAGCCCCCCAGGCCCTTCTGTCCATGGAATTTTCTAGGCAAGAATACTGGAGTGGGTTGCCATTCCCTTCTCCAGGGGATCTTCCCCACCCAGGTATTAAACCCATGTCTCCTTCATTGGCAGGCGGCTCTTTTCTACTGAGCCACCTGGACAGCCCCGCATAGCCGCAGTATAGTCATTAAAATCAAGAAGGTACCGTTGACACAGCACTTGCATTGAATCCATAGACCCCATTCACTTTCCCCATTTGTCCCAATCCTGTTTTTTATAGATCCCAAATCCATTTCAGAATCGCAGGTTACATTTATTGGTCGTAACTCTTGGTTCCATCCAGAAGAATAACGTATTCTTTCTTTATCTTCCATAGCCTGAAAATTTTTGATGAGTGCAGGCCAGTTACTTTGTGGAATGTGTTTCAGTCTAGTTCTGACTGATGCAGACTCGTGAGTCATGATTCATACAGAAGTGGTGCCGTGTTTTTCTCAGTGACTCCTATCATGAGACATACAGCGTCAACATGTCTCATTACTTGTGCTGCTCATTTTTACTACTTGGTTTAGATAGTATCGGCCAGGTTAATTAATAAGTATTTAATGAGTGTTCATTACTTAACCTTGAACCCATATAAATAGCTTTTTTCTCATATTTTACTTACTTATTTTACCATTTGTTAATGACATTTGTCTGAATCTTTTATTACTAAGAGAGTTGCCAAGTAATTATTTTTCTATCCCATCATTTCTTCTGCATTTCTTCTATTTTAAGGAAGAAATCTTTTCTCCATTTATTTATTGGCATGGACATGTGGATTCCTGTTTTATTCAGTGGGTTTATAGCCATTAGTATCTTTTTATCTTTTAACTTTATGTTGGAATAAATTTAGACCTAAAAAAATTTCAAAAATAGTGCAGATATTCCATATTCCCTCTCGTAAACACCTCCATGTTCACATCTTACATAACTGTATAGTTATCATCAAAACCAGCTGATTAACACTGATATAATACTGGTCACTTAACTCCAGGCCTTATTTGGATTTTACCAGTTTTTCCACTAACATCCTTCTTCTCTTCCAGGATCCATCATTATTTGTTTTAATGGTCAAATTGTCGACTTGGCCCCTTCCAGCTGGTTTTCCACCCTTTTTGTATGCCCCTAGTGTTTTTTGAACACTTTCTTTTTGGCACAGCGAAAATACACCAGGCTCATCTTGTACTTTCCTAACCCAGCCCTGGAGTCATCCATTTTTCCAGGATCCCTTGTTCCCTTGGCGGGAGATGTTTAGAAACTAAGTGCTGGTCATCAGGTCTGTTCATTACTGCTAGAATACCATGCTTCTAGGCCCTCCACGCTGAGAGAGCTAAGAAATACATGTATGTGTATATCTGTGTATATTTTTATCCTTTTATACCTATTTATATATTTCAATCCATCAGTCTATTCCAGTAACTCCAATTCTAACCTAACACTACAGGGGTTATTGGAGTCTCCCTGTTCCCATGTCTGTAACTACTCTCTACAGCCGTGAGAAACTTGTTCCCAGTATCCTCCATGTCATTATTTATCTGCTCCATTGGATTCCCTGAGGTTGGGGCTCTCCAACCCCACTGACCACACCAGAGCCAACCCTCCTGCCCCAGTCAAAAGGTATGGGTGTATGTGTGCTAAATCGCTTCAGTTGTATCTGACTCTTTGTGATCCTGTGGACTGTAGCTCACCATGCCCTTCTATCCATAGGTTTCTCCAGGCAAGAATACTGGAGTGGGTTGCTGTACCCTCCTCCAGGGGATCTTCCCAACCCAGGGATGGAACCCATGTCTCTTGATGTCTCTCACACTGGCATGCAGGTTCTTTACCACTAGCACCACCTGGGAAGCTTGGATGTACCCTTGGATGAACAAGTTCTCTAACTTCCTGGGATCTTAAGCTGCTTTGCCCACACTCATCCTCTTGCCCACTTTTTCTGACTAGCATCTTCGTCTTCTGGAACCATCTCTCCTGTACTTTCCAATTAAAATACCATTTCTGTGAATGCTGCCTGCAGATCCACCAGGAAAAACAGCCTTGGTCATCCAAACCTAAGCTTGGTCTGCAGTGTGGTTTTTCTCTCTGTGTTTTAATCTTTCCCTCTATTGCCATCGTTCTGAAGTAGTCTTTGTTCCCAGGTGGTTTTTCATATCAGTGAGGCTCCCAGCAGTATTTCGCATGGCTCCCCTGAAATGCTTATACAGTTCTCGGGTTGAAAGCTCAAGTTACAGGGAAGAAGGCAAAAGACCCCATCCACACCTGTGATGTCTGTCTTTAAGCTGGAGAGAAAGTGAATCTGAGCAGTCACTGTGACACCACAGTTCTTTACAGTGCTCTAGAGATTTTAAATCAAAGCCTTGGGCAGTTGATAGAGCTTGGCTTCGGAGTCAGGCCCCAGTTCAAATTCTAGCTCCGATAAATTCTGTGACCTAGGGCAAATTATATTATTTTTCTCAGCATCAGTTTTTTCATGTTTAAAATGGGGGTATTAATGCCTTCAGGGTTGCTATGAGGATTAAATGAGATTGTATTTATAATGCATGCAGCAAGGTACCCAGTTTATAGGCTTCCAGCCCAGGGTAAGAGAGAGACCAAAAAACCATCTTGGAACACAGCGTGGAGGGGTGAAAGGTGCGACACCAGTTTGCTGTGGTAATTCAGAAGTGTATGAACCTAGCTGCAGGCATCTTCTGCCTCGGCCAGCCTGCGCCTTCTTCCCGTCCTCTGCCTCTCACGTCATATTCTATACTTTTTTTCTTTTTAAGAAAATTTTTGGGGAGATGTGTACTAGAATTGAACCTGGGCCTCCTGCATTGGGAGCATGCAGTCTTAGCTACTGGACCACCAGGGAAGTCCTTTATACTTTTGACTCTAGGCCTTTATTCTTTCTCCTGAATCTGCTGTGGAAAATTCTGTCTAGTTTCCTGTCATATTTTCTTTGTCTAAAACAAATTGTAGTGTCTATACTGCAAAACTAGCAGTTTATTGGCATCTTGAGATCTTAAGATCATAAGCATGAAGGTCCTGTCTCCCCTAATAGGATACTGTGTCTTTATCCTCACAGCACCATGAACAGGACTTAACCCTTTATAAACGTTTATTTGATTGCGATTGCTTTCGGGCATAAACGGCAAGTCTGCGATTCCATTCAACAGGTCAGCATGCGCATGTCCCTTTCTCCAGTAGCTCTTCCTACAATGTCATGCCGAAACGCAGCGTAGCATTTGGTGTCTGGAAGAAATGGTAGCTTTTTTTGGGGGGGGGGTGAATTCATTTCTATCTGATACAGCCCACAGCACTTTGCACATGCTAAGTGCTCCGTCCGTTTTTGCTTGGTTTGGACCCTCTGTGCCAGCTCATGCACCTCGCCCTTCCCGTCCAGGTGACTCTTCCTCCTCTGCGGAGCTGCTTGATTGCACGTTTCCCAGTGTCTCGTGTGGCATAGCAGCATGCTGAGGAAGAGTGCTAGGCGAAAGAGAAAGGCGGGATATTCTGACTGGTTTATTTCTCATTCACACCAGAGAGCAGTGTCCAGAGTAACCCAGTGAACATCCTGCAAAATGTGGAAGATTGTTAGAGCTTTGTTTATGAGGAAATTTTTGTCTCTGTTCTATGGCCATAATCGGTTTACAGTCTTACTCATCAGCTTGACTCTGAAATAGGAAGATGAGGAAGTATCCTGGCTTCAGTTCCAGGGGAATTAGATGGGAGGGTCAAGTAAAAGTGCTTCAGAGCTCTGGCCCCTGTTTTGGTAGGTACCATGGACCCAGAGGTTAGAGTCTCTCATAGAAGGCTCTAGTGGAAGCCTTGCCTGCTGTTCTGAGTGCTTCTCTGTGCAGCAGCCCTGCCCCTGCCTCACCCTTCCATTCCCACCCTTTAGGGACAAGATGTGGAGGTTGGGCACCAACATAATTTGGAGATTAGTTGCACACATAAGCATGAAGGGGGAGGAGCAGAAGTAACAGAGACCTTATCCCTGCTCTCAAGAATCTTGCAATAACATGCGTGACGCAGAGAAGAAGATTCTACCACTGTAGAGCAAGTAGCTTTCACCTTTTGTACTAACTTCACCTTATAAGAAGGGACTGGCCACAGGACTATCTCAGGAAGGATCTGAATTTACCCCGGAGGTCAGTGAGAAAGCCATTCCTGATGTGCATTGCCCACTCCAGGCTCAGGGTGGGAGGCCAGCATGTTTCCAGAATAAGTAACATCCTCACACTGTATAGTAGTATATTTTTTTAAAAATTGTCAGCATTACAGATGCCAGAAATTGCAATTATATAGAGGATGGGCGTGAGTAGGGGTTGTCTGGGTGCCCCCTGAGCTGAGCTAGGAGGGTAGTGGACAGATGGTGACGAGAGAGACACCAAGGAAGGCATCCAGGTAAAGGCACAGAGTTAGGGGCTAGAGATGGAGCTGAGGGGGCAGCTGAGGGGAGTCCAGCTGAAGGGTAGGGACACCGTGGAGGAGAAGTGGGAGATTGAATGGAAAGGTGAGGCAAGAAGAGGGTGTGAGGAAGGGGGACAGTCACCCTGGAGCTTTCCAAGGTCAAGCTTCTCCTTGGCTTGCTGACCATTACCACCGTCACAGTGCACCAGCCTAGGCCTAAAGTCCTTTCAGGGCAGAGCGACTGTGTCTGAATGTCATAAGCTCTTAGTAGCAAAAGCTTTTGGGTGAAGTGTCAATCTTCCTCTGTTCGTGCTAATTGATACTGCGTGTGGTTCTTGTCTTTTTCTTCCTGACGGTTATATAAATACATGTAAAAAGCACAGCTGGTTTCCTGTAGCCTCAGACAGCAACCTAAAAAGATGCAGAATGTCAGGGTGGGTGGGAACACCCTCTCCTTCCCCATGTTTCATACAACACAACTGTGCAGGGAGCAATTAATACAGCCCTGTGGGATGCAAACAGTGATGACTTAACGTGATTGAGGCAAACTCAGTGACGTTCAAATGGGAAGTGGGCAAAAATTAAAACCATCATCCCCACCGTGACCTGGGACAAGCCTGGAGCTGCTCAATAGTTTCTCTTCTCTCAGAATTTCTTGCACCTTTAATTCTAGAAGTTGTAAGAATAAACTACATTAAAGGAGAAAGAAAGCATTTTTTTTGTAAAGAATATTTCATTACAGTTCCTCTTTGTTTAGGTATCTATCTGCTGGGAATCTTTAGGTTATTGTTATGTTTCAGTTGCTAAATTGTATTAGACTCTTTGCAACCCCCTGGACTGTAGCCTGCCACAGTCCTTGGTCCATGGGATTTTCCAAGCAAGAATACTAGAATGGGTTGCCATTTCCTTCTCGAGGGGAACTTCCTGGATTAGGAATCGAACCCACATCTCCTGCTTGGCTGGTGGATTCTTTATCATTGAGCTACGTAGGAAGACCACCTTTAGGTTAATGATGTCTAAGTATTTGCTGACATTATACCTGTTGTGTTTGAGGAGTAGTAGGGTAGAGTGGCAACCCATTCCAGTACTCTTGCCTGGAAAATCCCATGGACAGCGGAGCCTGGTAGGCTGCAGTCCAAGGGGTTGCTAAGAGTTGGACATTTCATGCATCGGAGAAGGACATGGCAACCCACTCCAGTAATCTTTCCTGGAGAATCCCAGGGACAGGGGAGCCTGGTGGGCTGCCGTCTGTGGGGTCGCACAGAGTCGGACACGACTGAAGTGACTTAGCAGCAGCAGCAGCAGGGTAGAGTGGAGGGCCTCCCAGGTGGCACTAGTGGTAAAGAACCTGCCTGCCAATGTAGGAGATGTAAGAGACATAGTTTCGATCCCTGGGTAGGGAAGATCNGGCTGCCGTCTGTGGGGTCGCACAGAGTCGGACACGACTGAAGTGACTTAGCAGCAGCAGCAGCAGGGTAGAGTGGAGGGCCTCCCAGGTGGCACTAGTGGTAAAGAACCTGCCTGCCAATGTAGGAGATGTAAGAGACATAGTTTCGATCCCTGGGTAGGGAAGATCCCCTGAGGGCATGGCAACCCACTGCAGTATTCTCGCCTGGAGAATCCCATGGACAGGTGAGCCTGACAGGCTACAGTCTGTAGGCTCACAAAGAGGCAGACACGACTGAAGCGATGCATGCACGCACAGGGTAGAGTGGGTAAAAACCATGAGGTTTGGAGGCAGGCTGCCTGGTTTTTAATCCTGGCTCCCCCACTGTCTGGCTGTGTGACTCTGGATGAGGTCCTTTTCTGTTCCTTGCTTTTTTGTAAAAAGGAGGTTAGTGTTAGTCCCTAGGTCATAAGGTTATTTGTGATAATCAAGTGAAGTCCAGTGAAGTGATGCTTATAAAAGAGCTGTGCAGCACAAGTGTTCAGAAAATGATGACTGTCATGATGTAGGGTTTCACTTCTGCAAGAGAAGCTGGTACTAATATGGTACTAGGACCAGGGCACACAGCTAAGCAGTAGATTCTAGGCTCAGCTTTGCCACTAAATTATGTGACCAACTTTCCAGGCCTTCATTTTGTCATCTCTTAGAGGGTCCAGTATTACCTTGTCTTTCCTCCAGTGGTTTGGGATCAAATGTGACCATGGAATGCCTTGAAAAGTGTAAAGCAGCAGACAAATGCCAAATTTTGTCATCAGTGTTATTATGGGGGGTGTTGGTGGTTGGTTGATGATACTGATAAAGATGGGTCCAATTTTCTTAGTGTTTTAAATTAATTGTTTTTTATTGAGGTATAGTTGAGTCACATTATTGTGTTAATTTCAGGTATACAACAAAGTGATTAAACTATATAGGTTGATTCTTTTCCTATATAGGTTATTATAAGATATAGAATGTTGTTCCCTGTGCTATACAATAAATCCTTGCTAATTGTCTATTTTATATACAATAGTGTGTATGTTAATCCCATGCTCCTAATTTTTCCCCACCCCCTTTTTCCCCTTTGATAATCAGACGTTTGTTTTCTGTTTGTGAGTCTGTTTCTGTTTCTGTGAACAGATTCATTTCTGACTATAAGTGATATCATATAATATTTGTTTTTGATTTACTAAATGGGTCCAGTTTTCAATGTAACAAGCATGAGGAATGATTTCCTGGTGGCAGTCAAGCACAACTGCTTTCTCCTTGTTGAACTAAAATGACATTTCACGTTTTCTTCCTCCTAGAAACCTTGGAGAGCTGATAGATCGGTTTGTGGCTGATTTCAAGGCGCAGGGCCCACCTAAGCCCAACACGGACGAGGGGGGTGCTGTGCTCCCCAGCTGCGCCGACCTCTTCGTCTACTACAAGAAGTGCATGGTGCAGTGCTCGCAGCTTAGTACCGGGGAGCCCATGATCGCCCTGACCACTATTTTCCAGAAGTACCTCCGCGAGTATGCCTGGAAAATCCTCTCTGGCAACCTGCCCAAGTGAGTTCCCATTCTTCCTGGTGTGAGTGGTGAAGTAAGCTTCTGCATATACCTAAATATGGAAATCTTTGAGGAAATCCATCCTGAAGTTGTTTACTGAACTGCTAAGAATATCAGGAAAATCCCCGGATGGAGTTTCTGAGATGGTTTCCTCTCAAATGGGATCCCCTAGCCGATCAGGACCGTCACAGGAAATGCCCGCTCTGGCCACCAACATAGGTCACATCCTAGCATGGTGGACTCCAGAGTGTCAGTCCCATTATAGATGAATTTAGTTCACGTGGATTCAGTGATTCAGGGATAGGTACTTTGCAAAAAAAAAATGTGGGCTGATGGTAGAGATGACTTTTGAATAACAAGGGCAGTTTCATTCAGGCCAGAGTCTCTTATGACATCCTGCTGTCTTGGATGGAGCCTAATATTTAAAAGTGTTGGGGGGTTTGTGGGGAGGTCATTGTATAGCAGAGCTCCTAATTATAGTGACTTGTCTGTATTATTCTGGGGCACTGAAACATC
This sequence comes from Neotragus moschatus, assembly GCA_006410615.1. Classification (NCBI taxonomy): domain Eukaryota; kingdom Metazoa; phylum Chordata; class Mammalia; order Artiodactyla; family Bovidae; genus Neotragus; species Neotragus moschatus. The sequence goes on from SJYA01002500.1 coordinate 2,552,343, forward strand.
GTTATATTTTTTATTGTGTGCGAGTATTCAGTTGCTCAGTAGTGTCCGACTCTTTGAGACCCCCATGGACTGTGCATGGGATTTCCCAGGCAAGACCCCAGTCTCCTCTGTTCATGGAATTTCCCAGGCAAGGACACTGGAGTGGGTTGCCATTTCTTCCTCCAGGGGATCTTCCTGACCCAGGGATCGGACTTGTGTCTCTGAAGTCTCCTACATTGGCAGGTGGATTCTTTACCACTAGTGCCACCTGGGAAGCCCATATTTCTTATCACTTGAAATAAAATGGATCGTTCAACTAGAATTTTAGAGATACTTGGGATATATAGTAATTTCTATTATAAGAGAATATGATCTAAAGCAATGCTTCAAAATTTAGTAATTACAAATCTTCCCCCTAGCTAAATTCAGCAGTTCTGGAGCGAGTTTCTGTCGTGGTCACTAAAATGTGTCATATATAGGAGCTTTACATTATTGGGAGGAAAGAAAAGCCCTAGGCTCTGCAAGACATGTAAAGTAACAGGTAGTGTTTCACCAATGAGGATTTCTTTGAATATGATTAACATTATTTTTAAATTTTTAATAACTGGTATCCTGATTTTCAAAATAATGTAAGTTTTTTATAGTTTGGAAAACACCGAAAAGCACAAAGATGAAGATTAAAAAAAAAAAAAAACACCCAGAGAAGACAAATTGAACTTTTCAGTATACATTTTTCTGTTCTCTCTTTATATATGTCGTGTTTGCAACTGTGTGCTTTTGTTTATTTGTTTGACAGAATTGGGACTGCAGTGCTTATAGTTAGGTTTGTACCCTGCTGCTTTCACTTAACATCATGCTGTGTGCATTTTTCCATGTGTATTAGTCAGTGTCACAGCAGGAAACAAATGGCACATGGCTGGGGTGTATTGGCAGTAAAGCGACTGTTTAGAGCAATAGGGGCAGGTGAAAGGAACAAACAGAGGACTCTGAAGCATCCAAACACTTCGGTAACTGTTCCTACCTTAAAATTCATCTGAGAACGGGGGCTGTGGACAAAGGTGGTCACTGCCAGGACCATGCTGAAGCAGAGGGAGCAGGAGGGCTCCTTGTCACTCAGACTCCTCTCTGCTCAGCCTCTCTGACTTGCTGCGGCCATGGCTGTTGGCAGAAACCAACAGGAGACCACAGGGCCGGGGAGCCTGGGAGATATGTCTGTGGAAGTCAGTCTCCCACATGGAAGAGAAGAGCAGAAAACAGTTAACACAGTAAAAATACTCATCCAGGCACTTTTTTTTTTTTTTTTNGGGATCTGTTTACTTCACTAGTCCCAGCACCAGCTCACCTTCTCTTAGTGCCCTTGGCTCTCACATTAAGCCCGTATTGGGGGAGCTGAGCATAGGATGGCATCTCTCACATCTGGAAAAGTCTAACCTGTAATCTAGAAAGTGGATCCCTAATTTAATCCATGGTACCCTCTCATCACTGTAAAATCCCAGCTGAAGACCAGAACCTTCAGATGGGGGCTGGGAGAACACTCTTCTTCAGCCAAGAGTAGTCACGGCCACCACTGCGAGGGTCTGGAGGAGCCCCTGGCAGTTTTCCCTCACGTTGCTGGAACTCTTCCCCCAAGGACGTGTCCCTGATCCTTATGTTTTCCCCACCCCNAAAATCCCAGCTGAAGACCAGAACCTTCAGATGGGGGCTGGGAGAACACTCTTCTTCAGCCAAGAGTAGTCACGGCCACCACTGCGAGGGTCTGGAGGAGCCCCTGGCAGTTTTCCCTCACGTTGCTGGAACTCTTCCCCCAAGGACGTGTCCCTGATCCTTATGTTTTCCCCACCCCTCCCCCTACAGTCCAGCACACAGAGCCAGATGAAGCACATGATCAAAACCTACTTAGTTTGAAGTACCGTAGGTTATAAACTGCGTGCCGTTGCAGTGAGTTGTAGTTCAGTCTCATGGTACTTTTTGGCCTGACTCCAGTTCAGAGCCGGAAGAATCCATGCCACATAGTTGCTTGTTCTCACTGCCTCCTGATCAGTTAGCTGGCCTTCCCCTAGCTCTGATCTCTGGGGCTGACATTTCTTTCCCTCTAACTTTCTTATCTCACTATTGGTCTTTGAAGCAACAACAGTCTCTGCTATTTAGACATCAAGATCACCTCCCTGGTGGAAACTACTATTTGAACCACAAGTGACTTCCCTCATCCACTCAGTGGATTCTCCTCCATTCAGTAATGGGGGTGATGAGACAGATCTCTTAATAGTGATTGGGAGGGAAAAAAAAATAAGTCATATAAACTTCCTGGTAAAGTCCAGGTACCAAGCCGACATTTAAAAAGTATTAGCTGCTGCCGTTATTATTTATTGTTCATTCAGCATGCAGCCCCTTGAGCACCCACTGTGTTCCAGCTGCAGAATTCAGTGCTTTGACTAAGTAGACATGGTCCCTGGCTTCATTTGCCTTATGGTCAAGTGGAAGGAAATAGACATGTCAGCAAATAAGTATAACCAAGTAGGTTATTTATGAGGTTGGAGGTCTGTGGACTCTGCAGAGTATGGTGGAGGGGACTGAGGAGAGGCTTCACAGGAAAGCTGTCCTTGAGCAGCGTCCCGGAGATACATGTGTGTCCTGACCCACAAGGCAGTGGGGAAGGCATTCTGGGCAGAGGGAGCAGTGTGAGCAAAGGCACAGAGGACTCAGATTGCCTAGAGTTGTAAGATCTGCATGTGGCCAGCCAGCCTGAATCACAAGGTACCAGGGCTCAGCGAGATGGGGCTAGACAGTCGAGGAAGCTCTATCTGCAAGAGTTGTGATCAGAGGAAGGTCCTAATCATATTTGTATCTGAAATAAATCCCATTAATGGCTGATGGATTAGAAATGATGAGGCTGATGGCTGGGAGACCAGTTAGGAAACAACTGAAAGAGCTCTAGTGAGAAAGAGAAGGGCAGCAGCCAGGGGACAATCAGGAAGGGTAGGAGGGAAGAACTGAGAACTTACTGGATTTGGGGGTTGAGGGCAAGTCTGTGGCTTCTGACTTGAATGCCTGCGCAGAGGAGATCTAGTCTCTGAGCCTAGGTCCAGGGTAGGGCAGAGTCTTGAATGTGCTGGGGTGGAGGTGCCAGTGCCATGCCAGTGGGCTCTCCAGTAGGTCTCTGGATATCAGAGTGGCACAAACCTTCTGGAAAAAATGTGGAGAGAGCAAAGAGAAAGGCGGACATGAGCCTGAGAGCAGCTTGTAAAGTGAGGAGAGGGGAGGCTGGCCAGCCTTTACCTCAACCTCCAAGTCTTGCTTTCGGCCACGGGCCCTTTGTTCTCCTGGTCTTCGAATCTGGCCTGATTTTAGGCATTTCTGGTTCCCATGCCTTCTGTTCAGCAGCAGTATAACTCAACCTTCCCTACTCGGGGCTCTGCAGGGTTTTCTTAAAAAAAACCCTCCTGACCTGTTAAAATTATATTCTCCCTTTCCCCAGATGAGCATCATCAATCCACCTGGCTCAGGTTGCCCTTCAGTCCCCAGTAAATTTTTTGGAGATTGTGTATTTTGTTCCCTGATCTGACAGTTACTCCCTTAGCAATTATTTCCTATTTTTGCATTTAAGATCCCATAACCACCTCATGTATATTCGGTTGTCACATCCATTAGGATGTTTTCAGCTACTCGTCTTAGAAGGCCTGACTCAAACTGACTTAAGCAGTGAATGTTTTATTTCATGTAACCGAAATCTGGAGATCAGACAGATCCCAAGATGACTGATGCAGCGGTTCAGCAGTGTTACTAAGGACCCAGGTTCTTTGCTGACCCTGCTCTCCTTGGGCCTGGCTTCATCCTTAGAACAGTGGGAAAATGACAGCTCTAGATGTTAAATCCAAACACACAAACAGGCTGAAAAAGAAGAGAGTCTTGCCCCTGCCGTGCAGTGAAGTCCTTCCCTCCCGCTGGCTTGGATCATGTCCTCAAATTGTCAGCACCAGCAGCAGTCACCCCAGGAACCCCAGGCTCTGCCTGGCTGAGGCTAATTCGAATCCACTTCTCTTGTTTAGGAGGAATCAGCTTTTCCCCAGCATCCCAAGGCCCGATTTACCTAAATAAAACCAGGGCTTTCATTAGGGGGTGAAAAAAAGAATCCATGCTGGTAGGACATAAGAATATTTAATTCTCCATTTTCTTTAGAAGGAAGTTTAAGAACTTAAAGTTTCTGCAGTTCTTTACCAAAGAGAAAATGACCCTAATCTGTCACTTCTTTTTTATCCACAGTTCCTTCATTCCCAAGTTCATCACCCACCTCTTCAAGTGCAAGCCAATCAGCATGGTGGGGGCAGAACAGGTGAGATGAAGCTGGTGTAGGGCTGTTCCCCTCGCTTTTATTGTGGATCAAACCACATATCCTTCTAGTCCAGAGGCACTACGTAAAAGTAAAACCACCAGTTTCCCCTGTTTGGGGACAGAATGATGATCTAGCAGCTTAATTCATTCATCCGTTTATTTAAAGCATTTTTTTCCATTGAGCACACCCCTTAAGTACTTGGGCCTTATTCTGGGGACAGGGCATACCACAGTGAGCAGGCAGACAAGACCTCCTCTTCATGATGTTTATGCTCTAGTAAGAAGAGACAGATATCATGCAAGAAACAAGTAAGTTAGAAGATCATTTGTACCTCAGTATGCAGGGTGTAAAGCCAGGTTATATGAAAGAATACCTTACGAGCATGATATTCGTTATATTCTTTACGTATTTATGTGCTGTGTGCTCAGCCACTCAGTCGTGTCCAACTCTGCAGCCCTGTGAACTGTAGCCTACCAGGCTTCACTGTCTATGGAATTTTCCAGTCCTATTTTTATAGAGATGTATTCTTTTACAATATTTATTTATTCATTCATTTGTATTTTTTCATTCAGTATTTTCTCCTCGTCCTCCTCCAGCCCCAACTCTCAGAGGTGGGGTATTCATTCATTCGTATTTATTCATTTAGTCGTATTTTTATAGAGACGTATTCTTTACAAATATTTATTTATTCATTCATTCAGGTCTTAGTTGCAGCACATGGAATTTTCCCTGTATCACGTGGAATCTTTCTGTTGCAGTACACTGACTCTCTAGTTGGCAGTGCGCAGGTTTAAGTAGCTGTGGCATGTGGGCTGAGTTTCTCCACAACACATGGGATCTTAGTTCCCCAACCATGAATCAAATCCATGTTCATGCATTGCAAAGTGTGTTTTAGTCGCTCAGTTGTGTCCGACTCTTTGCAACCCCATGAACTGTAGCCCTTCAGGCTCCTCTGTCCAGGGAATTCTTCAGGCAAGAATACTGGAGTGGGTAGCCATTCCCTTCTCCAGGGAATCTTCCCAACCCAGGGATCAAACGTGGGTCTCCCGCATTGCAGGCAGATTCTTTCCTGTCTGAGCCACCAGGGAAGTGTATTGCAAGGCAGATTCTTAACCACTGGACTACCAGGGAGGTCCCTAAATAAATTCTTTACATATTTATACTCTGTATATTCTCTGTTCTGTGAGGAGTAGTGGCTTTAGGTTGGATGGTTGGAGGAGGCACCTCTGAGAGTTGGGGCTGGAGGAGGACTAGGAGAAAAACATCTGGGCAGAGGGAGCCACAGTGGCTCTTGATTATTTTGGGTCCTAGTGGCTGGGACAGAGACCACCTAGGAGCAGCAAGCAAAGACAGGCTCATCTTTTTGGTACGGAGAGGCTCTGTTCACCTCACCTAGCAAGTCTTCCTCCATCAGCCCCACCCTGCTCACTTGAATTCTATGCCTCAAGATGTGTCTACATAGATGGTGTTGCCTCAGCACTGCTGAGTTGAATTGGGTGCCATGGCAGTTGCCTCTGCTCAGATACCACCTGTTCACACTCTGTAATTTGAACAGCTTGAGTTTGGATAACAGTTTAAGCTCCTTTAAAAACAAACAATAATATTCAGCCCCTAATTCATTTTCTGTTTGTTTATAATTGTTCAAGCCATTTGATTGTAGCTCCTTAATCTTCATACAAATGTAAACAGAAGGCTCAGTTTGCCTTTATTCTCGTTATTTTTGAAGGTTTAGTTCTTTGTTTTTAATTGAAGTGCAGTTGATTGACAATGTGGTATTAGTTTTAAGTGTACAGCAAAATGATTCATTACATGTATTCATATATCTATTCTTTTTCAGATTCTTTTCCCTTAGAAATTATTACAAAATATTGAGTATGGTCCCCAGCCCCTAATTATTTAAAAACACTTACTTAGATGCAGACTGTTCATGTATTGATCATGTATGATCCCTTTATATTCGTTAAAATAAATCCGCTGTAGACCTTTGTTCAGCAATACTGAACTGATTTCAGTTGCTTTCTATATTTGAAAGAACTACATTTTTAAGTAAGGAGAATATATAATTCAAGGCATTTCCATAACTCCTGCTTTTCCACTGGATTAGTTGACAGGGTGGTGGCTCAGCTCTCCTAGCTCCATGACTTGCCCCAATCCTGGGCCCTTGGCCGTGCTGGTCTGAGTCAGGCCTCAGGAGGGCGGCAGGTCAGCATGTGCCCTGGTCCATCAAAAAGTATCAAAATTAGAGATGTAATAGCTGTGAATAACAGGCATCTCTTGAATCTCATAAGTGCTGTATGTTTTACACTCTTTTTGTAAGTGAGTGGCCTTCCTACACTATAGCAAGGCAGTAGGTGTGAGCCTTACGGTTATGGGCTCCAGAATCACTAAGGTCTGATGCTGAATCCTGTCTCTGCCACCTAGCAGCTGTTTGTCTTTTGACAAGTCACTTACCCTTCAAGGGCTTTAGTTTCCTCATCTATAAAATGGGGATAATCACAGTACCACCTCACAGTGTAGTTGTGAGGATTAAACAAGATAATGTACTGAAGAAGGTCAGCAAGGAGATCAAACCAGTCAATCCTAAAGGAAATCAACCCTGAATATTCATTGCAAGGACTTATGCTGAAGCTCTAATACTTGGCCACCTGATGCAGAAAGCCGACTCATTGGAAAAGGTCCTGATGCTGGGAAAGACAGAGCAGGAGGAGAAGGGGGCAACAGAGAATGAGATGGCCGGATGGCATCACTGACTCAATGGATGTGAGTTTTAGCAAACTCCAGGAGATATTGAAGGACAGGGAAGCATGGCCTGCTGCAGTCCATGGTGTCACAAAGAGTCAGACACAGCTTAGTGACTAAATAACAACAATGCATTGAAGTGCTTGACTCAACATCAGGCACATGGGAAGCCCTTAACCAATGCCAGCTCTTACTATTAATAGTTTGTTTCTCTGTCAGCGCCTGTCTTCTCACATGGAAACATCTAGTCAATGCTTGACGTGGGCTGTCTGGCTGACCAGCTTAGCAGAGTCAGAAGCATTGTTTCAGCAAACGTCCTGGGAGGTTGTGTGGATTCAGACACTGATTGACTGCGTCTGAGTGTAGAGTTTCAGCGTTTGGAAATTCTTGCCGCTTGCACGTCATAAGCACAGAATGAACCCTCTCCTCGGGAAACAGCAGAATAATGCCCCAGCACATCCAGCTTCATGAGCACATGTTCACCGGGGACCCTCTGTTCACCTCACTGCTGTGTGTGATGAGAGAGGATGTAGAGTGGTTGCTCTTAGTGTGTCCGAGAGAAGCTTTGGATTCTGTTTCTAGTCTCTAGAAACTTAATTCTCTCGAGTCTCTAGAGTTGGTGCAGCCCCTGGAACAGAGCTGACTCATTGGGAACATGTTTCCATGAGTGTGCAGCTCTGCCCAGGCCTTGCAAGCTGATTTAGTGTCCAGCAGCCATGCTATTTTCATCCTGTCACATGAATCCAACGTCGTATCTGTTTTCCTCAGATTTTCCTTTCTTTAAAAGAGTGTTAAAGTAATCAACTCAGACTCCAAAAGCCCGCATCTTCAGAAAAATATCAGTTTGGCCAGTATTCTCCTTTGAGATGTGAATGAGAAAACCATCTGGAAACTGGCGTTTGACTTTATCAGACCCCAGACAAACGTGAGTGGGTGGCAGGGGAGCATAGATCTCAATAGGCCCTTCCTCGGGTAAGAGTGGGGAGGCCAGAAGTAGGAACTATAGGGCATTGTGGCCCTTGGAAGAGTCCCACGTGAAGTTCAGATTTAGCTGGGGTCCATGCTTGCCGTGAGTATCTGGGCTTAGAAGCCCATGCAGTCGTGGAGCTGGAGGCATGATCACTCAAGCAGCAAAACCACAGGAAACTGGAAGTTACCAGAGAGAAGTTCATAGATTAAAACAGATTCTGGGACTTCCCTTGTGGTCCAGTGATTAAGACTTCACTTTCCAGTGCAGGCGTACGGGTTCAGTCCCTGGTCGGGAAGCTAAGATCCCACATGCTTCTCAGCCAAAAAAGCAAAACATAAAACAGAAGCAGTATCATAACAAATTCAATAATGACTTTTAAAATGGTCCACATTTTTTTAAAAATTGTTAAAACTTCTGCTTAAAAAAAAGAAAAAAGTCTTGATGAAACCGATTCTGTCACAAGTCTTACAGCAGCTGTAATCCAAATTTAACAAAAGCTGTGAGAGTCAAGGATTGAGGCCTAATCTCAGAGGCCTCTGCTTTGCCACAAAGGTACTAGATCCTAATTTTAGATTGCATTTTAATACTTGTGTCAAAAATAGTAAAGGAGACATTTTCCTGCTCTTGATTCTTTCCCTGGTCACTGTATAAAGTAACTTATTTCTTTTCGGGCCCCAGAGTCCGCCTGAGCAATTGCAAGGGCATGCGGAACTGAACCATACCAGTATTTGTCATGCTTCTTGCTAGTTTGTGATTTTCAGAGAATCTTGTGGGATTTGCAGGGTCATTAATTAGTCTTTTGGCCACAGTATGTATGACCAAGCACACAGTAGAAATGGAAACCATTTGCGCAAACTTACCAGAGGAAGCAGCTCACTGTTGTCAGGAAAAGGACCCAGGGTGTTTTTAAGCACTCCTTTGCGGGGGGAAAAAGTGTACTAATAAAATTTAATACATGTAAATAACCATTTTTTAAAAGAACGACAAAACCTTAGCAAGCTAGGAATAGAAGAAAATGTGTTAAAGCTGATTTTATTTTAAAAGAGAATATACAGAAACATATGTGGTGGTCTACATGGATAAATCCATTTGTCAGAACTGTACAGTTAAAAATTGTGTATTTCAGTGTATGTAAATTTAACCTCAGAAAAATTAACTGAGGGACAGGGAGTGGTTGCAGCAGGTTTCTCAGCCTCTGCACTATTGACATTTGGGGCTAGAGAATCTTTTTTGTTTTGGGGCTGCCCTGTGCATTATAAGATGTTTGGCACCATCCCTTACCACTAGCCACTAGTTGTCAGTAATACCCTGCCAATGTTGACAACCAAAAATGCATCCAGACATTACCAGATATCCAGGCCAGGGGTGGGAGGATGAACCAACACCCTCCTGCCCCAGCTGAGAGCCAGTGTATTGTAGGCATAGATGAACCGAGATGAGCATGTGAGAATGTTTCTGGTTAGTACAACCGACTGCATAAGGATTCACTGTATTCTTCTGTTTATGTCATGCATGTTTGAAACTCTCCATAATAACAAGATTTTTTTTTTTTAAAGATAGTGGTCCACCCTCACATAATACCCACTTAAGTGATATCCACAATAAAATTTTGTTTTGAGAAATGACACGAAACTCAATTAGTGCTTAAAGTAAGTTCCTTCTAGATTTTCTGATTATAGAATGTGTGTTCAGAAAAGCTAAACTTTCTCCTTCCTTTTTTTTCAATGTACTTGTGTGTCTGTGCACACTGTAGACCTTTCTCCCTTTTGTTCAGCCCACCTCTATTTCTAAGGAGCTTTTTGAATCTCTTCACTCCCTAACCACTCACTTCTCTCTGTCTCGTTAGCTCTGGCCCATCTTGACTTTTATGAGACCATCCTGTCCACCGAGAACTTGAAGCCTCCTCTATCACTCAGTCGAAAAGGGACCTCCCTTTGTGCCACACAGAGCAAAGAGACAGGCACAGCCACACTCCACAGGGGTTTATGCCCATGGCAGGATCATCAAGGTCCTGGAGATGGGAGGACCCAGGCAAGCTCATGAATGAAATGAATCAGTTAATAGGAAAAAAAATTGATGTAAACATCACGCTTAATGGTCAAATATAGAAAGATTTTTCTCTTGACATTAGGAACAAGACAAGGATATCTACTGTCAACATTTCTGTCCCACGTTGCCCTTGAAGTCCTGGCCAGGAAGATAAGGCAAAAAATAAAATGTTAAAGAAATAAAAGGTATACAATTAGAAGGGAAGAAACAAAGCTGTCATTTTTCACATTTTACAAAGAATATGATTGTGTTTGACAATATCCAGAAGAATCTATAGAAAGACTATTAGAATAGAAATTTAGTAGGCGGGGGCCAATATAAGGTCAGTATTTAAATTATTTTCAATATTTGTATATACCAGCAACAAACCNCAATTAGAAGGGAAGAAACAAAGCTGTCATTTTTCACATTTTACAAAGAATATGATTGTGTTTGACAATATCCAGAAGAATCTATAGAAAGACTATTAGAATAGAAATTTAGTAGGCGGGGGCCAATATAAGGTCAGTATTTAAATTATTTTCAATATTTGTATATACCAGCAACAAACCAGAGAGGGCAATGGCACCCCACTCCAGTACTCTTGCCTGGAAAATCCCATGGACAGAGGAGCCTGGTAGGCTGCAGTCCGTGGGGTCTCTAAGAGTCAGACACGACTGAGTGACTTCCCTTTCACTTTTCACTTCCATGCATTGGAGAAGGAAATGGCAACCCATTCCAGTGTTCTTGCCTGGAGGATCCCAGGGACAAGGGAGCCTGGTGGGCTGCCATCTATGGAGTCACACAGAGTAGGACACGACTGAAGTGACTTAGCAGTAGCAGTAGCAGCAACAAACAATTTAAAAAATTTTAATGAAACCATATACAGTAAAATCTAGGTAGTAATAAGTATTTTAAAAATGTGTGAGTCTTCTACACAAAAAATGATACAGTATTAAGAGATATTAAGGAAAATCTTTAAAATGACAGGAAGGTCCATGTTCATATGTTAAAAGACTCAATACTTTTTTTCTTTTTTTAATTTTTGGTCACTCTGCATGACATGTGGGATCTTAGTTCCCCAACCAGGGATTGAACCCATACTCTCTGCAATGGCAGCAGAGTCTTAACCACTAGACTTCTAGGGAAGTCCTATGAACTCAGTATTTTTAAAATGTCAGTTCTTTCAAAGTTATAGATAGAGTGAAATCCTAGCAGGAGTGGGATGGGTGTTTGTGAGTGTGAATGTAAATTGATAATCAGATTCTAAAAGTTGGATGGAAATGCAAAGACCAGAAATAGCTAAAATAACTCTTAAGAAAGAGAACAGAGTTGGAGGATTTAAACTTCAGGATACCAGGGCTGCTTTTAATGCTAAAGTAATTAAGCACACAGGGACAAATGGGCCAACAGAAAGGAATGGAGTTCAGAGATTGACCCACACGTACACAGACACTTGATTTATGGCAAAAGCTGCACTATAATTCAGGTGAGAAGGAATGGTCTTCTCAGTAAACAGTGCTGGGTAATTGAATATCCACGTGGGAAAAAAATTAATCTTTATTTTTTGTAAGGAATTTTTTGATGTGAGCCATTTTTAAAGTCTTTGTTGAATTTGTTACAGTGTTACTTCTGTTTTATGTTTTTCTGTTTTCGGAAGTCCCGGAAAAAAATTAATCTTGACCCTAACCACACATCATATACAAAAGTCAGTTCCCAAAAAAACAAATCAGTTCCACTGAGGATGTGTAGATATTAGAACCCTCATACGCTGCTGGTGGAAATGCAAAATGCAGCAACCATTTGGGGACACAGTTTGGCTGTTTCTCAAAATGTCTAGCATGGAGTTACCATATAACCCAGGAATTCCACTCCTAGATAGAAACCCAAAAGAACTGGAAAAGTGTGTCACGTAAACCGCTGTACACAGGTATTCAGAGTGGCATTATTCATAATAGCCAAAAAGTAGAAACAACTCAAATGCCCATCAGTTGATGAATGGATAAACAAAATGTGGCTTAATCTTACAAGGGAATATCATTCAGTTGTAAATAGAAATGAAGTACTTACTCATGCTGCAACATAGATGAGCCTTGAAAACATTATGCTAAGTGAAAGAATCATAGACAAAAGGTCACAGAACATATGATTCCATTTATATGGAATGTCCAGAGCCGGCAAATCCGCAAGACAGAAAGCAGACTACTGGTTGGTAAAGGCTGGAGGAGAGGAGGGAAAGAGATGCGATTGCTAATGGCCATGGAGTGTATCTGTGGCATGATGNTGAGCCTTGAAAACATTATGCTAAGTGAAAGAATCATAGACAAAAGGTCACAGAACATATGATTCCATTTATATGGAATGTCCAGAGCCGGCAAATCCGCAAGACAGAAAGCAGACTACTGGTTGGTAAAGGCTGGAGGAGAGGAGGGAAAGAGATGCGATTGCTAATGGCCATGGAATGTATCTGTGGCATGATGAGATGTCTGGACCGGAACGGTGCACTTTTAAAAGGTGAATTAATCTCAAATTAAAAAAAAAAAAAAAAACAACTCCAGGTGGGTTATAGCTCTGAAAATGAAAGATAAGACAACAAAACTTCTGGAAGATAAAAGGAGAATATTTTTATGACTGTGGGTTAGGCAGAGATCCCTTAACAAAACATTAAAAATACTGATCATAAAAGAAGAGATTATTTGGAGTACTTAAAATTAAGGACTTGTTTTTCTCAAAAGACAAGCCAGAGTAGCAGATGATACTTGCAATATATGTAACTGACAGAGTACTCATATTCTAAATATATCTTTTAAAAATCTCTAACATGTCACTTGTGTGGAATCTTAAAAGGGAAAAAAAATGAAACTCGATTTCAGAGAAACAGAGAATCAAATGGTAGTTGCCAGGGGCTGGGGGAAGCAGGAAATGGAGAGATGGAGGTCGGAGGGTACACAGTTTCAATTCTAAGGTGAGTAAGTTCCAAGGACCTAATGTACAGCATGGTGACTGTAATTAATAATACAGTGTGATGTACTTGAAATTTGCTGAGAGTAGATCTTAAGCATTCTTACCACATACAGAAAAGGAGAGTTAATTATCTTGATCTTGGTAATCATTGCACAGAGTGTATGTATGTCAAATAATCACCTTGTACACTTTAAATATATGCAGTTAAAGTGTATTTGTCAATTATTCCTCAATAAAGTTGAAAAATGTACTTTAGAAAAACCTCAACAAATCAATTAGAAAAAAGATGATCAGCCAGTGGGAAAGATGGCCAAAGACTTGAACAGGTGCTTCAAAAAGAGGCTCGCCAGTAAGCATATTAATTGTCTAAGGAAATGTAAATTAAAATTACAGAATCAGAATGGCTGAAATTAAAAAAGACCAAGAATACCAAGTGTTGGTGAGAATGTAAAGCAACTGGAACTTTCCGGCATTGCTCGTAGGACTGGAAATTAGTACAGCCAAACTGGAAAACTATCAGACAGTCTCTGCTAAAGCTAAACATATGCCTACCCCTTGATCCGGCAATTCTATGTAGATGCTACCCCAGAGAAATGAGGGTGTGTGGCCACCAAAGACATGTACAAGAATGTTCATAGCAGATTAATGAGCAGCAGACCAGTCCCGAGGCACAGAGGGCAGAAGAGTGGTAGCCTTTGTTGGGAAGGAAGAGAGAGCATTGACTGGAAGGGAACCCGAGGAAGCCTTCTGAGATGCAAATAATGTCCCAAGGCATCTTTTTAGTTTATTTTTTAATTGAAGTATAGAGGAATCGAAGTACTGCTGCTGATGTCCAGCAAAGTGATTCTGTTATGTATGAAGATATTATATATATATAGATATAGATATATATTAGATATATATATATCTGCCTACAATGCGGGAAACCCGGTTTCAATCCCTGGGTCAGGAAAATCTGCTGGAGAAGGAAATAGCAACCCACTCCAGTATTCTTGCCTGGAAAATCCCATGGATGGAAGAGCCTGGTAGGCTATAGTCCACAGGGTCGTAAAGAGTCCGGACACGACTGAGCGACTTCATTTTCACTTTCATAGTTCCCTGTGTTACATAGTAGGACTATGTTGTTTATCTGTTTTATCCATAGTAATGTGTATCTGCTAATCCCAGACCTCCTAGTTTATCCACCACCACCCCCCACCACCACCTTTCGTCTTTGGTAACCGTAAGTTTGTTTTCTATGTCTGTGAATCTGTTTCTGTTTTATAAATAAATTCATTTGTATTGTATTTAGATTTCACTATATATAAGTGATATCATATGTTTGTCTTTGTCTGACTTAACTTCACTTAGTATGATAATGTCTAGGTCCATCCATGTTGTTGCAAATAGCATTTCATTTTTTGTGTGGCTGAGTAGTAGTCCGTTGTGTGAACCCAGCATCTTCTTTACCCTTTCATCTGTTTTGTTTGTTTTGGAGTATAATTGGTTTACAGTGTTGTGTTAGTTTCTGCTGTGCAGTGCAGTGAATCGGCCATATGCATACATGTCTGTCCCTCTTGGGCCTCCCTCCCTCCTCCCCCCGTCCCGCCCCGCAGGTCATCCTAGAGCACTGAGTTCATTCATTTGTTGATGGAGATATGTCTCATGTCTTTAATTAGGCAGTAGGGTGTATGTGCTGTGCTGTGCTTAATCGCTCAGTCATGCCGACTCTTTGTGATCCCATGGACTATAGCCCACCAGGCTCCTCTGTCCGTGGGAATTCTTTAGGCAAGAATACTGGAGTGGGTTGCCATGCCCTCCTCCGGGGGATCTTTCCTGGAAAGTCAACCCAGGGGTCAGACGCAGGTCTCCCACATTGCAGATAGATCCTTTACTGTCTGAGCCACCATGGAAGCCCTATAGGGTGTATACATATGTAATAATTTATCAAGCTGTGTACTTGGTCTTTGTGTACTTTACTGTATGAAAGTCATACCTTAAAAAAAAAAAAAAAAAGGAACAAGGAAAGAAATAAGACATGTCCTCACCTTGGCCCACTGATTCCTCATATCCTGAACTGTTTCTTCCACATCACCTCATTTAAAAACTTAGTGTTATGTAAGTGGCCTTTACCTTCTAGGAGTGTGCCTTTATTTTGTCTGCTCAAAGGTTCTATCACTGTGATAGTCATGTTGTCACCCAAGAGGTGTCAGAGCTTTCCGTTAATAGGCAATGACCCTTCCCAGGCATAGCATGCTGGCCAGCTTTGCACCCCAGTAGCCCTCCAACGTGAGCCATATCACCCCCCAAATTTTTCTCTGAGGCTCAGCCAAATTTGGCTGACAGCCACCTCTTGCCCAGTGCCTGATGCATAAGGAGATGAACTTTTAGCTATTTTCAAAGATCAAAGCCAACAGATTTTCATGATAAATGGGCTGTTTCACCTTCATTTCCCATAGACAGCCTCGAAGTCTGTCAGACTAGCTCCCACCTATTCTGACTGCATTACTTCCGGTAAAACCTGAGACCAAGGTTTCCATCTGTTCATCTGTCTGGTGAGGAGAGAATTTTACTGTGACTGGCCAAGAATTGAGAATGTCCTATCTTTCAAAATATGAGAGATACTAGAGGGCTATGTCTGGTTCATTCAAAACTCTTCCTGTCACTTAAGACTGTACAATTATTTATGCATATAATATTCTCTGGGAAGTAGAAAGTACAGAAAAAACAGGAAGTATCCCCATACGTTTTTAAATAATCATTGATTTTTTTTCCCTGCTAGCACATAATGTTAAGACATGACTTTGATTTTGACAAGATGCTGAAATTCTACTACATGGAAGATAAAGTTGAATCCTTTCTAGGCCTCAGATATTTAATAGCATACTATGAAAAAAGAAGAGAAGGAAAAACATAGTTCCAGTTAATAAAAGTATAGAAAATAATGTCAAGAAGATCAGCTTCCCACTTAGCTTAGTCAGATCTTAACATGGCCCTGTATTTGCTGTAAATCTTTTTTATATAAATTATAATTATGGATGAAGTCCCCTGTGGACCTACCCTGCCATGCCTCTCCCTCCATGCCCAGAGGTAATCACTATTCTGATTTTGATTTTATCATTCCCATATGTGCTTTGATAAGTTACATGTGTATGTATCCAAAAACGATATATAATTTTGTTTTGCAAATGTTTAAACTTTGTACAAATGGTACTATACATATCATTTCCCCAGTTGCTTTTTTTGCCCAACATAATAATGATTTCTGAGATTTATGTGTGAGATACAGGTTGTGTGAGTCGCTTACTTTAACTTCAGTGTCATGTTCCATTGCGTGAATATAGCACTGTTTGTCTATCCATTCTACACCGTTGATGGGCATTTAGGCTGTTTCCAGTCTTTTGCTTTTGCAAACAGTGGATTCAAGGAGCCTTTTTGACATGGGCAGGAATTTTGTTAAAGGGTATGAGTACTGT
Organism: Neotragus moschatus; assembly: GCA_006410615.1. Lineage (NCBI taxonomy): Eukaryota > Metazoa > Chordata > Mammalia > Artiodactyla > Bovidae > Neotragus > Neotragus moschatus. The sequence continues at coordinate 2,568,808 of SJYA01002500.1, forward strand.
GTCACAGGTAATGCACAAATTCCACTAGGAAATAGTACTGAAGTTCCCCCAAAGTGCTTCAGCCAGTTTATAATACCTCGTCCTAAGTGTGAGTTTCATTGCACTATATGTGTGCCAACACTTGGTATTTCAGCCTTTTTACTTTTGCCTTTCTGATGAGTACAAAATGATACACCATTGTGGCTTTGATTTGTGTTTACTGGATCACTAGTGAAATAAAGTTTCAGGAGCCTGGCAGGCTACAATCCGTGAGGTTGTAAAGAGTTGGACACAACTGAGCACGCACACACAGCTGCACAGTCCTTATGAGCACTGGCATCTCCACTTTTGCGAGGTGCCTGTTCAAATCTTTGCCCCGTTGTTGGTATTGTTTTTACTGGGGTTGCTGTTCTTTTTCTTACTGATTTTCAGGAATCAGATCTTTTCAAATTCTTACTTGTTATCTATATGTCTTTGGTGAGGTAGCTGTTAAGATCTTGGGCCCATTTTTTAGTTGGATTGTTTTCTTATTGCTGAGTTTTTCTTGAAAATCTTTGTATGTTTTAGATCACAGTTCTTTCTAAGATGTATCTTTTGCAAATACTTTCTCCTAATCTGCAGCTTACCTTCTCACCCCCTTGACATTGTCTTTTGGAGAGCAAACATTTTTCATTTTAACAGAGACCAGTTTATCAGTTACTTCTCTAATAGGTCATGTCTTTGATTTTTTTTTAACTTATTTATTTTTTAATTGAAGGATAATTGCTTTACAGAATTCTGTTGTTTTCTGTCAAGCCTCAGCATGAATCAACCATAGGGATACATATATCCCCTCCCTTTTGAACCTCCCTCCCTTCTCCTTCCCCATCCCACCCGTCAAGGTTGATACAGAGCCCCTGTGTGAGTGTCCTGAGCCATACAGCAAATTCCCGTTGGCTATCTGTTTTACAGATGGTACTGTAAGTTTCTAATGGATCATGTCTTTGGTCTTCTATCTAAAAAGTTATCGCCATACCCAGGGTCATCTAGGGTTTCTCTTATGTTACCTTCTAGAATTTTTATAGTTTTATGTTTTACATTTAGGCCTGTGATCCATTTCGGGTTAGTTTTTATGAAGGGTGAAAGGTCTATGTCTAGATTCCTTTTTCCTTTTTCTTTTTGCATATGGATGCTCAGTTGTTCAAGCACCCTTTGTTGAAAAGACTTATCTTTATTCCTTGAATTGCCTTTGCTGCTTGTGAGTGATCAGTTGACTCTATTTGTGTGGACTGTATTTGTGATTGTATTTCTGGACTTTCTCTTCAGCACAATTGATCTATTTGTCCTTTCACCTGTACCACACTGTCTTGATTACTTTATTATAAATCTCGGAGTCAGTATCTTGGGACTTCTTGGTGGTCCAGGTAGATTTTTAACTACTGGACCACCAAGAAGTCCCAAGATACTGATGTTTAAATTTGGCTTAATCTCCTACGTCCTCACTAGCATCCAGAGAAACCCAAAATAGAGCAGTATGGAGTTACCATTTTTTGCCTGTTCAATAAGCAGAAATTTTAAAGACATTTGTAAGGTTCTTCATGCATATCCTGAACTGCTTTCTAAATGGAATGCAGGGGATCTGGGTTTGATCCCTGGTCTGGGAAGATTCCACATGCTATGCACCACAACTACTGAGCCCAGGCTCTAGAGCCCTCAAGCTGCTGCAATGAGAGCCCCACACACCACAACAAAGAGCAGCCCCCTGCTCGATGCAACCAGAGAAAGTTCACACACACAAGTGAAGACCCAGTGCAGCCAAAAATTAAAATAAATTTAAAAAAATTTTTAATATCAAGAAAATGTTATTTATCAGCATGAGTACACTGGGTGTTTGTGCCCATGTGAAGTGGCTGGGACTATTCTGTTCTCTTCCCTCAGCTACTGCTGGACACGCACTCCCTGAAGATGGTCCTGCTTGATCTGCCTTCCATCGGCTCTCAAGTGGTGAGGAAAGCCCCGGCCAGTTACACCAAGATCGTGGTGAAAGGCATGACCCGCGCGGAGATGATCCTCAAGGTGGGACTTGTATCTTCTTTAGGGTTTCAGTTAAAAGGGCCTAGTTACCTGATTGCTTATTCGAAACAGTTCTGAGTACTAGTCTCAAAAAGCACAGGTTAGAACCTGTTCCCATCAGTCCCAAAAGATTGTCTGCATTCTTTTGCTGGACCAGACTTTGGCCTCATCAGTTATTGTTCAAAGTCAGTGCAGTGTTGCAGGGGGCGGGGTGGGGGTCAGTAATTCTGTCTGACAAATGCATTCTTGCTTGTAATGGCATTCTCTTGTGATAAGATTTGGCCGAGATTGGAGGCTGGGTGGCGTTGTCACTCAGTCGGCCTCCAGTCAGGGTCTCTCTGCTCTGCTTCCCTCTGCTTCCAGCTGCCAGTTCCTCCCATTCTTGGCTTTCTAAGCTCTGCCGCCTTATAGGAACTTCGAACAAATGTCGCGTACCTGATTCTAATCAGCAAATGGTTTTCTAAAGCCCCATTTAACAAAATATATGTGGGGTGATGATGCTAAGAATGTCTGAAGCCTTGAACTCCTGTATCTCATTTCCACCTGGACTTGTCGAGTGGAGAGGGAGCCTACTGGGGAGGGGAGAGAAAGCTGGAGAACAAATGGAGCTGTCAAGGGATGCTCTTAGAAGGCCAGGGCCTCCAGGCCCTTCAGGTCAGTCTGCAAGCAGAATGGCTCAAACAATGGAGGAGTAGGGAGCCACGGCGGGCCCTGACATGGCAGGACCGGGCTAGGGGCATCCATAGACCTTGGGCTTTGACCTGAGGAAACTGAAAGCAACCTAATCCATTTCTTCCCCAGCTGGTAGTAAACCTACTGGAGGAAGAAAACCCGACCCCCACAGTGAAAACCAAATGACTGTGAACATGCGGGTTTTGATGCCAGGGCCCTCCTGCTGGCGGTACGTGAAGTTGTGTTGTTTAGTCACTGAGTCGTGTCTGACTCTTTTGCGACCCCATGGACTGTAGCCCACCAGGCTCCTCTGTCCATGGGATTCTCCAGGCAAGAATCTTTGAGTGAGTTGCCATTTCCTATTCCAGGGGGTCTTCCCGACTCAGGGATCACCTGCATCGACAGGTGGATTCTTTACCAGTGAGCCACCAGGGAAGCCCTGGCATGTGAAGTGGATGTAGTTATATGAAGTTCCCGATTTTAAGTCTTGGAAACACTGAGGCTGTTGTGGAGTTTTCGTTCCACTTAACTTGATGCTTGTTGAGGCCATCCCTCAGGATCCAGGGCTTCCCTGTGGCTCAGCTGGTAAAGAATCCGCCTGCAATATGGGAGACCTGGGTTCGATCCCTGGGTTGAGAAGATCCCCTGGAGAAGGAAAAGGCTACCCATTTCAGTATTCTGGCCTGGAGAATTCCATAGACTGTATAGTCCATGGGGTTGCAAAGAATCGGACACAACTGAGCGACATGTCACTTGGGAACAACGATATGTCAGGACAGAAGGAGAAGGTACCAGAAACCCAGGAAATGTCCCAGACAGGGGGCCCTCCAACACAGTGTTTCCTGTGGTCTTGATATTTTAAACAAAGACACCTGGGACTTCTCCCCAGGCTCTATGAATTAGAATCTTCAGAGGAGGGACATAGGAATCTGTACTTAAAAAGCAATTCAGGTGACATTTTTGATTTAGCAACCTTAGGAAGCATTGTGGTGTCATTCAGCCGCTAAGTCATGTCTGACTCTCTGTGACCCCATGGACTGCAGCACACCAGGTTTCCCTGTCCCTCACGATCTCCTGGAGTTTGCTCAAACTCATGTCCATTAAGTCAGTGATGCCATCCAACCGTCTCCTCCTCTGTTGCCCCCTTCTCCTCCTGCCCTCAATCTTTCCCAGCATCAGGGTCTTTTCCAGTGAGTTGGCTCTTCGCATCAGGTAGCCAAAGTATTAAAGCCTTAGCATCAGTCCTTACAGAGAATATTCAGGGTTGATTTCCTTTAGGATTGACGAGTTTGATTGGAAGCATTGCTGTAACTGAATGCTGAGATGAAACAGGCGGTCAGGACATTTCTGTAGAAGATGCTCTGCTGCCTCGGATCATAAGCGTTTCTGGCAGGCCTGACTCTCCTCTCTCCCTCACAGGTTGTGATGGCCCCTCATGAGCCGTTGGTGGTATTTGTGGACAATTACATCAAGCTCCTGACAGACTGCAACACAGAGACCTTCCAGAAGATCCTGGACATGAAGGTGAGCTCAGCATCTTGTTCTGTCCCTGGGTGCGTCCTTCTCATACTCCGTGACTCGCTGGGGGTAGAATACAGGCCCCTGGGGGGCGTCCTCAGAGTCCCCCTGCTGGGCCCAGGCTGCAAGAAACCATTCAAGGAGGGGGAACCAGGGCACGTGACCATGCCCCCTATCACCTCCTGATGGCGGGTAGCCGGGCTTGTGGGGCTGCGAGGAGAGGAAGCCGCCCTCCCGCATCCTGCTGCCTGGCCACTTGCCCTCTCAGCCCTTTCTCTCCTCTCCTTCTGCCTTTTCTTCCTCCCCTGCTTCTCTCCCAGGCTACTCCCAGGCTATCTCCTCTGGAGAAAGCGCTAATCCTCAGCCTAGTGAATACCAGATACTGCACTTGCCCTTGGGTCCTTGGGGGCCAGACCTGCCATCACCCTCCTTTGTCTCCACCTCAGGGGCTGAAGCGGAGTGAGCAGAGCAGCATGCTGGAACTCTTCCGCCAGAGGCTCCCCGCCCCGCCCTCAGGACCCGAAGGCTCCAGCTCCCTGTCCCTCCTGGCTCCAACTCCAGAACAGGAGTCCTCGCGCATCCGCAAACTGGAGAAACTGATTAAAAAGAGACTGTAGGAGCACCCAGGGGGCACTCTTCCCCCTGGCAGTGAGCCACCCGCAACTGGATCCCTGGACACCCCTCACATCTCCCTCCTATGCTCCCCAGATCCTCAGATCATCAGTCTTGAAACTTCCTGGGATGTTCGGGTCATTCCTGGGTCACTCCCATGCCTTGTCTTAATTCCTGCCTAATGGGAGAAGCCGAGTAAGGACTGGAGGCAATCTCTGATTCCTGTAGCAGAGGCCACAGTGGGTAAAGATGGTTCCTGGGCTTCACTGGCTATTCCCCAGCTGCTCCCGACTGCTCCAGTTGTCACTGACTCTGCAGCCTCGCCCGCACAGTCCCGCCCTCTATGACTGTGGCGTTCCCTTCCCTGTTCTCTCCTAGCACTGTGGGCCAGAGAGCTGGGCTCTCACAGCTTCCCCCACCTGCAGCTATTGGAGGTGCCCTGTGCAGCCAGACCCCTAAGAGATGTCCTCTAGGCTTGGCTCTAGGGCTCCAGTGATGAAATGGCAGATGATAGTTGTGGCGGAAGAGAGAGGTGTGGCCTTTAGCTGAGCCCTATGAAGAAAGGATGGCTAAGTAAGAAAAGTGCAAGGGGACTTGTGGTCCAGTGGTTAAGACTCTGAGCTTCCAGTGCAGGGCGTATAGGTTCGATCCCTGGTCAGGGAACTGAGATCCCATGTGCCATGTGCCCAAATAAGAAAATAAAAGAGAGGGAAGTAAACCTTGCAGCCAAAAAAAAGAAAAATGCAGGAGGAGTAGGGAGGAGTACAGTGGGTCTCCAGGCAGCTCAGTCCACAGACTTCCCTCTGCCCAGACAGCCATGGTGTGCTCTGGGAAAGTTATCCAGCCCACGCTAGTTGAGGTTCATGTTCTCTTCTCACTCCTGAAAGAAGGGGTGACGGGCCCACCTCCAGGCAGCCACTTTAGCCGGCTGTCGTCGGCCCGGGAAGCTGGAAACGCCAGTGGACTCCCGCATCTGGTTCTTGTCGCTCTTGGTGTTTACAGATCCACACTTCTTTTTGTGGTTCGTTCACAAGGAGTCACTTTCTGGACATCTCCATAATGGCATCAAGATGTCAAGGCACTGTTTCTCCCCCACCACCAGCCTCAGGTGGTCACAGCCAGAGAAGTTGCTTTCTTGATTTATTACACTGTCAGTAATCTCCAAGGAGCCAACAGATGTCAGTAGGAGTTACGTTAAGCGTCTTGTTGATAGGAACCGAGTGCTGTGTGTACGTCCTGTGCAGACAGAGCCTGTTTCTCAGCTGGGGGTCTGCATCAGCATCACCTGAGGCCCTTTTTATTTTCACAACTACAAATGCCTGGAGGTTGTGAATTAGTCAGTCTGGAAGTCTGGAGTAGCACCCAGCATACAATTGAAAAGTTCCATTATGATTGTAATATTTACTCCTTATGAAGAACTGTTATAATAGGAACTTGCTTTATTAAAGATTTCCTATTGCACATTTTCACAAATGGGTATTTTTTTCTGACTGTAAGCAAGTGTAATTACTGTATAATTGACCTGGTACCCAAACAGTAAAAATGTTTTTTTCTCATAGCCAGCATCTTGAATTTTGAGTTTGTGTTGATGGAGGAACCATGGCAGAAATCATGCTGTCCCCGTCCTGACTAGGATTCTCCTTTGTTTTGATGACTAAGCCCTAAACTGAAGATTTATTTATTATTGTCACTTTGAAATAATATATATAAAGGAGCCCTCATTGATCAAGACAGTAGCTAACAACTCTGCTATTCAGCTAAATTAGATATTGTACCGGTTCCTTCCCTCACTTTCTCTAGACTTAAAAAAAAAAAAAAGAAAACTTTGAAGTTACCTTATGTGGTTAAAATAAATATTGGTAATTTATAATTGATAAACAGCTTTCTGCTGTCTTTACTGTGGCCAGACTTCCAGATTGCTGGTTAGAGGTGCTCAGGCTAGATAAAGTTCTGTTTGGATCGTAATAGGGAAATAGGAACCACCACGGACAGGGTGTTTTGACCTCCAAACTCAGTTCTGGGAATTGAAGCAACTGTCACCACACCTCCCTCTCTTGAAAAACAAAGACCCAGGACCCAGGGCTTTGCCTACCCCACTAGAAAAGGGTGCCGACTTTCTCACGCCTCAGGTGGCTCCTCGGTACAGACAGAACAAGACAGAAAGTCGACTTCCAAGGACCGGTGTGACAGTGACAGGCAGGTAGGCTGAGTGCGCAAGAGAAATGAGGGATGTGATAGCAGCCCACCCTGAATTGCTGTCGGACAAGGAACCCTAGTCCCCTGTTTATGGAACGCCAGGGAAAATGCCAGAAGTTCACAGCTGGAAATGAAATTCCTCTTGCTAGCAAGAAAAATCTCCAAAATAACCAGCTTGCTTGAGGCTGAAAGCAAGTGTTTCACACTTCTCATCCCCTCCAAGTCGGATCACTAAAAATAAAATGGTTAGGACTGCACTGGGCTATTTAAACAAGAGTCCTGGAAACATGGACACATGAGATGCTGGCATGCAGAAAAAGTACTGTGAGTTTTATACAGTAAAGGTAATTTTCCAGTCTCAAATTCCAATATGTATCAAAATAGATAAGCCGCCCCTCCACCTTCCCTGGACCCTCAAGGTTCTGTTCTGTACCTTTGGGAGATAGCGATCTGCTGAAAGTAAAGGGATTGCCTTTTTGTCTAAATATCATTCCTTTTCCCCATCTGGAAGTGATTTCTTGGTGCATTATTGGAGCATAAAATATTACAGTTAATTAAAGCGTTACTGGATGTCACTTGCTAGGATGTATTTCCTTACTGTTGACAGAAAACAGAACGGACTATGGTAAAAAATTAGCACACCCAAGAAGCCTGGGCTCTCCCTCAGCATCTGCCCCTCTCCCTGGTGAAGATGGACCCCTCTCCTGACAGCCTGAGGAAACAGGGCACAGAACCAGGCCATGGTGCCCATGGGCAAGGTCCTGGCACATCCAAGCGTGGGGAAACCCTCTGTGAATAGGTATAAAGCGTCCTGCTTCTGATTGGGAAGCCTCCTTGTGCTCCAGATTCCTATCCCATTGGCTTGCCCTCCTCCACCTCATGGTTCCAGTCTCAGCCTGCTTCTCCATGTGACTGCCAGCAGCCGTCTGTCCTGTACACAGTCTGTCCTGTTTCCTTAAGAGCTGGGTGGACATTTTGTAGTGAACTTCTGAAGTCTGATGTTCCCCTCAGCCCTGGAAAATCTGTGGCAGTTCTTCCGTTAGGCTGGCTTTGAGATCATTCCTGAGTTCCCATTCTTTTTTTCCACTAGCTCCCCACTTTTATAGAGTAGCCAGAAATCAGTCTGATGAGGAAAGAAACCTTTCTGTATAACCCACCTGGAAGAACATGGTCCGATGACTAACCTACCAGATTATCTTCCTTCTTGCTTACATAACCAGGTAAGCAGTGGCTCGTGAAGAATGTCCATTTGAAACAAAAGCCACGACCTTCCTGGTGGCCCAGTGGTTAAGACTCCTCCTTTTACTACACCAGGTGGTGGGGGAGAGGTGGGTGTGATTCCTGGTGAAGGAGCAAGGATCCCAGGTGCCTTGAAGCCAAAACACCAAAACATAAAACAGAAGCAACATTGTAACAAACTCGAGACTTTTTTTTTAAAGGCAGTTTTTAGTATCTGTCAACAGGGGTATAATTAACAGCATGGTGAAGGTCACACAGGAGCCAGCTATACACGCACCCTTTGTAAGCCACAAGGCTGTGTGAAATGTGACCTCCTCGTTGTCACTCGCCAGGCCTGGACCCCAAGTGGCTGACCTGACCGAACGGCAGGTGCCCATAGAGTTTGCTCTGTCCCTGGGCTCACTCGAACAGGAGTGAGCCCAGGTGACAACACAGCCTGCCCCCGGGCGCAGGCCACATCTGCTGCAAGCACCGGAATGTCAAGCCTTTTCCTTTTTAGGTCCTGCTGGTGAAATCTGACTTACTCAAGAATTTTAAAAGGCTCTCCATCCTCTGTTCCCCTTGCCCTGGCAGCTGCTGTTTCCGTAGCATTTAGGGATAAACCTGCAGACGGCGAGAGAAAGAACTTCCTCCCTCCTGGGTGGTGTTGGCTGGGCTGCCTGTTATGGAAAATGTGGCAAGTTTCCTCTGAATGCAAATCAGAAGGGTTGCCAAAGGCTTCCATCCAAAAAACTGTCTTTAGATATGGTGTCCGGTGTCCATAGAAATTCATTTCAACTGGCCATTCCTGGCAGGGACAAAATTCTTGCCTACAATTTTTTTTTTTTTTTTTTTTCCCTTCAATGCCCAAAAATCTCTAAGCAAGATGATCTTGGGACAGGCAGACCTAACAGGGAAACCAGAAATTCACCAGCTCTTTGGATGGCTTCAGAGTCACCTTTCAAAAGATGTTAAGACTTTTCCCAAGGCCAGGGGAATCCCTGTAACCAGGCCCTCTCAAACCCCTTGGGGGCTACTGATAACAGAGAATGCTGGGCAATAGAGTGATAGGAAAACCTGTAAATGCTTTGTCCCCTAAAAATGTTTATCACTGTCTGAGAGCTCTGGTAGCCTCTGCTCAGTGACCAAATGGAATTTGCCCAGTGGCCATGACCCAGGGCCGCCTCCTGTTTGGGGTAATTTTTCAACACATAGGAAATTAAGAACAGCTTCTTGATAAACCTTCCCTTTGCTTCTGGGGCCAAGAAAAGTATTTACCAAGTGGGCTGCAATTTTCAGGGACACCAGGTGAAACAGTAGAGAGAAACTCCAGCTTCTTCTGCTCGCTTGCTCTGTGCGGATGGAAAAGGAAGGCCCTTCTCAGGCAGAGGGGAAGCACATGGCCTGCTGAAGAGACCACAGTCCACAGGATTCTGCACAGACTGCAGTCCTGTGATTGGGCCACCTGGGGCGGCCAGTGAAACGCTTCAGCAGGCAAATGGAAAAGTAGCCAATGTTGTGTAAAGAAAACATGAGCTCACACACATACACACACACACACACCAACCTCATACCCACGCCCTACTGCAGCCCTGACACTGCTCTCAACCACTCCCAAGTGTTGGCCCCTTGGCTGGCTGGCTGGCTCTGTCATCTGAGGAAGGTGCTGATGGGCCATAAGGTCCTAGTTGATGTAGCCCAGGGCTTTAGGTGCAGCCTGGCTACTGTTTGGCATGTAAATAACACCTGGTTGTGAGTGGGGCTGAGAGATCCAGGCCCTTCAGGGCTATTGGGTATTGAGGGAACTGAGTATTTACTGCCTCCTGGATAGTTTAGAGACCTCATTGGATCAAAAAACCCCTGTTAAGTGGGCATGATTTATTGGTGTGGACCTGGAGGCCTGGGGAGCAAATGACGTACCCAAGGCTGTAAGACTCCTGAGGAGGCAGAGCCAGGATTCAGCTCAAGACTCATTCCGTCACCAGGCTCTGTGCACCACACCAGTGCTTTTCACATGTATGAGACCCGACTTTACACAGGACTCTCGCTGTACAAACAGATAAAATGTTTTATTAATGTATTTTGTGAGTTCAAATATCTTTCAAAGCAAACCCGTGAGAACACTGAAACTATTTCAGTTAAATAGAAAGCATTTCAAAGCTAAGGTTATGGGTGGCAATTTATCCATAACCATAACTTAGAAATGCTTTCTATTTAACCGTCCCTGGGGATGCAGAGAGTCAGCCATGACTGAGCACACACTGGCAATTTATATTCATCAACACCAGCATCCAGTTTATTTCTGTGTTTTGCTTTGGTTGCATAGAAGAGAGAAATCTTGATTTAATCCAGCTAACCATTCGGAAGGAGATAGGCCCTGGGATTTCTTTGGAAGGAATGATGCTTAAGCTGAAGCTCCAGTACTTTGGCCACCTCATGCGAAAAGTTGACTCGTTGGAAAAGATTCTGATGCTGGGAGGGATTGGGGGCAGGAGGAGAAGGGGACGACCGAGGATGAGATGGCTGGATGGCATCACTGGCTCGATGGGTGTGAGTCTGAGTGACCTCCGGGAGTTGGTGATGGACAAGGAGGCGATTCATGGGGTCGGAAAGAGTCGGACACAACTGAGCGACTGAACTGAACTGAACTAAACTGAGAAATTTGCAAACAGTATCAGGTTTTGTTTGTTCTCTTAAAATCTTCACTGTATTTGTTACAATAGTGCTTCTGTTCTATATTTTGGGTTTTTTTGGCCACAAAGCATGTGGGATCTTAGTTCCCAGACAAGGGGTCAAACCGGTGCACCCTGCATTGGAAGGGCAAGTCTTTGCCATCCCCCCGAGGGATGTCCCTCCGTTTTTTTTCACTCTCCTTCCAATCCCAGATACTCTTTAGTTACTCAGATGTGACAGAGTCTCTTTATCCTGAGGTCTACACAGAATNGAGAAACCCCCCTAAGTTTGAGGGAAATCCTGATGTAGAGTCTGTTGCCTGGCTTCCAGCTATTAACCTGGGAGTCTGGAGTCCCTGTAGAGACGAAAGAATTCAACAAGACACCTGAGGAGGAGAAATAATGCCTGAGAGTGTTTTCCAGCCAGATGGACCCAAGAGCAACACATCTTAGCGTCTCTCACACGCCATCATGGTTAGGGGGTGATGACTTCCAAACTCCCTGAGCCCTCAGCAGTAATGAAAGGCCAGCTGCGTGGAAGAGACTTCAGGCTGGGACACCTAGGGTGTAGATTCATGAACATGAAAAGCAGAGGGTGACAGTCCATGGCCAAGCAGAACCAATTTCTCCTCAGTAGAGGCCAGAGAGGCAGGAAGATAACCGTGAATCAGGCTCTCACCACCGGCAACCGCATCCTTTCTGCTATGATGTTATGAAAGCCTCCCCAGATGCCACCACGCAAAAGGGAAGAGAGAGAGTAGTAATTACCCAAGAGCCACTAGTCATTTTGCAGAAGATAAGAACTATACTGTGAGCAAGACACTTTTCCAGGCTGGAGAGAAACTGAGGCCTTAGGTGCTAAACTGAGCCCGTTCACCTTCTGTATGCCAGGGTATCATCACAAAACAATACCCATGACAAGTGCCAAAGGAGAAGGAACAGCTTGTTGCTGTGTCTTTGACACGTATTTCCAGCCAGGAGCACAGCTGGACTAAATGAGCCACCCTAACTTTCACTTCCCTTTGTCACCAGTTTGACATCTTTACAGGATGCATGTCCAGGATTGGAGCTAATTGACTCTAGAAGAGATTGAACTTGGGGCCTTTGTCAAGCCTGCAGTAATCTCCACTCAGTGAATTGAAGCCAAGANGGACTAAATGAGCCACCCTAACTTTCACTTCCCTTTGTCACCAGTTTGACATCTTTACAGGATGCATGTCCAGGATTGGAGCTAATTGACTCTAGAAGAGATTGAACTTGGGGCCTTTGTCAAGCCTGCAGTAATCTCCACTCAGTGAACTGAAGCCAAGGAGAACGATGTCCAGGTCCTCAGAGACCTCACAACAGGGCTTTGCTGCTCATCTCCTTCCTTCTTTGCCTGCCTGTTCCTTATTTAATGCTTTTGTATCAGCAAGGGTGTCACTCCCTCCAGACTTCTTCCCCTAGGCCTCCCCTCCTTCTCTCCCCCAGGCTGGTGAAGCTCTCCTTGTGCTCCCACACTCTGCCTCACACACAGTAGGCCCTTGGCAGGTGCTGGTTGAATGAATGGGTCTAGTGGGAGGGCACACACAGACCTCCAAAAACTCTTACCCAGAGCAGATTTTGGTAAGAGCTCTCAACCTTGGGAGTAGAGGTGAAACGGTTTCTGTGGGGCAAGACTAGGGTATCTGCTGATAAACAATCTTCCAATGAGGAACAGAAAGCCCAGATTCCTTAATATTCATGTGTGATGGAAGGCCCACACGAAGCTCGTATTAACCGCTCTTTTTATTACAAGCAAGTAGAACAGATAGGGATTGTGACCTGTCTTAGGGTTTATAAGATGTTAATGCCTGACATTCTAGAGACTTCTGCTTCTAACACAGCCAACTAACAGCAGAAGGTCCTTTCTCAGATGGCGGACAGGCTTGATGCTAAAAAAGGCATCCCTGGAAAGAATAGAGTCTAACCTTTCAGTATTTGAGAAGCAAGGTGTTGAGATGGGGGTCAGGTGATGTTTGATGGGCATCTGGTGGGGCAGGGCGCTGACTGGGACTGAAGTCAAGTAGCCCCATCATTCTCAGGTCCAGAGGCTCTCTTTGCATCTGGAACCAGGGAGTCTCTTAGAGAAATCTGAAGAGAAGGGGCCAGAAGGGTAAGCCAAGCTCAGGGGAGAGAGATTTGGATCCAAAGCAGGTTTTTTTTTTTTTTTTTCTAGCTTCTTTTACTATTTGTCTCTTGGTGCAGCCCCTGCATGGTTCAAGCTGAGACCTAGGGCAGGAGGCAGGCATAAAGGAAGCTGTGCTGTATCAGGACCACCCTATAAACATAACTAGAAGGAGCGGGAGGCACTTAGCTGCAGATCACAGCACAGCTCTGGCACCTCCAGGCCACGGAGCCCTCCCCCACCACCAGCGTTGGCAACATGGCCCAGGGCTTTGGTACCCACAGCAGTGACGGCTTGGCCGCAGCCTCTGAGTGCCTGGTGGAGTTGATGGTGGTCCTGTTGGAGGGCACTGTCATCCAACTTAGCCGAACCAGAGGCTGGGGCAGTGGGTTCGGGAAAATAAAATGAAAATTAATAGCAGGCATCCTGTGTGTATGACCAGATTTATTTAGCGGCATATGAGAGACACCTTCAGAGATTTCCAGAAAGGCTTGTTACTGGTTGGAGTCATCCTGCAGAAGAAGTGCAAGGCAAGGGTCGATAAAATTCCAGTTAATCATCAACTGATACAACCTGGAAAACAGGAAATGCCTGGAATTTTTCTTTGGTGCTTCTCCACTCACCTCAAGTTCTTTCTTTACCCCTGGCGAATTTTCAGTAGAGACTCCAAACTGAAAAACATTTCTTCAAAGGCATGTCATAGCCTTCGGTGAGACTCAGGAGTTCCCCGCAGTGCAGAGCTGCAAACCACAGCTGCCTTCGCGGCTGTGTATTCTGTCTTGAATCTAGCGGGTGGAGAGGAAAGCACTTAGGGGAGGACAGCGGAGCCAACTGCACCCCCTTCCCGGGGCTCCCACTCACCATCCTTCCCCACGCAGCCCTGCAGACCCTAATCCCCCAGAGGTCCTGAACACCCCGTAGTCTGGAGGCTACCTTTGGAGAGTGGCTGAGCAGACTGGCCATTTGTGGCCTGCACACCCTTCTATAGCGCCCTTCAGCCGAGGAACCAAGAGTCAACTTCAGTGGCTCAACGAAGGGCTTTTTTTCTGGGCTGTGAGTCCTTGTCCGGTGTGAATAAGCAGAACAGAGCCAAGAGTGCAAGTGTATTGATGCTGTTCCAACAAGTCCATGTGCCCCAGCTCTTTTCAAAATTCCATCTGAGGTTTTTTTTTTATGTTTTATTTTTTTGATCCCATCTGGGTTTTATTTTGCAGAGGCCACAGCCCTTTTTCTGTGTAACTAGGGAGCATTTGGGAGAATAACTCTCAGCTTACAAATAGGAGGTCTCGAGGGTGGAGCCTGTATTTGACTGGAGTCCCCAGGTCCCCCACTCAGGGCTCACCGGTCTGACTCCGCCCCAAGCTGCACTTGGTTGTCTGGGTGAGCATTGCCACGTGGGCTGGGCCAGACACCATCTCCCCACCTGACCTGGTGGTCTCACAGGTGAGAGGTCAGAAAAGGAGCCATCCTGTTTCGGCAGACACACTTTGTGCAGTTGCCAAACTCTGGCATGCTTGACCTCTGTGTGGTTCAGGCCACGTTTGTGAGTCCCAGGGGCACAGAGATATGAACCAACCTTACCAACATGTGTGCACAGATGCCTATGGGTTTGGGCTGTGTCAGTACATCTTTTTAATTCAGTTCCTTTCTTTATTGAGTATGGCAGGTCCCTGTCAATGCTCTCTGAAACCAGTAACCTTAAATTTTTTTTCATGTTCTTTATTATTTTTAGATTATTATTATTTTTTTCTTTTTGACTGCAGGCAGAATTTCCCTGACCAGGGATCGAACCCATGCTTCCCGGAGTGGAAGTGTAAGGTCTTAACCACTGGACCACCAGGGAAGTCCCCCCGAACGTTAATCTTAAAATACTTAAGGAAACAAAGTTCTATTTTTGTAAGCATTTTGGTTGACATGGGTACATATGAAGGCAAGGGGAGACCTAGTTCAGTACTAAGGCAAAGCCATTACAGCGTGAATCCTGGAGCCCGGAGACCCAGGGGGCTGGGCCTGCAAGGTGCCTGGGCCCCAAAGCATGTGCCAGCATGCTGGAGCCGGCAGTGTTTCTTAATCCGCTGTCTGGCTGGGTTTACTGAAGACAAGCTATTCCAAAAACAATAAGCAGCAGCCATTGTGGGGGTCCCACTGTTGTCTGACTCAACTCCCATTCAGGCATTAACTTACTTTGGTGGAGAAAAAGGGAAAATGCAGGACTGGCATTCCCTGTGACTTGGCTTTGTTCCCCAGACCCTGTGGGGAGAGGCCTCAGGCCAGGAGCCAAGTCCTACAAGGACACCCGTCTGTGTGATCCAGGCGGGGGCGATGGCTGCTCTGAAAGGACAGCTTTGAGAAGAGGCCACTCTTTAAGCAGGGTCCACGGTGTCATTTTGTAAAACTCACTCCTGATTTCTAGGTGTAGCACAGATGCTTCTCAAAAGAAGGCCTGTCTTTGAAACTGGGCCAGAAGTGGGTAAAATGGAATCCATTGTCTTTCCCAAGCTTGGTTAGAGATTTTTTGTTAACTTTTTATTATATATCATATGTCAGAACATGGCTGATTAACAATGTTGTGATAGTTTCAGATGCACAGAAAAGGGACTCAGCCATACATATACATGTACTATGGTGTTTGAGAAGACTCTTGAGAGTCCCTAGGACTGGAAGGAGATCAAACCCATCCATCCTAAAGGAAATCAGTCCTGAATATTCGTTGAAAGGACTGATGCTGAAGCTGAAACTCCAATACTTTGGCCACCTGATGCAAAGAACTGACTCATTGGGAAAGACCCTGATGCTGGGAAAGATTGAAGGCAAGAGAAGGGGACGACAGAGGATGAGATGGTTGGATGGCATTACCAACTCGATGGACATGAGTTTGAGCAAGCTCTGGGAATTGGTGATAGGCAGGGAGGCCTGGTGTGCTGCAGCCCATGGGGTCACAAAGAGTCGGACATGACTGAGAGACTGAACTGAACTGATTCCCTCCCACACTCCCCTCCTGTCCAGGCTGCCACATAAGACTGAGCAAGGTTCCTTGTGCCACACAGTAGGTCCCCATTGGTTATCCATTTAAAACATAGCCGTGTGTCCATGTCGATCCCAAACTGCCTAGCTATCCCTTCCCTTCTAGTTGATTAGAGCTTTGTTTTGTTTAAGAAATATCCCTTGGAAAATAATCTGGCATAAGATGTAGGCCAGTGATGAGCCCAGGGCTTGGGGCTCTTCCAGAGGACTCCAGCGGGTTGCAGTATGGGCTCGTGGCTCAGGAAGCACAGCGGCTCACAGGGTCTGCACTACACGGCTCCCACGAGGTTACAAAACAAGCTCCCTCCCTGCCCTCCCACCCAGGGGGACTCATGGGCAGGTGGAACTCGGATGATTCCGGTTTTAAGATCTGCCCTGCTCATCTCCACCAGGACTGCTGTGAGTTCACACAGATGAGGGTACAGGCAGGATGCCTGGGCCCAGCCAGACTTGTGCCCTCCACGTTCTCCTCTGCACCCAAGCAGCTTTCAGCCAGATCCAGCTTATCTTTGAGCTCCCTGAAGACAGTCTGGACAGGGGAGGACAAACCCGGGGTCCCAGCTGTCTTTTAATTGGCTCAACAGGGTTCTGGGAGCTATGAAGGGGAAGGCTTCAGTGGACCTTATTGGGGGACGGTCACCTGAGTGGCCCAGGGGAATCTGTAACAGGACCCCGAGCTCCACCTCTGCTTCTCCATCAGCATCAGGTCTGTGGGCTGAATTCCTCCTCAAGCCCTTCTGGTTTCCTGTGTGTGCATCAGTTCCGAGCTCCTCTATAGGAAAGAAATCCAGGGTACGCAATCATCTTATGCTTTGGGAGCACCTTGGCAAGCGTTGTGAAGCCTGAGGATGTCCTGATATCCGTGAAAGCCAAGATGCCTCCCTGGAGTTGGGGAGAGGTTGTCTTGGGGATCAGACAGGACTCTCCGAGGCTGGAACGTAAGACACAGACGCTTCCTGGGTCCAGCCTGATGGCTGAGATGCCCATGTGAAGTCCTGGGCCACCTGCTTGACGACTCAAATGCCAAGGAAGAAGGGTTGCCTCCAATGTGTCTCCTTGGTCTGGGCAGGACCCTCCGAAGCTCACAACTTCACATTCCCTTCCTCACCTTGGCATCTTTGATGTCTCTGGATCGTCGTCAGAATGTGAGTCATCTAAACCCTCCAGAATTCCACTCTGAAGGGTATTGGGGGGCTTCCCCTAGACTCCAGGTTTTAGCAGGTCCAGGTTGAGACCCCTCCCAAGACAACCCACAACGATTCAGGCTTTGATGGAGTCAGAGGCTCCACTGGCTGAGCACGCTGACCTTGCTCAGTCTCATCCTCCTCTTCCTCACTGATGACCTTGGAGGCCACGACTGACTTGGAGCAGTCGCCATCTTCCTGGACACTTTCTCCCACCTGGTCAGATTTAGGGAAGAGTTCTCAGGATCTATTAATACCTGGGCACACTGGCGGACAAACTCCCTCTAGGGTGCAGTCCTCCCCCTCCAGCAGACCACACACCTTTCCACACCCCCGGGAAGCTCTTAGATTCCTCTTGTGATGCCCCAGTTTGGGATATGCAGATGGGGAGGTCAACAGGGACAGAGAAGTGTAACCACACAGTTGGCCCAACCTCTAAGACCCACTGCTTACAGTATATCCTGGCACAAACCACTGACCCTTGATTTTGTAATCTATTCCTTAAACGAACAAACTGCACCAGGTTTTCTTCTCTGAGGAGGGGCTGATCCTGGGCTTCCTGGTCACAGCAAGCTGCCTTGTACCAGCTGTGTGACTTGGGGAAATTCAAGTTGCTTCTCTGTTTCCTGACCCGAAAGTGATGGGTGAGGAGAATAGGAGGGTTGAACCATTTCCAGCAGATCACAAACATCCGCCTGCTCTGAACTTGGACTTCACCAGGTCCCAAGCAGGACAAGGATCCTCTGTCTGCTTTTGCAAGGACAGAGACTGAGCTGCCAGGGAGGGCTGTGCACAGTGCCCACCTCTCATGGAGCCAGAGAAGTCCCCACCCCAGGGCATTGCTCCTCTCCAGAGCTAGCCCCTGCCAGCTAGGTCTGCTCACAGCTCCACCTTGAGGCTGAACACCCATCAAAAACCCTCAGGGGAGGGTGGCTGCTGGTGGTGGTGGGGTACTTCCTATACTTACCAATATTCGGGGTGGTCTCTGAGAAACAGTACTCGAATTTTCTAGTGCTTTTAGATATGAGAACAGCCCATTTGTACAGATGGGCAGCTGCTGCAATGAGTTCCCACTCAGGTAGGGCTTCTCTGTCAAACTAAGGAGGAAGGACAAGTAACCCGTCTGAAAAGCTGTGACCACCACCCCCTCCCCGCCCGCCCCGCCCCGCCCCGCCCCAGGGGGGAGCTCTTCAGACAGATCTCTCTGATGGAGAGCTGGTTGAGCCTCTCATCTGTTTCGAGGGCCACTCTGCACCCAAGCTGAATTTCCCTGCCCGCTGTGGCCACGACCTGTTCCGCTGAGCACCCAGGCCGGGGCGTGATGCGTTCCCTCGCCCACCCCAAGTCCCCTTGAGGATAAACGGAGTAGGCGCTCTTTTACCCCCGGGGCAGAAATGAGAGCCAGAGACAGCGTGAGAGGCCGCTCGGCTAAGCCAAGAGGTGCCTGGAACCATACGAAGCGCATTAACTATTAATAATTTCCAGTTGTTTCCTCGCTGGGTTCGGCCGGCTCCCCAGGCCTCTGCGAGCCAAGGCTCTACTCTGCCTTCCCCTCGACGCCTAGGGCTCGAGATTCTAGCGTCCGCCGGCCCAGCTGGCCCAGGCCGAGGGGACAAGGCGCCCGTGGGCCCGGTGCGAGCGGGGTCTTATATCCGCCTGCGGCGGGGCGGGCGGACGGCCGGGTGGGGCGGGGGTCCCGGGCCGGCGCCCCCGGAGCCTGAGATCGGCCGCTCGCGGCGGGCTGAGCGGCCAGGCGGAGGGCAGCGCGGGCGGCGCACGACAGAAGCGCAGCGGCCCCTGGCGCCCGGCCTGGCTGCTCCACCACCGCGGGCGGGTAGGGCCCGGGCGAGGCGAGGCGGGGCGGGGTGAGGCGGGGCGGGGGGCGGAGGGCGGAGGGCGGGCCCGGGAGCGCGGCGGCCGGCGGACCCGGACGGCGCGCGGGCGGCTGGCAGGGAGGGCGGCCGGCGGGCAGCGGCCNTGTGTGAAGGTCACTCTTCGATGAGGTGAGTTCTACACCATCCCCAGAATAGTCTTTCCAGTGGCTGTGTGGCTACCCCTTCCTAAAATATCATTGCTCAAAACTCTTTTAATATAGAATGAATATTTCCTAGGGAGCCAGGCACTATGCTGAACGCTTTATGTAATTACTGCATTTGACTCTTACAACACAGAAGTAGGAGTTTGCATTCCTGTTTCCAGATGCGATAACTAAGGCTCAGAGAGGTTGAGCAATTTGTCTGAGGTCACACAGGTAGTGTTTGGTGAGAAAGAGAAAAACGCAGCTCAGGTCAAAGCCTATCACTTTCCCCACTGTCTCAGAACACCTCAGGCAGAAAGGCAACCTCAGGCCACCCCAACCCCCACCCTGCTTGGGAGACAGTGCAAAGTGACCAAGACATCCTGAGGCAGAAGTGCCCTCCGTTTCCTCCATGCACTTCCCCCCACCTTGGTGGGGCCAGAAGGCACAGGAAATGCCAACTCAGTTGCCCCACCCTCTGCTGTCTCTACCTTGAACCTGGTGCACCGGGCGAGGTCTAAGGCTGGGTCTTACACACTTCCATCTCCTCCTGACCATGGAGCTGCGCCCAAGCCCTGGCCCATACCGCTTTCTCTTACGTTTTAAATAAGCCTTCTGTGATGTTTTGTGTTGGATTTCGATTTCTCCTGAGTACCCCGCATGCCTTTACCTCCCTGGCAGGCTGGAGCCTCACGTCCACTGTGCTTTGTCCATGATGGACATATGGTATGACCTGTGCCAGGCCAGAGGTCTTGTCTGTGGTTGATACGAACACAGGAGTTCATCCTTTTGGGGCCTGCACTGTGCTGAGAGGGGTGTCCAGTGCTACTCCAGAGACCATCTCGACCTCTCAGAACCTTCCGGCTGCATCTTTGTGTCAGAGGCCGGTTCCCCCACAGGTGAGACTGGCCTCTAGCCCTCATGTGGCAGGCTGGAAATGCCTGGAAACCAACACCCTCCAGGGCCCCTCTGCCAATGCCTCTGGGGAGCATGACACCCCAGCTCCCTCACCCTCATCCTGACAGAGTTTCCCTGTGGGGTCGAGGCCCAGCTGCCCGATGTGGAACTGGTCTACTAGTCTCCCTGGACTGGCCATTTCCCCTCCCCTGGTCCGTCCTTCACCTCCCAGATTGTCTACTTGCGGTGGAGCCTTTGTCTGCTTCTTGAAGAACCCAGACTAAGGCAGCACATGGCCCTCACCCAGTATTTGTAGACAACAACATTAACTTAGAACAAGTAGTACTGCGGGGTGTTTTGATTGCTCCAGAACTTGGGGATTAGAGAAGGACCATATTGATAAAAGAAGCAATATTCCCTTTGAGACTTCGCATAATAAACCTCCCATAGAGGATGCTCTGGATAACTGAAAACTCCCTTATCCTGAAGGCCACAAAAGGGCAGTGAGTATACTTAACTAAAAAAGAAAAGTCTCCAGGCTATTCAAGGCATTTTCCTTGGGCCTCTGAAAATATGCTGTGTGAGGAATTTTACCCATGAAGTTAGTTTTAAGATTTGGAATTGAGGAACTTCCCTGGTGGCTCAGACTGTAAAGAATTTGCCTGCAATGCAGGAGACCCAGGTTTGATCCCTGGGTTGGGAAGATCCCCTGGAGGAGGATATGGCAACCCACTCCTGTATTCTTACCTGGAGAATCCCATGGACAGAGGAGCCTGATGGGCTACAGTTCATAAGGTCACAAAGGGTGGGACACGACTGAGCAATTAACACTAGAATTGAGGGACTTCCCTGGTGGTCCAGTGGGTAAGAATCCGCCTTCCAGTGCCAGGGACCAGGGTTTAATTCCTCCTTGAGGAACTAAGATTGCACAGGCTCGGTTGCAGGGGAACTAAGCCCAGGAGTCACTAGAGAGCCTAAGCACCACAGTGAAAGATCCGAGTGCCATAACTAAGACCCAATGGCAGCAAATAGGTATTTTTTAAAAATAGATTTAGAATTGATACTATCTACCCACTTTCTCTTTTTTTGTGTGTGGGTGAAGGAGACTATAGATAGCTAACTGTGATGGGAAATTAAATAACAAAAAGCGATGCTAGCTTATTTGAGAAAAAAAGGACATTCAAAAGAGAATTTTGTTCATCGACCTGCTTAACACTCTTGAGGAGCTGTGGCTTTCCTGTGCCATTGAAAGACATCTTGGTGGAAGGCGAACTGAGCTTATCAACCCACCAGATACCTGCTTCCGTCAGAGTTAAGTCTGATTTCCTTTTATTTATGTATAGATATAGTTTTAACACATAGACTGGTGGGAAGGATAAATCATAAGCTTGTCCGGGTCATGGGTGGGCTTTGGCTCCAGCAGAGCAGCAGGGAAGTCGGGGTGGAGGAGCTTTGGGATAAGGTTTCCTTCTCCCATCCAAGTATTAACCAGGCCTGACCCCACTTAGCTTCCGAGATCAGATGAGATTGGGCCCATTCAGGGTGGTATGGCCGTAGACACGAGGTTTCCTTCTGAGCAGTGGTTAGGGCCCTCGGCCGTCAGCTGCCTGCTGCTGCCACTGTCCTGATCTGAGAGGGAGGCTGGGTCCTCGGGGGTCTCTGCGGCACCAGGGTCAGAGTGGAAGCCCTTCAGGGCCCAAATTCGGTACCGCTTCCTCCGGTTCAGCTTGTAAATGCGAATCCTTTCCTTCTCGGCCTCTGGATCGGCGAGAATGCCATCCCAGCGCAGACTTTCATTGACCTGCTTGGAAAGGGTCTCTTCTATTTCGACAAAGCGGGGGAGACTTACAGTGGTGGAGTAGAAGAGCTTGCTTTCATCCCTGTTCTGTCTGTGCTCTGGCCCCAGGCCTTGATCTTTGCTGGGACCTAACATGTCATGGAAGGTTGAAGACAGCTTCTGAGTCTTCATGTCTTGACTCTGATGTTTATCTGCTGAGCAGATGGGCGGCATTAGCCTCTGTGATACTTGCCCTGAGCCCGCTCAGGGGTGATGCCCAAACCACCAAAGATGAAGTGGGAGGGCACTGGAGGCCCCTCCTTACCCTAGGGCTCAGGTGGGCAACCCCACCAGCCCTGTACACACCCACTGCCTACAGGCTTTGGGTTGTCATGTTGGGGAGGGAGGAACCATTTACTGAGCACATACTATGAACCAGGTCCCCTTGGGGAAAGGCTATCTGCCCTGTTTTCCAGGTGAGGAAACAGACTCCAAAAGCCTCTGTCACTTTCCAGTGTCACATAGCAGGTGGCAGAGCTTGGATCTGAACACGGGCCTGACTCCCAGCGCCAGGTTCTTTCCACACAGATCACCACCTCCCCTCTTCATTGCTCACCAAGGTACTGCCCAGTTCTGGGAGCCTGTGACTTACCCCTAGTCTAGACACTTTTATGATGGAAGAAATGGAGAACAACAGAAAAACTTCCTAAATCTGACTATGGAAAGCATTCTGCCAAGCCAGGAAATACTTCTGCTGTGTGGCGTATACTGATTCTTTTGAAATATTAATAGCACTTCTGAATTATATAATGTGCATATAAAATACTACATGTATGGATTCTTTCTTCAGCTCATCCTATTCTGGGGGGAGAGAGAGGAATCTCCCTCCCCCCACCAAAAGAAGAAAGAGAGAGAGAAAAGGAGAGAAGGGGAAAAAACCCCTCTCTTGGCCTTCCTATACCTTCCCACTTCCCCAAAACTATTTGGTGTCCCCTGCTGACAGTATGAGGTACATGCCACTGTAATTTTTAGAGTCAGAAGCTAAGCTGAAAAAGATAATAAATTTCCTAAACTGTTTGGCAGGTACACCTGGAGCTTATTGACTTAAACTCCAGAATTGTTTTCTTGCCTTTTTATGACGATTCCACCTGGAGAAGTAATTGTAATCTGCCCATTCCCCACTTCTCCCACTACAAGGGAAGGCTGCCACATCTTGGCCTCCAGCTTGCCAGGGGAGGCAGCTTTGCACAAAGAAGGCCAGGCCCCAGAGACTTGAACCCAGGACTAACTATGCTAGAGGTAAGGGGTGCTGACCCACCTCCCTGATAGGAAGAGCCCCCACAGTGGACCACACAAGTGACAAGAGAGACTTATGGCACCCACAGACGGGCACATTCTACATCACTGCTTCACTCTTTCCACAAATGAGTGCTCAGGGCCTTTGGGGAGTCCCTAGGGAGTTCTCTGAGAGGAGCATGATAAGTCTGTGGGCTCTGTGGGTTTGCGGCAGCTGTTGGTGGGTGAGTTTCTGTGATGCGTCCACAGGGAAACCAGGAGTGAGAATCCCATGTGTACAGTTGTATGTGTATGGGGGTAGGGAGGGGTCTAGGCAGGTGAGTGTGGAGCCTGTGAATGTGTGTGCCTGCTGGCTATCTATGGTTTAGTTTTATTTGGTGATTATACTGATAGAAGGGGGTGTTGTTGAGGGTGCTGAGGATGAGAAGTCTGTAGCAATGCCTGGTGTGATGGTGTTTGTGTGCAGTCGAAGGTTGGCCTTGGCAGGTGAGGGAAGTGGAAGGGCGGTCTGTACAGAGTGTACACCCTGTATTATATGCGTGGATTATATGCACTTCCTGGGTGTCTCTGGAGGAGGGTGTGGCAACCCGCTCAAGTATTTTTGCCTGGAGAATCTCCATGGACAGAGGAGCCTGGAGGGCTGCAGCAGGTCACCAAGAGTCGGACACAGCTGAGCCACTCAGCACACGCGGCACCCAGAGGCAGATGCCCCTAACAAATGAGGTTATAAGGCAAGAGCTGAAAGGCAAGAGCCTGTGTTTCTGTGTGTGCCTGAGAGAATACTAGTGCCTCTAACTGTGGGTGGGGGAAGTCTGTGTATGAGGATNTTGCCATTTCCTTTACTGTGCCGGGCCTTAATTGTGGCACATGGGGTCTTTGATCTTTGTTGTTGCCTGTGGTAACTTTAGTTGCAGCATGTGAACCCTCAGCTGTGGCACGTGGGATCGAGTTCCCTGACCAGGCAGGGCTGGAACCCTGGGTCCTGTGAACTGGCAGCGTGGAGTCTTAGCTACTGGACCACAGGGAAGTCCCTCTCTTGAGACTAGTTTCCTCCAGAACATTCACTGATACTGTCCACACCTTGGCCCCCAGGCTATTTCCGGAACTCAAAGATCTAGATTTCTTCCTGTATTTAGTTGTGGTTGATTTATGCCACCATCTCTATAGGAAGCCTCTCAAGGGCTTCCCTGCCTAAGCTAAGGAAGACCCTTTTGTGCATCGAGGTCCAGGCCTCGTTGGCTGCCTGCTGAACAGCTGCCCCCATGCTCACCTCTGTGGGCTGCTATTAAACTCCAAATCCTGGAAGCCTGTTAGTTCTGAGGTGCTGGGGGAGCCCCAAGGTTCCAACTCCCCAGGAACATTTCTAGAAAGTGTTAAAGAAAAACAAAGCTGGGTAATAGAAAGTGGTAGTAAAGACAGATTTTATTCAGTACTCCTGCAGCAGGGGAAAGAGACTTCTTTAGCCTAGAAATGAGCTTGGTTCTGATCTATACAGAGGGGACCTGGCCTCCTTAAAGAGAGAACCTGGGAACAGGGAGGAGAGTGAGTGAGGACTCAAGCAGAGTCAAGACAGTGAAAAATTACAAAAAAGCAGATGAGTGGTCAATACCGAATGTTCATTGGAAGGACTGATGCTGAAGCTCCAGTATTTTGGCCAGCTGATGCAAAGAGCCAACTCACTGGAAAAAAGCCTTATGCTGGGAAAGACTGAGGGCAGGAAGAGAAGGGGGCAGCAGCGGATGAGATGATTGGATGGCATCACCGACTCAATGGACATGAGTTTGAGCAGAGTCAGGGAGATAGTGAAGGACAGGGAAGCCTGGCTTGCTGCAGTTCGTGGGGTCACAAATAGTCTGAGATGACTGAGCAAGTGAACAACAAGATGAGTAGTCAATGTCAGTATGCTCAGGCCATCTTAGCCTGGTGACTGGCCCTTAACCAAGACACCTACTTACAGATTGAGACACAGGGGCCCCATCTTTCCTGACGGTTATATTTCAAAGGAATGGCTCCCAGGTCCTTGAGAAGACACCCCTGGGTTCCAGGAGATACACATACATCTCAAAGGCATAGAGAGAGGATTTACAACAAGTGTTCAAAATAAATGCTCTAAGAAAATGGAGGCAAGGCGCCTACCTGAAGGTGTTGGCTGGAACAAATGGTAAATTCCCTTGGCAGACATGGGCTTTCTCAGACAGAAACTCAAGTGGGGATGGGTTGGGCTGAGTCATGGCAGGGACACCATGGCCTTAGGCTGCTAGACACCAGGCTAGATCATTTCTTCAGGTCTCTGTGTGTGGGAGGGTGGACAAAATCATTTGTGTTGAGAAATTCAGTTGTTATAGGCCACAGTTGAGGTCTTGTTGAGAAGTAGGCTTAGAGAAACCTGATGAAAGTTTGGTCAAAGTGAAGTCGCTCAGTTGTGTCCGACTCTTTGCAACCCCATGGACTGTAGCCTACCAGGATGCTCCATCCATGGAATTTTCCAGGCAAGAGTATTGGAGTGGGTTGCCATTTCCTTCTCCAGGGGATCTTCCCGTTACCATCTGAGCCACCAGGGTAGCTCTTGGTCAAAGGAAGAGCCTTTTTCAAAAGGAAGGTGGAGGCTTCTCTGGTAGTCCAGTGGTTAAGATTCTGTGTTTCCACTAGGGAGGTAAATTCCTGCAAGCCATGCAGTGCGGCTAAAAAAAAAAAAAAAAAAGAAAGTGGAAGTCAGGGAGGTCATCTTTGCAGTTTGAGAGTTTGGGAAGCCAAGAGTGAGGGTTTCTGGGTCTTCCACCTCATTAAGGTAGTCAGAGGGTGCCAGCCACTGTGGTCCTGGATCACTAAGAACACTCAGAAATCCTTGGGCTCTTGGGGGGTGTTTTGCCACCTAACTTGTCCACACAGATGCCTGCCTGCCGCCCCCCCCCCCCACCATTTCCAGTCTTCTGAAAGTGTCATAGGAAACATACAGAAGCAGCTATGGCTTTTTGAACAAAAAGAAACATCACCTGCCTTGAAGTAAGAAGAGAGCCTGAGCTTTAATCACTGATTTGTGTCATTTGTCTCTGGGCACATAAATGAACACACCTATAACCCGAAGACAGGAATACTGTGCCACAGGTTATCCTACCAATCAGTGGTGCTTGCAAATATATACGTCTTTTATTCATAAAGGCTTCCTTTAGCAAGTAGTCCCATCTGTGGGAGTAAACCCATATAAGCCAATATCTATTTACCTTTTCCTCTTAAGACTCAGTAGAAAAGGGGTATGTCCTCTTCACACACACGCACATAGACTGCTGATTCTTTTACTACTACTTCTTTTTTTTTTTTTTGGCTGCACCACAGGGCATGTTCCTCTACCAGGGATCATGCGCCCTGTTGGAAGTGCGGAGTCTTAACCACTGGGACCACCAGGGATCAAACCCATGCACCCTGTTGGAAGCACGGAGTCTTAACCACTGGGCCATCAGGGAAGTCCCTCTCTTTACGTCTTGATGTGTGTGCATGTGTGCTCAATTGTGTCTGACTCTCTGAGACCCCCATGGGCTGTAGCCCCTGGGGCTTCCCCATTCATGAAATTCTCCAGGCAAGAATACTGGAGTGGTTGCCATTTCCTCCTACAGAGGCTCTTCTTGACTTGGGAATCGAACTCAAATTTCCTGCATTGCAGGCAGACTCTTTACCTGCTGAGCCATCAGGGAAGCCCTACTTCTTAATGGTGCCTCAGAATTTAAAGATCTGAGACTGGCAGTAATTGGCCAGCTGTAATCCACATCCTGGGACCCTTCTCACACCAGTCTCAACCCCCGACTCTGGGCTCATTTTCTTCTCTGCCTCCCCACTCCCCACCTTTCAACACCCCCTTTCTTGCCTTCCCTGTGCCTTCTACCTGCAGTATCCTTCCCCATCTGGCCCGTCTGGCCAACTCCTCCTCTTCTGAGTCTCTGGACAAGGGTTTCTCCTGAGAAGCCCCATCTGAGCCCTGGCACACTGTAGTTCATGCCTCTGCGTTTCTTTTGTATCTGATGCAGCCATGGGGGTTGGGTAGCATAATGGCTCTGCTACTAGCTGGCTGTATGACCTTGAGCAAATCCCTTAAAGTGTTCCTAGCAGTAAATTGGAGATAAATAATGTCCTACTTCCATGGCCTCTGTCTCCCGTGAAGTCACTACAGTAGGCAGCAGGTTACAGCTTGCACACCATTGTCCAGAGGTGATTTCTTTACGTTTCTGTTTTTCCCACTGAACTGTGAGGTTCTTGAAGACCAGGCATTTTACCCATTTTCCTCAAGTAGCAGATTTCAGTACCCCTCCAAGTCACATACCTGCTGCGGTCTCAGGAACACCAAGCCTTTTTGGCAGCACATGGCAGGGGTGGAACAAAGCAGCTAAAGAAAATTTGGGAAAGAACTCTTAATATCTATGATGTCAGCTGGGGCTCCCCCAAGCCTGGAAATCAAAACAGGACCCATCCGTAGTAGGAAGCACTTCTCTCCTGAGGCTCCTTGCCTTGGGAGCTATCCTTCCTATTCTGCGCTCTCAATAACTCAATACTTGGACTTCCCTGGTGGTTAAGAATTCACCTGAGAATGCAGGGACACAGGTTCGATCCTTGGTCCCAGAAGATTCCACATGTCGCAGGGCAACTAAACCCACGTGCTGAAGCCCACACACCCTAGAGTCTGTGCTCCATGACAAGAGAACCCACCACAACGTGAAGCCTGAGCACTGCAGCGAAGATCCAGCACAGACAAAAATTAATTAATAAAAGAAAACCTTAAACAACTCAATACTTTGAGTTGTCCACCAAAATCAAGTCACAAGGAAGTATCAGAAAGATAAGTAGGCTTCAATGAGGACTTTTTAGGGGAGCTAACCATTTTTTTCTTCTGCAATGTCTAATCTGCCATTAATCCCATTCAGTGTATTTTTCATCTCAGACATTGTAGTTTTTATGTCTAGAAGTTCAATTTGGGTAATTTTTTTTAGCTTCCATATCTATACCTAAACTTTCCTCTAGCTTCTTGAACTTACAGAATATGGTCTTAATAACTGTTTCAATGCCCTTGCCTAATAATTCTGCCGTCTGTGTCATGCCTGAGTCAGTTTCAATTAATTGAGTTTGAGCTTCACTATGAGTTGCATTTTCCAGCTTCTTTGTGTGCCTACTCATTTTTTCTTGGATGCCAGATATTGTCAATTTTACCTTGTTGGGTACAGGATATTTCTGAATTCCTGTAAATGTTTTTGAAATTTGTTATGGCAGTTAACTTGCTTGGAAAGAGCTTGATCCTTTACAATCTTGAATTTAAGCTTGCTTAAGTGGGACCAGAACTGGATTTCTGGATCCATTCTAAGGTGAACTTTTTTCTAGTATGGAAAGTAAGGCCTTTCTTAGTATTCTTTCTTTCTTTTTTTTTTTTTTAATGTGGACCATTTCTAAACGCTTTATTGAATTTGATACAATATTGCTTCTGTTCTATGTTTGGGGTTTTTGGCCATGAAATATGTGGGATCTTAGATCCCAAATGAGGGATTGAACCCACACTCTCTGAATGGGAAAGTGAAATCTTAACCACTGAACCGTCAGGGAAGTAGTCCCTTTCTTAGTATTCTAACTAGTGGCCCCTGAACTGTGATGTTTTCCACTTTTGCAGTTGAAAATAGACATTATTCCAGCCCTGTGTGAGCACCAGGGGCTGTTCCCACTAATCCTTTCGGGTGGTTCATCCCCCCACCCTCACATCATTTTCTCATACACCTGTGCTGAGCAGTACTCACTAAATACTTGAGGGGCATTTTCTGTAGACCTCTAGGTTTCTCTCTCTGCATCTCTTTCCTCTCTAGTCCTCTGCCTTGAGAACTCTTAACTGGTTTCATTTCCCCAGCACCCAGCTCTGTTTCATTCAGCTAGTCTTCTCCTTCTTGAGCCACAGTCTGGAAACTTTCCAGGCAGCGAGCCGAGCGGTGCAGGGATCACCTTGCTATTCCCTCTCTCAGGGATCACTTTCCTTTGTTGCCTGATGTTCCAAAGTCTTGAGTGTTGGTGTTTCATATGTTTGATCTGATATTTTCGTGGCTTCAGGCAAGAAGCTGACTCTGGTCCCCGTTACTCCATCTTGAATGAAACAGAAGTCTGCATAAATACATTCTTTTTTGATTGTGTAATGAATTTGTTCAGCAAATTCAACCTGATGTTGTCGAACCAGGAAACAGCCTTGTGTTTTCTTGAGGGGGGAAGGAGGAGAGCTGTCTCCTCTCCCTCATCTTTTTCCTGCTTTGATCTCCTCTAGATGAGCGCATCTGAGGGCTTCTCCAGGAGGTCCTGTGTGATACAATCTCTTGCTTCCTGCTTTGGTCCTGCCTCCAGAGCAACATCCTGCAGCCTCTGACAGCGGGGTTGCCTTGCCCCACCGGCCACTTTCTTGGAGAAGAACTTCTTCAAGACAGAATGCAGTTCTCTCTGCAGTTTCTTTTTGGCCTTTAGAAAACTCCCCTGACCAATGACATAGGATTAACTGGCCCGAATGTCAACAGAGCTATGGTCAAGTGACCCTGTTCTCGGTTCATGCCAGCCCCCAAACTAAAGGAGGTGAGTCAACTCCCTTAAACAACTTCTCTCACCATTCTCTGCTCCTGGAGCCACGGAGACGCTCAGCCAGCATCCTCCTGGGCAGGGAGATGTCCCCCTACAGGCCCTCGATTTCTTGAAGGGGGTTCCTGTTTCGGTTGTCCTGTCACCTGTGAATCCATCTGAAGAAAGAGAAGACAGGAGCTTACTTGGACGAAGGTGAAAAGAGAGAGGAGAGGAGGCCATTCTGAATCTGGCTATGGAAACGCTGGGGGCGGGATGCTCTTTCCCAACTATGAGAAGAGACGCTGGTCAAAAGGAAGGGCCTCATCAAGAGTCCGGCTGTGACATTGGAGAATAGGCCGTACTGCAGCTCCGGCTGGTCAAGGATGGCGTGTACCTGTGTGTGTTGGCATGTACACATGCAGGGAAGTGTGTGTCATTCTGCAGTGAACATGACGGAGCCCACCACCAAGAGGACGAGGTTATGGTGGGGGATGCAGGAGGGAGGAGGAATGGGTTGGGCCCAGTGTACTGCTTTGCAGGCCAAAGGAATAAACGCTGGGCCAGGAGAGGAGGAAATGGCTTTTTAAGTGAGCTGGGAAGCTGTGCCTCTGCTCCCACGTGAGCTACCCCCAGGGCATGGGGCACAGCCAGACAAATGCTGTTCGTTACAGTCACTGGGACAGGATGGGAAGACCTGGGGAAACAACAGTTAAGTGAGACGAGTGCGAATCCCCAGTTTGGCCAGCGCCTGCCACAGAGCAAAGGACAAGGAGTGCTTTGCTGAGAGCTCTGACACTGAGGGAAGGAAGGCTGGGAGGGGGCCCAATTTGTCTGAACCCCAGAGAGGTACAGCTTGGGCCAGGAAGAGATGTTACAGGGCGGCCACTTCAGGTCAGTATAGAAGTCTTTTTCCCGTGGCCAGCAGTCCAAAGAGAGCTTAGGTCATCCCAGAGATGATGAGGGCTCTCTCCCAGGCTGCATAAGGAGTGGTGTGAGTGACTCTTGCCTGGAGGGGACTGTGGGGCGTGGGTCGATGGGCTAGAGCCTATAGAATCCCTACATCCTTGTAGTTTTAGTGTTAGCGGGGTGATGGTGGTGGTGAAATAGTGGAAATGTTAGTCACTCAGTCACGTCCGACTCTTTGCGACCCCATGGACTGTAGCCTGTCAGGCTCCTCTGTCCATGGACTTCTCCAGGTAAGCATACTGAAGTGGGTAGCCATTCACTTCTCCAGGGGTTCCTCAGGGATCGAACCCAGGTTTTCTGCATTGCAGGCAGATTCTTTAACATCTGAGCCACCAGGGAAGCCCTGATGGTAGTGAGAATTATGCTAACAACTTGATTGAGCTCTTCAGGTGAGCCAGGCCTACCATCAGGGGCTTCCCTTGCATGACCTCATTCAGTCCTCACAATGGGACTATCACCTTCCTTTTACACAAAAAGAAACTGGAGGCTTAGGAGGACTACCTTGGACGTCCAGTGGCTAAGACTGAGTTCCCAATGCAAGGAGCCTGGGTTTGATTCCTCATCAGGGAACTAGATTTCACATGCCACAGCTAACAATCCTGCATGCTGTAATGAAGATCCCACGTGCCACAATTAAGACCTGGTGCAGCCTAAATAAATAAATATTTTTTTAAAAAAATAAAGAGGGCTTCCCTGGTGGCTCAGTGATAAAGAATTCACCTGCCAGTGCAGGAGACATGGGTTCAATCCCTGGTCTGGGAGGATCCCACATGCTGTGGGACAATTAAGCAATTACTGAGCCCACGTGCCACAACAACTGAGGCTCGTGCCACAACAATTGAGGCTCGCGCCCCAGAGCCCATGCTCTGCAACAAGAGCAGCCCTGGCAATGACAAGCCCTCATGCTGCAGCTAGAGAGTAACCCCGGCTCTCCACACTAGAGAAAAGCCCCAGCAGAAACAAAGACCTAAGCACAGCCAATAAATAAATAAAACTATTTCAAAAAATAAAAGAAATTGAGGCTTAGCCACCAGCTGCATTTGGCAGTATAAATTTAAACGAAGTAAAATGAAATTAAAAAGTCCATCCTCTGTGACCGGTAGTAGCGGACAGCATGGCCAGATGACATTTCCATAGTGGCTGAAAGTTTACTGGACAGTGCTAGCTTAGAGAGATTTGCTCACTTACCCAAGATCACTTCTCCCATGGGCACGATCCAGAACCCAAACAGAGGTCTGACCTAGCTACTGGTGGGGGCTGCTGTGTGAGTCCAGAAACCAGGACTTCCAGATTTGGTCATCACTCACCTACCACTTCTGCAGTTATCTCAGGAAATCAGTTCATAAACAGTTTTTCTGGTCGAACCGTAGTCCTGGTAGAGAATGAAGAATAACACGGCTTTTAACACTGTTCTCCACCGCTTCTCACTCTCACCCCACCTGCGTGGGAAGCCAGGCACGGGGGGCTCCGAGGAGGTGGAAGTGGAGAACGTGGCTGCCGAGACACAATGCTGATGGATTTGTGGCTGTTTCCTTTAATGACGGGGGCAGGTTGCCTTAGCCTGTCCTTTGTCCATCGGTGGAGCGTTCATTCATTCAGCAAATACAAGATGAGCCACAGCAGGTGTCAGGTGCTGTTTCAGGCACCAGAAGTCATACCTGCCCTCCTTTTGCCTCCTCGTTAGAATGGATCTTTGCGGAGGTTTGGGGACTTGGAGCTGCTTAGGAAACAGACAATGATGCTTGTTACTCAGAAACGGCAAAGGGCCGTCAAGACGGGTTCCACGGCGAGGACAGCCATCCAGAGGGGCCCTGGCCTAAGGGTTGATCTCAGGCGGGTCCTCCCGCCCGCGGCCTCGGGTCCCGGGCCGGGGCGGGGCGGGGCGGGGCGGCCCGGGGGCCGGGTTCCCGCGGCCGCCGCCAGAGGGCAGCCGGGGAGCGCGCCGGAGGCCGGCCGGACCCCGGGTAAGTCTGGCTCCCGGGGGGCCGCCCCTCTTTCGGGGCCCGGTCTGGGAGCTCCGGGGCGTGTGTGTGTCTCGGTGGCGGGGACCGCGGGGGACCTCGGGGGCACGCGAGGCGGCCTCGAGCGGCAGGCGGGCCCCGGGAGCTGTGGCGCGCGGGCCAGGGGCGCGTGCAGGGCCCGAGCCGCGCTCCTTCCCACCCTCCCTCCCGCCTGCCTGGCCTGGAGCCCAGGGCTGGTCTCGAGCGGCTCGGGTCAGTGCCTGGGCCCGGCCCGGTCCCTAGAGCGCCTGGTGCCCGGCGACCTGCCCACAGCCTGCCTGGGGCCCTCGGGGGTCCCGTCGGCGCCCGCGCTCGTGGGTGGGTGGGGGCGCCGGGCGGGGCGGGGCGGCCGAGCTCCGGGGAGCGAGCGAGTGGGCGGTCGAACGCGGCGGCGGACGGCAGGCGGCGCTGGGGCTAGCGCTCCGGGCGAGTCAACAAGTGCCTTGTTTACCGAGCGCCTGCGGGGCGCGCACGTGGGCCGGAGGGGCCCCCCGGGTCGCCGGCATCTCCCGACCTAGCGGGGACGACGCGCACCACCCCTCTGCGCTCGGCGTCGCCTTTGGTGAGGGTCCCACGCTCCCGACGATGGGCGTGGGCACCCGGGTGGGCCTGGGCCCTGGCCATTGGCACGTTCAACCTCGGTTATCCGGTGGTCAGGAGTGGGAATCTGATGGCATTTGGTGCCCAGGAGGGCGGGGTGGCGGTAGCTGTCACTGGCCAGACAAGATTTCTCACCCTGCGCACCTTTCAGCCTGAAAATCCTGTCCAGGTTTTCTTTTCCGGTCTCCCCAAAACCCTGCTCCCAGCAGTCGGGCCCACCTCTGATTTTCTCAGGGTTAAGGTTTGGAGGAAGTGTAGAAATCCATCCGGGGGGCCTCCTTGCCTTCAGGATGAAGGCTGTGTACTCACAGGGATGCCCTGTGACACCTGCGCTGTGAGGCAGAAGCCCCCTTTCGTGGGCTGCAGCCAGGGCTCTGCTGGGAAGTCTGGAATTTTGTCCCCTGCCTATGCTCAGAAGGCTGAGAACCTGATTGTCTCGCGTGTGGCCTCTGTGACACCGCACCCCTGGAGGTGGCCCTGGGGAGAGGTGGGAGGTGGATATGCGTCCCTTATGAGTTCAGGGGCCCAGGGGGTGAGCGGGTCTGGGGGAACCCTCAATCCCCAGCGTTTGGAGGTCTGGGACTGGCAGAGTGTCTCTGGACGCCCTGGTAGGAGCACTGGGGGGGGAGGGGGCCAGGCCTGCAATCTAATCTCTGCCTCTCAACATGCCCCCACCTCAACACACCTGGAGAGACTGTGCCCGTCTGCACGTGCCCCTCCGCCCTCCTGCTCTGACATCCACTTGGCCTCCCATCTCTTGGGGGAAGGAGGGAACACAAGCACCAGAGCCATAAGCTTGGTTTCTCGTTTCTCTCACTGTCGCATTTTCCCGACAAGCGCTCTGCACCTGCTGCTGCCTGCCTTTTGGCGCTGCGCCTCCCCTCTTAATCCTGCTGCCCAGCTGCTGGCCCCACCACGGTGCTAAAGCTGCTTCCTTGGAAGCCAGCTTGTTTCCAAACACTGATTTTTCCCTCGGCCTC
Source organism: Neotragus moschatus (assembly GCA_006410615.1). Classification (NCBI taxonomy): domain Eukaryota; kingdom Metazoa; phylum Chordata; class Mammalia; order Artiodactyla; family Bovidae; genus Neotragus; species Neotragus moschatus. Next base: position 2,603,178 of record SJYA01002500.1, read on the forward strand.
ATCCCGCTGCCATTGCTTCTGCCCGGGAGGTGGGTCGCTGTGCGCACGTGCCCTGTTTGCAGCCCCCGCTGCTGTCATTTCTCTCCTCGTTTTGTTCTTCTTTCTCCATCATTCCTTGTCCTCTTCTGAGGCCCCTTCCCTCTTTGCTGGGATGTTTCGAGAGGCCCATGTTTATCTTCTCAGAGAACTCGCTTTGGAACCTGTCAGGGAATTCCCCTCACCCCCAGATTCTAGTCCTTGGCCTAGCTCCTGGAATGCCCAATGACACCCGAAGATCACCATGTCCTCCTGACTCCCCAGCAGTGGCTTTCCTGCCCTTCTGTCACACACTCTTTTCCCTGAAGTGTCTTGCCTCTCATGCCCTTTTCTCACCAGGCTTCTGCTCCAGGCCTCGAAAGTCTCAGGCCAGAGTTCAGAGGCCCCTTTGGCTGATCTGATGCCAGAATCCTTTCCAGCTCCCACAGTCCATCTGGCATGTCACCTGTAGCCTGATTCCTCCTGGATGACTACTGCCTTACCCTCTCTGCATTCTCCCCTGGGAAATCTTCAGAGGTTTCCGGCCTCCTCCTGCACAGAGATCAGCTCTTTCACCTCCTGTGCTTCCCAGTCATGTGGCCTCACCCCCTCAAACCAATTTCCAGTCCCCAGACTGCTTCCCTCCCTACCATGGTCAGCCCTCTCCGCCTTAGTCTGGTGGACACAGCTCAGAAGCTGTTTTCCTGGGAAAGGTTTGCCTCTCTCAACCCCGCCGGGGTCTCCTCTCCTGGCCTTCCCACTCCACCATGCCATCAGCTGTCTGCCTGCTGATCACAGGCCCCTTTGTTTCCCTGAAGCCTGTTGCCTTCCTCCAGGATCCCCAGGACCGTGTACCCAGTTGACTCAATAAAGGAATTCCTCCCCTTAATCTCCAAGGACACCTCTGGCCATCCTGCAGTTGTTGTTTACTCGCTATATTGTGTCCAACTTCTTTGCGACCCCAAGGACTGTAGCCTGCCAGGCTCCTTTGTCCATGGGGTTTCCCAGGTAAGAATACTGGAGTAGGTTGTCATTTCCTTCTCCAGGGATGGAAGCCGAGTCTCCTGCATTGCAGGTGGATTCTTTACCACTGAGCCACTGATTCCAATCCCACCTCTCTCCTGGACTGTTCGAGTCTTCTGGATTCCCGCTGGCCTGCACTCTCGCTGGTTTCACAGATGGATTCATTACTGTTTGTGCCACCCCACTTAACACTTTGTTCTCTGCTGTTAGCCTCCAGTTGTATCATGGGTGTAAGAGATGCTTTTCCAGCGCTTATTCATAGCAGCTGTTTGTTGAGTGGTCAGTATGTACCAGACGTGTGCTGATCTTTCCAAGAGATTCCTCAAGTGTGTTATCTCTGCGGCCCCCAGAGGTGTAGGCACTAGGATTCTGGTTTTCATTCTGCCCATGAGGACACAAACCCAGTGAGGTCCAGGGACCAGCCCAAACCACACACTTGAGGGTAGGCAGAACAGAGGTTGGAACTCAAGTCTGACTTGCAAGACTGTTTGATACTGGGGTTTGCTGTTTGTCTAGGAAAGCATACACTTCAGGCCAGGGAGCGTGTTACAGGTCCTCGTGGCACCTGGCCCAGGACATCCTGATGGTGTGGTTAGCTGGTTGCTTGGGACTTTGCTGGACCCCAGGAAAGGACTTTGTAATAAAACAGATGCCTAATGGTGGGACCAGTGCCTAAAGGAGGCTGTGACAACTGCCCCAGAGGCCTTCGAAACAGACTCTGTGTATGTTTGCGAATGTGTGTCTTGTCTGTGTGTCTCAAGTAAGAGTTGTGGAACACAGAACCCCAAGGAGCCCTCAGGTCATATCTGTTCCTTAGGACACCTTTAAGTGCTTTTCTTATTTGGTAAACAGAAATCAGCCCCACCCCCAACAAAACCGCCTTCAACAAAGTTTCCTTAGGAGCTGTCCTTCCTTTCCTCCACAGGTCACTGTCATATGAAAATGAGTTCCTGATGTGAAATACAGTTGCCATGGCAACCAGGAATGGGAGGCCCCAAGTCTCTTGCTCCTAGGTCTCTGCGCCGTATGCTTCTAGGGGCTTTTTCCATCATTGTCGTCTNAAACCGCCTTCAACAAAGTTTCCTTAGGAGCTGTCCTTCCTTTCCTCCACAGGTCACTGTCATATGAAAATGAGTTCCTGATGTGAAATACAGTTGCCATGGCAACCAGGAATGGGAGGCCCCAAGTCTCTTGCTCCTAGGTCTCTGCGCCGTATGCTTCTAGGGGCTTTTTCCATCATTGTCGTCTAAAATAATGAAATATTCCACTTGACTCTCCTTTTGCGTGGACATTTAGAACAGTTTTTTTTTTTTTTTTCCCGACAGTGATTTCTGGGCACCTTTAATGGCCCAGCAGCTTGTCACCAGGCTGCTTGACACACCATTAATAGTGACCCCGGATGGTGCCTCTGGTTTAGGTCACATTTTGAATGAAATTCAGTGCCTTGTGGGTGAAAGGACAGTGACTGTGGCCTGCACGCATCCTTGATGGCTGGAGAGGCAGAGGGAAACAGCATGGTCTGGTGTCAGGAGGGCTCATTAGAGCAGTTTTTATTATTTTTTCTGATTGTGCCTCGCGCAGCATGCAGGATCTTAGTTCCCTGACCAGGGATAGAACTCATGCCCCCTGCGTGGGGAATTTAGAGTCCTAACCTCTCGACCGTCAGGGGATTAGTGAGGGCTTTTTGGTACAACTTCATTCCAGTTGGAGGTGGTGAGATTGTTTGTCTTTAGTTAGTGTCTCCTCTTATGTAAGAGCTGCTCAGCTATCCTGGCAGGGGCCACCCAGATTAGGGTACCTTGGGGTGCCAAGAAAGTCAGGGTGCCTTTGACTGTAATCATAGCTACTGCCTTTGATGGATGCTTATTTTGTGCATACCTTGTTCCTTTATTTGATCTTCAATCTTTCTGTGCAAAAATGCACAGAGAGGTTAAGTGCTTGCCCAAGGATGCACAGCAAGTAGGTGACGGAGCTGGGCTTTATTTAGTACTAGGAAGTCTGACGCCTGTGGCCAAACCTCTTCACTTGGTGCCACAATGATGGTGGACATACTGTGTTTAAAGAATGAAAGGGTGAATTGGGAAGGCAGAGCACGTTGGCTTTCTCAAGATTTGATTTAAAGCAGTCGTTTTCAACTTCTTACGTCTCGTGAGAGGCAGAAGGCTGCAGTGAAAAATCATGTACTAGAATGTTCACAGCAGCTCTATTAGTAATTGCCACAGAACTTGCAATCACCCGGTGTCCATAGGCAGTAGCGTGGACAAATAGAACACTGAATAGACGATAAAATGCTGTACCACAGAACAGTCCGCAGCCACACAAGACAACACAGAAGAGTCACGCAGACACTGTTGAGCAAAGTCGCCAAACAGAAAAAGAGCACAGCCCGTAGGTAGGATCCCATTTACCCCATGTGCAAAGAAGGCAGGGTGACTATAAGGTTTGGAAGTCAGGCTGGTAGTTCCCAGGGGCACAGGAAGGCTTAGAGGCTGGTGATGTTCTGCTTCTGTCTCTGGGTATTGGTCACATACTATTCATCTTTTCGAGATTCACCAATTTGTGGTGTGTACTTGTGTGTTTGCGTGTGTCTATGATACTTGAATAAAATTTACTGAAACAGAAAAAGGCAGCAGTGACCCTCAACCCAAGACAGGAATACTGACCCTCCAGTCCCTCCTAGGGGCCACACCCTTGACACTGGACCTGGAATCTTGGATTTCTTTTGAGAAGTGGGAGGTGAGACGAGGATGGGCACCCAGGTTCTGGGGATGTGCGAGCAGGACCAGGGCCCACTCTGGCTTTCTCCTGTCCCCCTCGCTTTCACTGGGTTTGGGGAGAGCTTGCTAGGAGGTGGCTCGTTGGGTTCTTGCCACGTTCATGAAGTGGCCTGGCAGTAAGGGAAGTGAAGTGAATCCCCTGCTGGCCAGAGTCTGTCGTTTGGCCTGGAGAAAGATCAGAATCTGGCTGTGCAGTCCTCTGCACGGACATCCTCGCTGCTCCAACAGCCACGCGCTGCTTGCAGAACATCAGCATTTCAAGGACTGCGCCAGCCTGGAGAGTGAGTGGCATTCACTGGGCAATGAGCTCCTCCTTCCACATGGCAGTTATATGCTGCTAAAAATACTGGAGCACCTTATGTAAGACCGCAGTCACGGAGTTAGCACCTTATGTAAAAGCACTTAGTCTATCATGGACAATGAATCAGTCAGGTGTTGTGACCGTGGTGGGGGTCATCACGGAGTTGGTGGTTGGCTTGCCTGGTGAGGAGGGTGAACGATTGTCAGTACCCATGCCTGCCTGACTCACTCCTGCCTGACTCACTCAGCTGCACTCACACCTAATTCACGTGTTGATGCTTTTTTTTTTTTAAACATCTTGACGCATTTTTATCTTTGGGCTTGGCCCATCCAAGAAGAAGGGGAAGAGAGCAACAGAGGATGAGATGGTTGGATAACATCACCGACTGAATGGACATAAGTTTGAGCAAACTCTGGGAGAATAGTGAAGAACAAGGAAGGCTGGTGTACTGCAGTCCATGGAGTTGCAGAGTCAGACATGACTTAGTGACCGAACAACAACAACATCCAAGTGGTTGAGCTGATACCAGGGTTTGCACAGTTTCTTCTTGCTCAGCCGTCATCCCCTTTCATTTACTGGTAGAGCATCCTTTGATTCACAGAAGCTTGGAAGGGCCTCTTCCCCGTTTGAGAGTCCTCTCCATGAGAAGCCAGGAAGGTGGCCTTTGGCTTCTGTGCTGCTGCCAATGACTATGGCAGCCCATCTCATGGTTGGATGGTGATTTGAATAGTTAAAGATCAGTAGAGCAAAATCAAGTGCAGAATATGCCAGGTAGGCTGAAACACTGAGCTGAAACTGACAAGACATTTCACGGGGATCAGGTTTTTAAAACCTTGGGATCTAAGGCTTGGGCAGCAATTAGGCAGGACCTGTTAGAGTGAAACAGCATCTGCCCTACATCACAGGGATTTTCCTTCTCAGGATCTGCCCTAAAGGAAGCCTGGTGTGTGTGCGCAGGTGGAAAGTTCTGGGATGGCCTTTGTGCCGGTTTGCAGTCTGAGGCGAAAAACTGTACACGTTTCAATGTTTGCTGGTAGTGGAATAGCTTCAGCTACATCAGCTCACATTTTCACACCTGGGAGTCTTATGCAGCTTTGAGAAAGAATTAGTTGGGTCTTCCTATAACAATAATGATGAATCTCTAAGATTATAAGGTGAAAAAAGTGAATTTCAAAGTGATAAGCACATTATGATGCCTCTTATAGAGATGTTTTCGCAGAGTCGACTGTACTTCATATGAATACAAATCGTGATGGCACAGCAGGTAAAGAATCTGCCTGCAATGCAGGAGACACAGGAGACAGGAGTTCCGTCCCTGGGTGGGGAAGATCCCCTGGAGGAGGAAATGGCAGCCCACTCCAGTATTCTTGCCTGCAAAATTCCATGGACAGAGAAGCATGGTGGGCTCTGCAGTCCACGGGGTCACAAAGGGTCGGACTTGACTGAGCACACACAAGTATCACAAGTAAATACATATAACATATACCTACATGTAAAAGCATATTAAAAGGTCTAGAAAAAGGCACTCCAAACTTACAGTAGCTATTATCCACCGGAAAGGGCACCAGCAAATATTTGGGGGGTGTGTGTGCGCGTGCGCGCGCGTGTGTGTGTGTGTGTGTGTGTGTGTGTGTGTATGTGTTGGGGGGGTGATCAAAGAGAAATATCACCTTCTCTGTGATATTTAAACTTTTAAAAATAATTTCAATGATGTATAATTTATATACCCGAAGTCATTCATTCTAAGTATACAATCTGTTTTAAATTTTTTAAAGGAAAAATAATTATATGATTAAAAATTAATGTCTAATTTACCCCCCCTTCCTGATCTAAGAAGTCTTCCTCCATTCCTCCCTGAGTCCTGGGTGGACCGTGACACAAAGTTCACCGTTTGGTGTTTTGCATTTTGTGGCAGCTCATAGAGCTAGAAATTCTTCCCTCTTTTGAGTTGAGATATGCCTTTTATCATTCTGGGTCTGGGTCTGTCTCTTTGGAGCCCTCTCAAATAAATCTTCCCTCTTCTATTGCTGTTCAGTTGCTAAGTCATGTCTGACTCTTTGGAACCCCATGGACTGCAGCGCACGAGGCTTCCCTGTCCTTCACCATCTCCCAGAGCTTGGTCAAACTTGTGTCCATTGAGTCGGTGATGCCATCCAACCATCTCGTCCTCCGTCGCCCCCTTCCCCTTTTGCCCTCAATCTTTCCCTGCATCAGGGTCTTTTCCAATGAGTCGGCTCTTCGCATCAGGTAACCAAAGTATTGGAGCTTCAACCCTTTTCCACGGGACAGAATTTTCACTGGTGCAAGATTCTCATCATGCCTGCCTCCTCTGGGGAGAAGGACTGGCCTCTGTTTAGGGTTCCTGGTGATACGGATCACACTCTAGGCTGTGCAGGACACCTGGCTCACCAGCCATCCTCCTAACGTTTTGCAGAACTAGACCCTCTGTCTCGGATATTGCTTGACCATGATGTGACACTTTTTAAAAACAACAGTCGTTTTGTTGAATCTTAGAAGAAATTCATATTTGTTATAGAAAATTTAGAAAATATACAAAAGTACAAAGAAGAATATAAACATCTGTGATTCCCAGCCTCCAGAGGTAAACATGTTTAATGTTTAAAAATTGAGATCATTCTGTATCAGTGATTTTCTAACCTATATTTTATTTAACATTTACTTACCCATATGAATAGTGACTCTCATCCGTGTAACACGTTTTCTTCTCAATCCAGTGTTTGCTTTTCTATTGTTACTATTCATCATAGATAAGTTTCTGATGTTTATGTGTATTGTGGACTGAATGTTTGTGTTCTCCTGAAATGCATATGTTGAGGCCCTAATTCCAATGTGATAGTATTGGGGATGGGGTGTTTGGGAGGTATTTAGGGTAAGTCTCCTGATGAAAGTGAAAGAGGAGAGTGAAAAAGTTGGCTTAAAGCTCAACATTCAGAAAACTAAGATCATGGCATCTGGTCCCATCGCTTCATGGCAAATAGATGAGGAAACAGTAGAAGCAGTGTCAGACTTTATTTTTTGGGGCTCCAAAAATCACTGCAGATGGTAATTGCCGCCATGAAATTAAAAGACACTTACTCTTTGGAAGAAAAGTTATGACCCACCTAGATAGCATATTGAAAAGCAGAGACATTACCTTGCCAACAAAGGTAATGTTGACCTGTCTGGTCAAGGCTATGGTTTTTCCAGTGGTCCTGTATGGATGTTGAGAGCTGCACCATAAAGAAGGCAAAGTGCAGAAGAATTGATGTTTTTGAATTGCGGTGTTGGAGAAGACTCTTGAGAGTCCCTTGGACTGCAAGGAGATCCAACCAGTCCATTCTAAAGGAGATCAGCCCTGGGTGTTCTTCTTTGGAAGGAATGATGCTAAAGCTGAAACTCCAGTACTTTGGCCACCTCATGCGAAGAGGTGACTCATTGGAAAAGACTTTGATGCTGGGAGGGATTGGGGGCAGGAGGAGAAGGGGACGACAGAGGATGAGATGGCTGGATGGCATCACCGACTCGATGGACGTGAGTGAACTCCAGGAGCTGGTGATGGACAGGGAGGCCTGGCATGCTGCAGTTCATGAGGTCACAAGAGTCGGACATGACTGAGCGACTGAACTGAACTGAAGGCCATGAGGGTGGGGCCCTCATGATAGAATTAGTGCCCGTATGAGAAGAGATGGCCTAGAGCTCTTTCTCTCTCTCTGTCCTGACTCATGTACTGAGGAAAGGCCATGTGGACACACAGCAAGAAGGCAGCTGTCTCCAGGCCAAGAAGAGAACACTCACCAGGAACTGAATTGCCTGGCACCTTGGCCTTGAACTGTGAGAAATAAAGGTCTGTTCTGTAAGCTGCCCTGTTTATGATATTTTGTTTTTGCAGCCCCAGCAGATTGACCCATGTGGTTAGTCCTTTTGTTTTATGATTTCTTCCCTTGCTTTTGGATTTGAAATGTCTCTCCCACCCCAAACTCAGATAAATATTCACCTGTATTTTCTTCTGGTTCTTTATATGGTGTCAGCTTTTCCATTTAGCTCTCTCTTTTACATTCAACTCTAATTCTACCAAAATTTATTTTGGTTTATGGTATAAAAGCCTGATTTTATTTTTTTTCAGATTGTGCAGTTCTTTTAGTTCAATTGCTTTTCCTACCATCTGCATTTGAAATTTAAACTTAAGCGACTTTCCTAATGGTCCAGTGATTAAGACTCCATGCTTTCAATGCAGAGCGCATGGGTTCGATCCCTAGTTAGGGAACTAAGATCCCACATGCTGTGTGGCACTGCTAAAAAAAAAAATTGTTTTTTATTTCTTTGGACTATTTAGTTGACCCTTGAACATGTGTTTGACCTCTGTGGGTCTACTTATGCATGGATTTTTTTCACTAAAGAAGTACTATCATACTACATAACCCGTGGTTGGTTCAATCTGTGGATGTAGAACTGTGGCTATCAAGGGCTGACTGTAAAGTTATACGGGAATTTTCAAAAGCACAGGGGCTGATGCCCCTGACACCACCCTCCACTATATTCAAGGTCAATTGTACATTATAACCATGTTATTCAAAATTCAAAAAGGCCAAACATGAGCCTCTCCCTCCCCTCTTTCCTCTTAGCCTCCCAGGTCCAATAACCTGTGTTACTAGGTTAATAGATGTTGGTCTGGGATGCTAGATTTCCTTCCTCCTTCCCCCAACTGACTCTAAATGTTAGCCTTATTATTGTGCACAAAACATGAATTGGTTTTCTCGTTTTTCATTAACTGACCTCTTTTTCTTCCACTATCACAGTTGTTTTTTTTTTTTTTTTGGATGTGCCTCATGGCATATAGGATCAGTTCCCTGACCAAGAATTGAACTTGCACCCCTTGCATTGGAAACTCAGAGTGTTAGCCACTGCACCACCAGGGAAGTCCCACTGTCACATTTTAAAAATGGTGACTTTACATAGTTAGCCCTTGGTAGTACAGATTCTTTCTCAACATTTCCTTGATTATATCTGCCCATTTATTCATTCTTTTCTATGAAATTTATAATCATTTTATTGCTCTTCTGCACATACCATTAGAATGTAATTTAGAATGATATTAAATTTATAAAATAATAATGATAGTTTTCCTCTCTAGAAATATAGTCTGTCCCATATTGATTGATGTCTTCCTGTCATTCTCTCTTTTTTTATAGCACTCATTAAAGTTTCATAGATTTTTTATGAGGGTTGTGAACATTTCTTGTTAAGTTTGTTCCTAGGAGTTTTATGTTTCTTGTTGCTAGGGAAATATGATCATTTCCCCCCAACCCCAGTCTTTAACTAGAAATTATTGGACTACAAGAAAATATTTGCTTGAAAAATCATTGTGAAATAAATCTATATGCATATAAAACATATATGTACAGTTTAAGGAGTAATAAAGCAGGCGGCTTTCCAGGCGGCTCAGTGGTAAAGAGTCTGCCTGCCAATTCATGAGCCGTGGGTTTGATCCCTGGGTCAGGAAGATCTCCTGGAGAAGGAAATGGCAACTCACTCCAGTATTCTAGCCTGGGAAATCCCATGGACAGAGGAGCCTGGTGGACTGCAGTCTATGGGGTCGCAAGGAGTCAACAACAACAATAAAGCAGGCATGTGCCCAGCTAATGGAAGAAACAGTATCAACAGCCCTTTGGAAATTGCTTTTATGCCTTTCTTCACATGTGACCTCCGCTCTCCTCATCCCCAGGGGATACGCTAACCTGAATTCTCTCTTATCATTATTAGCTTGCTATTCTCTGTTGCTTTCCCAGGTAGGTTTATGTCTTTAAACAGTACGTTTTTAAAGTTTGTGTGCTTTTCACCTTTTATAAATGGAATCATGCTGTATTCCATGTTTTAATTGATCCGTGTGTGTGTTCTTGAGATTCATTCATTGTGCAGTTACAGTTCATTCCTTTTTTTTTTCTTTTCACTGCTGCTGTAAAGTGATCCAGTTTTTATCCCCCTCCACTTATTGATGGACATTTGCATTGTCTCCACTTTTCCTTGCTGTTACCGCAATTCTTTTCAGTGTGTTTCTCTAGGATGTTTAGAGCAGAATCACAAGGTCGCAGGCTGTGTGTTATCTTCTCCTTTCTGGCTTCTCTCTGCAGCCCTGGACCAGAGGGCATGTTGCTCTATATCCTGATCGTATTTAGTATCATCCACACTTTTAGCTCTTGCCACTCTGTTAAGAGGGAGCCAGTATCTCACTGCAGTTTAAATTGTTATTTTGATGATTACTGCTCAGATGGAATGTGTTTATGGGCTACGTGTTGACTCATTTACACACCCATACTTTTCTTTACCCATTTTTTTCCTATTAGGTTATTGTCAATTCTGATACTAATCCTTTGTTTATTATGTGGTGCAAATACTTGTCTTGGTGTGTGGGTGGCTTATTCACCATCTTAATAGCATCTTTTGATGGATAAAACTGTCAAGTACTTCAACAAGCTTATCATTAACTGGATTTCAGTATTTGTTTATGTTTCTTTTCTTTTGTGGTAAAGTGTGCATAACAATGAAATACACAAATCTTATGTGTTTTAGCAAAAAAGCTCAGATAAAAGCATATCCCCATACAACTCAGGTCCCTTTCAAGACAGAGAACATGACCATCACCCTAGAAAGTCCCCTCATGCCTCTTCCCAAGCAATCCTTTCCCGACCTCCTTAGAATCAACCATTCTGATTTTTTTTCCAGATCAGTTTTGCCCATGCTAGAACTTCATATCTGTTGCCTGGACAGTCCCATGGATGGAGGAGCCTGGTAGGCTGCAGTCCATGGGGTTGCTAAGAGTCGGACACGACTGAGCGACTTCCCTTTCACTTTTCACTCTCATGCATTGGAGAAGGAAATGGCAGCCCACTCCAGTGTTCTTGCCTGGAGAGTCCCAGGGACAGGGGAGCCTGGTGGGCTGCCGTCTCTGGGGTCGCACAGAGTCGGACACAACTGAAGTGACTTAGCAGCAGCAGCAGCAGAGCTTCGTATAAATGGAATCACATGTATGTTCCTTTGCCAAAGGCTTCTTTCTCTCTGACTTGACATAATGTTTTAGGATTCTTCCCTGTTGTTGTGTGTGTATCAGTTGTTGTTCAGTTGCTAAGTCGTGTCTGACTCTGATCCCGTGGACCACAGCCCGCCAGGCTCCTCTGCCCTCCACTCTCTCCCAGATTTGGCTCGTACTAGTGTTCACTGAGTCAGTGATGCTATCTAACCATCTCATCCTGTTTCCCCCTTCTCTTCTTGCCTTCAATCTTTCCCAGCATCAGAGTTTTTTCCAATGAGTTGGCTCTTGTGTATATCAGTAGTTGCTTCCTTTTTTTTTTAATTTTTATTTTAGTTGCTTCCTTTTTATTGCTGAGCAATATTCCACTGTCTGAATATGTACTATTTGCTTATCCATTTACCTGTTCGTAGAGCCTTGGACTGTTTTTAGTTTTAGGCTATTATAAATGGAGTGGCCATAAGTATTCTTGCTGATTTATGTTTCCAATTTTATGTATTATTTCTCTTCCATGTTTTACTTGTATTAGGGGTGGAATTTCTGGTTAGGTGTAACTTTGTGCTTTATTGACGTGTAAGATCCATACAGGGGACTTCCCTGGTGGTCCAGTAGTTAAGACTCCGCCTTCCAATGCAGAGGGTGCTAGTTCAATCCCTGGTTGGGGAGCTGAAATCCAACATGCCTCTCAGACAAAAAAAACAAAACAAAACATGAAACAGAAATGATATTGTAACAAGTTCACTAAAGACTTTAAAAATGGTCCACATTAAAAAAAAAAAATCTTAAACTCTGTTCAGAAAACAGCATAAACTCTAAATGTATTGCTTGTCTAATTTTTTCCAAAGCAAGCACAGCTAGGTAGCCATCACCCAGGTGAAGGGGTAGGATGTTGACCCAAGCTGGGCTACTTTGCTGTATCGTTCTTTCTGGGATCTGAACTCTAAGCAGAGTGAAGCAGGAAGGGAAAGGATCTTGGAGCCTCTTATTTTCGCGGTAGCAGCTGATTAGACCTTGAGGCTCAGACCGTAGAGCTGCTAGGATTCTTGTCCTCTTCTGTGTCAGGGTCTTGAGCCTTCCCATTATTTCCCAGCTATGAGTTATCCCGTCAGTAAATCCCTTTCTCCTTAAGTCAGCCACACCTGATTTCTGTTGCTTGCAACCCAAGAATCCTGTTTTGTGCCATGTGCCCCAGAGAGAGCACCAAAAATGTGGTGGAATGTGTCTGTCCTATCGCTAAAACTCAGAGTAGAAGCTGTCTTTAACCAATCCTTAAATTTTAAAAAGAATTTTATTTATTTGTTTACCGGCTGTCTGGGTTTTCATAGCTGTGAGGCTTCTCTCTAGTTGCAGAGAGCAGGGGCTACTCCAGTTTCAGTGCGTGGGCTGCTCATTGTGGCGGCTTCTTTTGTTGCAGAGCGGGGCTCTAGGGCGCGCGGGCTTCAGTAGTTGCTACGCATAGACTCAGTAGTTATGGCTTCGAGGCTCTGTGGTGCCCGGGCTTAGCTGCTCCAAGGCACCTGGAATCTTCCCAGGCCAGGGATCAAACCTGTGTCTCTTGCACTGGCAGGTGGGTTCTTTATATTGAGCCACCTGGGAAGCCCAATCCTTGAATTTTTCCATGACCCCATTTGAACCCATAATTCCTGGGCTGACATGACAAGGTGACCTCTCCAAAAAGTAGTCACTTTACCTCTAACTTTTAAGTGTGAGGCAAATCTACTTCAAACCTCTGGGCTTGGTGAAGGTTGTTTTTTTTTTCCCCCCCAACCTTAAATTTAGTTCCCAGTTTTGAAACAATTTTCTCTTGGTCCCCAGTGGAAAGTTAATAGAGAATGCTGGCTTAATGTAGGTGAAATGTAGAAGTGTCTATTATTTTCCGAACTTCATTTTTGGAAACCAGTGTATTTCTCTTCGATGTAGAGGGCAGGTTGAGGGGGGTTAGATGAGGGAGTGTTTGGTGCTGATCAGTAAACAAGGACTAGACCCCGAGTTCTTTTGTACCACCCCGCAGGGACCCTTTGCCTAAGAAAGCTCGACTTCGAAATTATTCTGCTTTAAGTGGAGCTTCATTTACAAGTAAAAAAGAATTGTCTTCTGGTTTCTTTTTTTAATGTCATCAAATCACACGGATTAGTGACAGGGAACGACCCAATTCCAACTGGTCTAAGCATTGTCAGCCCTTGTCCTTGTTAATGTCAGGGTCTGGGCAGGTGTTTGATCAGGGGATGGTGCCATGAGTTAGATTAGCCAAGAAAAGGTCAGAGATGAATGCAAAATTCTAACTCCAAATGGTGGGAGATCAGCCCAGGCCACATCTTAGAGCAGCCGCTGAGCCGCTGTCCGTGTTTCCCAGGGTTCATTCCTTTGCTTCTCTTGAGGGTCTGTTCCTGCGGTGATCTCTGTCTGCCGATTCTAATCCTGCTGGTGGTTTTCCTCGTTTGCAGAAGTCACTGCTTAGGGGCTGATGACCCCAACCTGGACTCGAAGACCTTTCTCTTACTTCCTGGGCTTGGTAGGACCTTCCACTTTCTACTTGAGTGTGGCAGAAAGTGGACGCAGTTCTTGACCACTTGACCTCTGCATTGGCAGAGTTCTGCGGAGCAGGTTACTAGCTGCTTTGAGCATCTTGCTTGGCCAGAGCTGCAGGTGACTGTGGATGTCGTGGGCTCTGCCAAAGTCATTTTTGCAGGTTGAGAGCCTTAAGGGGGCACCACATGGAACAGGGTTTCCGTTTCTGGCGGCTTTCTCACACATGGCCGTATAGCGTCTTATTTTAGTGTTATCGGTTCATGACAGCCATTTTCCAACAGGTGGGAGAGATGCTCCCCCACCAAGAGGAACCTCTTCTTGCTTCCGGTAAAAGGGCCTTGTGGGCTGGGATGCAGGTTTGGGTGTCATGTGGTGAACTGGGTCACCCCTGACAGGGTGATGGGGGGTAATTTAGTGAAGGGGGAAACTGGGGAGTGAGAGGTCCCTGTATGGAATCTAAAATGCCTATACAGGGACTTCCCTGGTGGTCCAGTGGCTAAGGCTCTGCGCTCCCAAAGCAGAGGCCCTGGGTTTCATCCCTGGTCAGGGACCTAGATCCCACATGCCACAACCAAGACCCAGCAGAGCCAAATAAATTAATAAATATATATATATTGAAAGATGAAAACTTAAAACCAATAGCCTTCTTCCACTTTAAGAAACTATGGGGAAAAAAGAGCAAACTAAATCTAAAGCAAGCAGAAGGAAAGAAGTAATAAATATTAGAGCACAAAATAAGGAAATAGAGAAAAGACCATATATTATGTGGTTCCATTTATATGAAGTGTCCAGAATATACAAACCTATAGAGGCAGAAGGTAGATACGTGGTTTCCCGGGGCTGAGGAGAGGGAGGGATGGGGAATGACTGCTAATGGGTACAGGGTTTCTTTCGGGGGTGGTGAAAATGTTCTAGAATGAAATGGTGGTAATGGTTGTATAACTGTGAATATACTAAAACCACTGAATTGTACATTTTAATAGGGTGAAGTTTATAGTACATCAGTTAAATTGCAATAATGATGTAAATAAAAAAAATAAAAACAGAAGTAATTGGGTAAAAGGGGGTTGGGGAGAGGCAGAATTAGGGGAAGCATTCTCCAGGGAGGAGTATTAGGGTGTCTGCAACCCCAAGGGGATAGAGTGTAATGTGTTACGGAGGCCCCAGGTGGGCTGGGCTGGCGTGGGCAGTCTTCAGTTTTATCATCAGAATAGTCGAAAGTCACTGGGGGGTTTCCGTGGATGGTTTCATAGGTGCTTTCTCTTCCCTGGGCATTTCCACCTGGGAACATGGCCCCTCCGTGGACTCCTAAATTTGCATCTTATTATTCCAGAGAGCAGTTGAATTGAAACTTCACTCTCTTAGCCAATTTCCTAGCTTCTCAAGGAAGGGACCTCAATATGCCAGTTTGGGCTGAGGGCACCTCTAGAAAACTCAGCTGGTGGTTTCCCTAATGGTTCCAAATGGCTGGCATTTCGAAGAGCTCTTTATGACTGTGTGATGCAGACAGATTGGAGAGGGCCAAGAGAGGATTTGGAACTCAGGTACACTTATGGCTGATTAATGTCAATGTATGGCAAAATGAGTACAGTATTGTAAAGCAAAACAAACTAAAAAATAAAAATTAAAAAAAGAGAGAGAGAGAGAGAGAGAGGATTTGGGAGGCCCCTGCGGCAGCCCGAGTGAGAAGAACCTGCCCATCAGGGAGGTTATAGTTCAAGGTCAGCCCACTAGATGGAGCCAGACCTGAGTCTCTCTGGTACTGCAACCTCTTCTCTCACCGGCCACTAATTTGCATCCTCCCCGCCCCCTGCACCCCAGGTAGTCTTATGGAGAAGGCAATGGCACCCCACTCCAGTACTCTTGCCTAGAGAATCCCAGGGATGGAGGAGCCTGGTGGGGTGCCGCCTATGGGGTTGCACAGAGACTGACACGACTGAAGCGACTTAGCAACAGCAGCAGGTAGTCTTAAGAGCTTTTCTGGTGGCTCAGATGGTAAAGAATCTGCCCGTAATGCAGGAGACAAGGGTTTGATTTCTGGTCTGGAAGATTCCCTGGAGGAGGGCATGGCAACCTATTCCCGTATCCTTGCCTGGAGAATTCCATGACAGAAGAGCCTGGCACGCAACAGCCCATGGGGTGGCAAAGAGTCGGACACAACTAAGTGACCACACTTTCATATACTCTTAATCAGCCCAGAGAGTGGCTGAGATCTCCATGCTTAACGAGCTGGGGGAAAGGAAATGGACATTGTATTAATCAGGCTAAATAGAGCTTGTGGCTCACTAGAGCTGGCCTCGCTGCAAACAGGGGAAATGGGCATTTGTTGCCAGGACACCGGATTGTCTCACAGAAGCCCAGGCCCCGGGCAGGGCTGGATCGAGCACACGGATCAGAGGAAGGCCCAGGAGCCCTCTCTCTGCCTTGTGTTTGCCCAGCCACTATTTCAGCTCTCCTCTCTGGCTCTCACTGCAGACCACCTTTCTCTTTCCCCGGGCATTTCCACCTGGGGAGCATGACCCCTCNCGAGCACACGGATCAGAGGAAGGCCCAGGAGCCCTCTCTCTGCCTTGTGTTTGCCCAGCCACTATTTCAGCTCTCCTCTCTGGCTCTCACTGCAGACCACCTTTCTCTTTCCCCGGGCATTTCCACCTGGGGAGCATGACCCCTCCATCAGCTCCATTCAGTTGCATCTCATTGTTCCAGAGAGCAGTTGAATTGAGACTTCAGTCTCTCAGCCACTTTCTTTGATTCTCAAGGAAGGGACCTCTAATATACCAGCTTGGACTGAGTGTACCCCTGGAAGAGTCACTAGTCCCTGTGTAAACTCGGGGATTCTGGATTCCACAGTGAAGCCAGGGGGAAGAAGGGGCATCTGATGGAATGCAAGTGGCCTATGGCAAGCGTCCCTCCACCCCGACTTTGGAGAACACCCTGCTGAGGATGGAGCTGCTCCTAAATTGCGCGAGACCTTATTTTGTCACTTGAATTTATTTGTCAACAGCCCTCTGACTGTCCACCACCCCTCCCCCTAGGCCTTCACTTTCGATTCTTCACCAGGCAGGGAACATTCCAGAGTTTAGAATTAGTCTTCCTGCCTTTGTGAATTCTGTCCGCTTCCCCAGAAAAGCAAGGTCTAGCTCACGCCCTGCTGAAAAGCTTGTTGAAAAGGAGCCCAGTTATTATCATTGTCTCATTTTCACCTGCTGTTTGAAACTCAGCGGTGCTGATTCAGGTGCCTGGAAACCCTGGTGATTGTGGAAGAAATGGGCCTCTGATTGGGGACAGGAAGGGACAGGAAACAGTGAGGTCCGGTGGGAGGCAGGTGTGAGGGTCAGCTGCCAATCACGCCCCCAACCCCACGGCTTCCAGCCTCAGCTCACTGCTTTCAGGAGGCCTGCAGGTGCCGTGTGCTGCACCGTCTGCCCTTTGTGCCAGGGATGCTGTGGTCGGGAGAGGGAGGAGGCACTGGGAGCCCTTCATGCCTGGGCCCATTTCCAGGGCTAAGAAGGGGGTTGATCCTGGATGGGTCTTTTCTCTTGCTGTGAGGAGCAGGGAATTGAAGTCCTTTACTCAGGCGCTGTCTCAGACATCAGAAGGGGAGGCAGGGAAGGATCCTGCCTGCAGATGTGGGTTCCAAAGGCTCGTTTCTCTCTGAATTCCTTGCAGCACTTCTAGGAGCTGTGCGGCTGGCCCGCTTCTGACTTAGGGCCGTGCGCTGACTGCCTGGCGTGTTGTTTCCGATGCTGATAATGATGCTGGTGGCATGCACACGGCTGGTGCCTTACCTCTGATTAGCAGTCATGAACCTCCATATTTAATTTCTGTTCTAATCTAGTGAGGGAAGTAGGGCAGATTGTTTTATATGCATTTAATAGCTGATAAACCTTCAGGCTGGCTGGGCATGGGATGAAGTGGATGTGTGAGGAATTGTTCCCCCTCACAGCCACACAGCTAGTTAGAGCTGGGATTGAAAGCCTGTCTTGCAGTCCTAGATCCTGGACTCTGTTCACAACAGAGTGGAACGATCTGAATTCTCTCAGGCACAGACAGTGGCTTATTCTTCCTGGTTTTCATGTCTGTCATCCATCCATCTCTCCATTTATGCCTCCGTCTTTTTCTATAAAGGAATTGAGATACTAACAAGAACATATATTTCCCTATATACCTTG
Source organism: Neotragus moschatus (assembly GCA_006410615.1). Classification (NCBI taxonomy): domain Eukaryota; kingdom Metazoa; phylum Chordata; class Mammalia; order Artiodactyla; family Bovidae; genus Neotragus; species Neotragus moschatus. The sequence continues at coordinate 2,621,019 of SJYA01002500.1, forward strand.
AATATATAAGAAACTAGAGAAATGTATATTTATAATAAAAAGCTAAAGTAGATACTTAATGCCAGAGCTGTGTGTAGATATTTTTTATATTTGTTTGTATATGTGTTTTTGTTGTTGTTTAGTTGCTACGTTGTGCCTGACTCTTTTGTGAGCCCCTGGACTGTGAGCCCTTGGATTCTAACCCCACCAGGCTCCTCTGTCCATGGGATTCTCCAGGGAAGAATATTGGAGCAGTTGCCATTTCCTTTTCCAGGAGATCTTCCCGACCCAGGGATCAAACCCATGTCTCTTGCATATCCTCCATTGGCAGGTGGATTCTTTACCACTGTGTCACCTGGGAAGCCCATGTAATTAATAGGAACCCATAAAACTAAGGTCAGGAGAAACCTAAGTTTACTGGAAGGTCACAACAGGGGCGAGAGGCTATATATTCAGGCCATTGAGCTGTGCATGGTTTACTATGGTTGAACCACAGATTTAATTCTGAGCTAATGAGTGATCAAAGCAAGGGGGAAGATTGTATTATTTACAGGGCTCACGGGGTCCATAGTGAGCAGGAGGCCAGACGCTGAGGGCTTTCCCAGGCAATTGGATTTGGAGGAAATTTCTTGCCTGGGTGGTTGTCTGCGAGGTCCTGAGGGGCAAGGGAAATGCGTGGCACAAGTACTGATACTCTCTGATCCTCCTGTCGTGCCAGACACCACCATTCAGTCACCACCCTTTCCCACTGAGGCCAGAGAGAGCCTTGCAGTCCTTCAGGCGTGGTGTTCCAGGCAGCCGTTACCGGCGATGTGCAGCTGGCATACAGGGTGAAACCATGTGCTATTCCAGCTCTGGGGGCGGTGGTGGTATCAGGAGTCATTGAGCAGTTCTGAATGGAGAGCCACAGGAAGCTGTGGCAAGCACCTGTGCGGAAGTGGACACCGTGTCTTGTTGTCCACTGGAGGTGTGTTTGCCGTAAACTGCGTCCAGGTGTCAGTTAGTGGGACCCATCAAGGTGATGATGGGTGCTGAGTGTGTTTGGTTAGTACATGCAGTGCGTTCTCCCCCCTTCCTGCTCCTGGGTAAGTGACTTACTCAGGACTCCCGATTGCAAATGGCAAAGACCCAACTCAAACTAGTTTCACTGAAAAGGGGACTCGGTGGACCTGGCAAGTTGGGGACCGAAGGACTGATTCAGGCATGGCTGGATCCAGCAGTTGCTAACACCATCAGGATTATCTATCTCCATCTCTCGGCTGTGCTTGGCTTTATTCTCAGAAGGTTTCCAAGTGGCAGCAAGATAGCATTGGCTGTCCCAGGCCAACATCATTCTCACAGCTTGCTATCACAGGGAAAGAGTATTTCTCAGTAACTCCGGTGGGAGCTCAGGGAGTACTCTGTATAGCTGGGCCTAGGTCACCTGCCAGCCCTGACCCCATGACTGTGCCCTGTGGGTAGGAATGTTCTAATCGTCAAGCCCACTTTCACCCTGAGGAAGAGGAGGGAGGGACCATTTCTCCCTCCCAGAAGGACTGGGCATGATTTCCTTGGCACTGAGGAGGAGTCCTTCGAAGAGGGGACTGCTGGGAGGACAGAATGTGTAATACATCCCATGGAAGGCCGGCAGAGGCCCCGGCCTTGGCACATGGGCACACAGCCACCTGAAGGCAGCTTTTAGGGTGCCATCTATGCTTTTTACTCCTAAGTGGAGATATTCCCTTCCTGAGGTCTGTTCCATCCTGGACTTGCAAACTCAGCCAGCCTTTCTGTGCAGCAGGCTTCTGGGAGCGCATGGAAACCAACCTTTATCCAGTGTCTGTCCCAGAGGTCGCCTCCAGTCCCTGACACCACGTTTCAGCTCTCTTTGACCTCTGGTCCCTGTGTGCACACACCTGGCTCTGGGGTCTGCACTTGGCCCCCATCGCTATGGAAGTTTGAGTCTCTTATCTGGACACGTGCCTCAGCCTGACTGTGGCGTCACCTGCAGTCTCCAGCCTGTGGTCCTGCCAGGAGGAGGGCAGAATGGCCAGGCTGGCCCTGGTGGAGGAGGTCCACTCCCCCTGTCGCTTCTCCTCAAGTCAGAGCTTCCACTCGGGATGAAGGACCAGCTGGTCTCTGGCACACCTGGGTATTTAGTGGATGCTTTCCACAGACTCAGACTCGTATCACACTCTCCTGCGTGATACAACCGGGCTCACACATTAGCACTTCTCAACATTTTTAGCTACAGAATCTTTTCTTCAAAGGCTATCTTCCCTGAAAATCCATTATAGGAACGTGACAAGAGCGGAGCTGCTCTGGCCTAGGTTGGAATACGCCCCCTTCATCCACCTCCCATCGTTCCATGGATAGGCACAGAGCCCCGGAGAGACACAGGGTACCCCCTAGGACTCCTTGGAACGCATCTGGAGACTCTCTTCAGGATGATGTCCATTCTTCCTGCCTAGCAGCACCTGCTTTTGTTCCCCACGGGCGATTAGCTGCCAGATGTGGTGGTTTCCTTCTCACCCCCTTTTCCTGTCCTTAGCTTGTTTGCACTCTGGAAAGTCAACAAGGGGATCCTTGTCACCTTCCTTGGCTCTACAGGCAGGTGTCAGCTCCTCCCTGCATGCCCTTTGCCCTCCTCGAGCTGCACGTGGGAGGCCGTGGCGTTGGAGTCATTGGTCACGTTATCTGGCCCGCAGCTTACCTTCTTGGTAGGGAGCTACACCCAGATGGATGTCCCACCCCCAGCAGTTGAAGTTTCAGGAAGTCACGAGATGCTGACGCCCGTGTATGACCACTGCCTGGAATGAATAGTTTGAACACCTTTCCTTAAAATGTGCCCTTTTGAAAAACAACAACAAAGTCCTTACAACTTGTAAAAGTGGCGAGACTTTAAAAAATAAAAGGAATACAAACGTTCCCAAGAGAGGCCTCCCTCTAATAGAAAGTGTCCTTCATCTGTTTGGCTTTGTTGTTGTTGAGTTGCTAAGTCGTGCCCAACTCTTTTGCCACCCCATGCACCGTAGCCCCCCAGCCTTCCTCTAATGTCATTAGGAGGAACTTGGTCACCCATGGATTGGCTTCAGTCGGTCCACCCAGAGAATCCAGGCCTTGGTTTGGCTCCAGCTGGGCCTTCCCCAGCTGCCACTTATTGACTTAAGTCCCAGTGATTCAGATCTTCATCAGGGTCGCCCTTGACAACGCATGGTGGTGGGGAGAGGGGACCCGCCTCCTTCTAGACGCCAGCAGGGCCAGGCCCAGGCCAAGACCCCTCGGTTCCTGGTAGGTGTTTTGGGGTCTTTGGCAATGAGAGGATGGGAAGATTTCATTTTTTCTGGAGCTAAGGCTTTTCCTAGAACTTTGCTAACTCCTGGGAAGGGTGTGTCTGTGCTGGGAGAGCAGCGTTAATGGTTGACTTGCTTTTTTCTGGGTTACTCCAAGGCCTGTGGCTTCCCAGGGAGAGGGGGCAGGGATTGGGGAAGGGAGGGGCACCTCTGCACCCCCTTGACAGTTGCTACACTTTTCGTACCATCCTGGAGGCGGGCAGGGGTTAGGGGTGGATGGAGGAGGGGATGTGTGCTTTGGAAGAAAGTTAGGCAGCAAATGGGCCCAGAGCCGGGGGAGAATAGGGCCCCATTACTACAGCTGAACAAACTGGAACTTTCTGTTTGTTAAATATTTTTTATTGCATGTGAAGGCACTGGAAGAGGGGCAAGACTGTGTCCAGTCTCCAGATGACTGTGAGACAGGACGAGGAAAACCAAGAGCTATGCAGGAGTTCTAAGAGATGTGGGTTTGATCCCTGAGTCCGGAGGATCTCCTGGAGAAGGAAATGGCAATCCACTCCAGTATTCTTGCCTGGGGAAATCCTATGGACAGAGGAGCCTGCGGGCTGCAGTCCATGGGGTCACAAAAGAGTTGGGTCAAGACTGAGCACGTACGCATACAGTAATATTAAGTATTTTATACAGATCAGCACTTTAAATATTTTAATGATTAGGTATTTATTTTCGTGTGCATTAAACCATGACTTTTTGCTTTAAAGTTCCCTTCTATTTATAGCGAATGATATGGTTTTCTGTTTGTGGTGGAGTTTGCTTTAAAAATAAACTTAAGTAAAAGAGTGAGTTGACTTAAAGGGAAATATTAGGTAAAGAGGAGTATGGATGGCAGGTGGCATGGGGATGCCTGAGGTTTGGGAACAGTGTGCTGGAGGAATTCAGAGGCTCAGAAAGGAAAGGGCTCCTGGAAGAGTCAGCTGGTGTTGGGGAGGGGTAGGATCCAGCAAGGTGGAGGTGGGAGAGGGTGTATCTTAGTAGCAGGTGTGCAAATGTGTGTGTGCAAATATTTTTTTTAGTTTAATTTTTTAATTGGAGAACAATTGCTTTATAGTGTTTAGTTTCTGCTGTACAGCAACGTGAATCCACTCAAAGTATACCTATATCCCCTCCCTCCTGAGCCTCCCTCCCACCTCCAGTGTGTGCAAATCTTGGTATCCATTTTAGTTGTAACATATGGAGAAGGAAATGGCAACCCACTCCAGTATTCCTGCCTGAAAAATCCCATGGATAGAGGAGCCTGGCAGGCTACAGTCCAAAGGGCGGCAGAGTATCAGACACGACTGAGCTACTGAGCACAGCGCAGGGCACATGTGTCCTGTAGGGACTGGAGTTTGGGCTTGGACTATATTGTGGAGGATCTTGAATCCTAGGATATGGACTCCAAACTTGAGCCGTGGGAGCCATTGAAGGTGCTGGAGTGGGGGCGGTGGTTCATGACTGTCCTTAAAGGGACTCATTTATTTGTAACGGGTACCAGGACTGAGGCAGGATGACCAGGCAGGGCCTAAGGAAATAACGTGTAAGAGGCCAAACTGGAGCCATGGCTGAGGACCAGAAGTTCAGCCACCGGCCCATCTCCTGCTGGCGCTGGCTGGCAGCCTAGAGACATGGGAGAGAGGCAGCTCTGGGTTAATGAGTCAACTCTGGGTCTCTCTCTTGAGAGTTCCTTAGACAGCAAGGAGATCCAACCAGTCCATCCTTTAGGGAATCAGTCCTGACTATTCATTGGAAGGACTGATGCTGAGGCTGAAACTCCAGTACTTTGGCCACCTGATGCAAAGAACTGACTCATTTAAAAAGACCCTGATGCTGGGAATGATTGAAGGCGGGAGGAGAAGGGGATGACAGAGGATGAGATGGATGGCATCACCGACTCAATTGGACATGAGTTTGAGTGAACTCTGGGAGTTGGTGATGGACAGGGAGGCCTGGTGTGCTGCAGTCCATGGGGTCGCAAAGAGTTGGACATGACTGAGCAACTGAACTGAGGGGAGGCAGTGGGAGCTGGGCAGGGGTGTGGATCAGAAGTTGTGTGTGGAGGCCCGAAAGGGAGGTGCCTGTCTCCCCAAGCTGGGCCCAGTGGCCCGTTCTTGGGATCTCCTGGCTGAGTGTGGAATGTTCTGGGGGAAGTGGGTGGGTCTGCTGCAGGAAGCTCCGTTGAGTCAGAGCACCGGTTCCTGCAGAAAGAGGAAGCACTGGTTCCCTGCCCTGCAGTTTGGTCAGGACAGCCTGGCTAACAGACCCGGGCTAAGCTTTCATTCATCAGCTGAGCCTGTGGTCATCAGGGTCACAGATTTTCATTGTTGTTGTTGAATTGTTCCATTTGTTTCTTCTAGTTCAGAGAATATCCCCAGGGGTTCAGAAGCAGGCTTGATTTAAAAATGAGGTTGTTTTTTTTTTCCCTTTGAGAGCCATCTCTGGGCCAGGCACTCTGTCTAGAACTTTTACTCTATTCACCCTGGACAAGACCTGCTAGGGAAAGAAAGTGTCATGTCCTGCATTGTACAGAGGATGAAACAAGGAGTAGGGAAATGCGGCTACTCCCAAATTATACAGGAGGTTCAGTGCGGAGCCTGATTCCAAACTCACACGCTGGGACTGTCAGTGCGAGTAAGACGGTCACCAGCTACATCACCTGGGAGAAGGAGCACCCGCCTGTGCTCCCCTGTCTGGCGTGGGGCTGCTCCCTGTGGTGTGCTGGGGTGCATCTGTAAAATAGGGGTGCTGGGCACCCCCAGCGTGGCTTCGGGGAATGCGTGAGTTATGATACAGCCGAGGTGCGTGTGAGTGTTCACCGCTCTTAATGCTGTTGTGACATAAAACTAGAGTTGCAATTCTGAGCATGATTGGGAGACATTTTGGGGGAGGGTATCACTTAGGGGGAGAAGCATTGTTCCTTTAACTAATTTTGGCTGTGCTGAGTCTTTGTTGTTCTCAGGCCTCTCGTCGCAGAGGCTTCTCTGGTTGTGGAGCCTGGGCTCTAGAGTGCGGCTAGTTGCAGTTCTAGTCGCAGCTCTTGGGCTTAGTTGAGCCTCGGCTCGTGGGATCTTCCCGGACCAGGGGTCGAACCCGTGTCCCCTGCCTCGACCGATGGATTCTGAACCGCAGGAATACCAGGGAAGTCCAGAAGGGTTGTTTTAATTTTAAAAGAATTAACTCACATGGTGTAAAATGGGAAATCTTGAACTTGGAGACCCTGCCTTTGGCCTGGCAGTTTCTGGCCACACTCCCCTTTCCTAGATGCCAGGGGAGGTGCATGTAAGGGGGGAGAGGAATCTGTGTTCGCTTTCCACTGTTATTAGCCTCACTTAGGTGAAAGCCTGAGAACAAAGTTGGGCTTCCTTGGCGGCTCAGGCTGTAAAGGGTCCGCCTACAATGCAGGAAACGCAGATTTGATCCCTGGGTTGGGAAGATCCGCTGGAGAGGAGAATGGCAACTCACTCCAGTATTCTTGCCTGGAAAATCCCATGGACAGAGGAACCTGGTGGGCTACAGTCCGTGAGGTCACAAAGAGTCAGACACGACTGAGCATCTAAGCACGCACGTGGCTGTTTTCACAGCTTCCCAGGAAGCCCCAGGTCTCTGATCTCAACCTGCCATAAATTATTGCCCAGGAGCTGTGTCCTAATTGCCTATGACCTTAACCAGCTATTCTCTGAGTTACTTTCCAGCTCTAGCATTCAGAGAGCCCTCTGCCTTTCTGGCAATTCTACCAGGACGACTGTCTTCCTGGAATGCCTGCCACGGCTCTACTTCTCCCTTTCAGCTCTCTACCAGACCTTCCTTCACTTGGAAGCCCTCTGGGATTGCCACAGAGAGGATACCTAACTGAGCCTGCTCTTTGCTCCCACTGCTCTTGGTACAGTCCCAGCATTTATTAGCGCCATTGTCTGATTCATTCAGGATTCATCCCACTCATATACAGTTTGCACTGGATATTCACAGCCAGCGAAACAGAGGTGGCCTCTCTCCCTACAGACCTTACAGAGATTAACAAGTAAAGGAAGAAAGGCATGCATTCAAATTGTGATGCATCTGATGAAGACCTTTCCCTCTTAAGTGCGAGGCTGTGTCTCCCAGCCATGTGATCCATGAGATGTGGATGGAGAAGATGTTTGTGGAATAAAGGCACGAACAGTACGCACTCTTCTCGTTTGCGGATAGGACCTAGATCAAACTGTTAATCAACACGAAAACAATTTGAAAAGTATGACACATTATACAGATCTAATTATAATTATAGAGTATCACAAGGTTCTTCCTCATTGGTGAAGATGAGGGCAATATATTTTTTGTCTGTAGAAGAAAATTAAGAAAAAATTTCCCCCGATCTCACTGGTAGCATTTGACTTAAATTTTTTTTTTAAGTTTATAGAAAAAAATTGAAGTATACAGAGTTCCCACATTCTCCCTTACCCCAGTTTCCCCTTATTAACATTTTTTAATGTGTCATACATTTGCCATAACTGACAGAGTGTGCACCAAGAGTGACCCCCTAATGAAAACTATGGGCTTTAGTTTACAACAATGTATCACTATTGCGCTTGCATTGGTGGTTCAGTGGTAAAATTGCTGTGATCAGGGACTCCCACACGTATTTATTTATGATTGCACTGGGCTACTCTCTAGTTCCGGTACTCAGGCTTCTCAATGGGGTGGCTTCTTTCCTGGAGCATGGGCTCTAGGGTGCTCAGGCTCAGTAGTCGCATGGCACAGGCTTACTTGCCCCATGGGACGTGGAAGCTTCCAGAACCAGGGATCAAACCCGTGTCCCCTGCATTGGCACGCAGATCTTTAACCACTGTACCACCAGGGAAGTCCCATTATTAACACCTTACCTCAATGCAGTACATTTGTTACAAATGATGAGCTGATGATGATAGTGTTAGTCACTCATTGTGACCCCATGAACTGTAGCCCGCCAGACTCTTCTGTCCATGTAATTTTTCAGGCAAGAATACTGGAGTGGGTTACCATTCCCTTCTCCAGGATGTCTTCCCAACTCAGGGATCTAACCCGGGTCTCCCACATTGCAGGCAGAGTCTTTACTGTTTAAGCCACCAGGGAAGCCCCAAACACAGGGTGCAATGCATTGGCCGGGAATCAAACCTGGGCCTCCCGAGTGGCAGGGGAGAATTCTACCACTGAACCACCAATACACGTATGATAGAAGGCAGTGGCACCCCACTCCAGTACTCTTTCCTGGAAAATCCCATGGACGGAGGAGCCTGGTAGGCTGCAGTCCATGGGGTCGCTAAGAGTTGGACACGACTGAGTGACTTCACTTTCACTTTTCACTTTCATGCCTTGGAGAAGGAAATGGCAACCCACTCCGGTGTTCTTGCCTGGAGAATCCCAGGGACGGGGGAGCCTGGTGGGCTGCCGTCTATGGGGTCGCACAGAGTTGGACACGACTGAAGTGACTTAGCAGCAGTGATACATTATCGTAAACTAAAGCCCATACTTTTCTTTAGGGGGTCACTCTTGGTGTACATTCTATGAGTTATGACAACATATAATGACATGTATCCACCATGACCATATCATTACAGAATCATAGTTTCACAGTCCTAAAAATCCCGTGTCCCACCTATTCACCCTTCCCTTGCTCCCCCTGAACTTCTGGTCTCTTTCCTGCCACTGTAGTTTTATCTTTTTCAGAATATCGTACCTTTCAGATTGGCTTCTTTCATTTAGCAATATGCATTTAAGCTTCCTCCATGCCTTTTCATTCCTTGGTAGCTTTTTTATTTTTCTATTTATTAATTTTTTTTTCACTTTTATTGCTGAGTTTTATTCCATTGTCTGGATATAGCACAGTTTTTTTTATCCATTCACCTACAGAAGGACATCTTGGTTGCTTTCATGTTTTGACAATAATGAATAAATCTGGCATAAACCTCAGTATGCCATATTTGTATGTGTGTAGATGTAGGTTTCCAATTCTTTGGGTAAACACCAAGGAGTGTAACTGTTGGATCATATAATAAGAATACGTTTAGTTTTGTAAGATACTGCTTTTCAAAGTGGCTAGACCATTTTGCAGTGAATGAGAGTGCCTATTGCCCAGCATCCTTGTCAGCATCTGGTGTTGTCAATGTTCTGAATTTTGGCCATTTAATAGGTGTGCGGTGGTATTGTGTTGTTATCTTAATTTGCAGTTGCTCAAGGACATATCACATAGATATGGCTTATTTGCCATCTTGCATATCTTCCTCGGTGAGGTGTCTGTTTAGGTTTCTTGCCTATTTTCAACTGGGTTGTTTGCCTTCTTATTTCTTTTTAATATTCTTTTCCCTATTTAGAATATTATTCATTGTCTCTACTTACTTGAAAGGATGATGAAAGATTGTGTGTGGGGGTGAGGGTGACTGGCATGGGAAGGTGAAAGTGCTAGTCACTCAGTCATATCCAATTCTTTGCAACCCCATGGGTTGTTGCCTGCCAGGCTCTTCTGTCCCTGGGCAAGAATACAGAAGTGGGTTGCCATTTCCTTCTCCAGGGGAACTTCCTAACCCAGGGACTGAGCCCAGGTCTCCCGAATTGCCAGCAGATTCCTCACTGTCTTAAGGCCCCAAAACACACATACTTCTGTTAAGTGCTGAGAACTTGGGATATCCTTGAGATCAAGAAATTGAGCTTGGAGTTCAAATCCCGGGCCCTGTCACTTACACGCTGTGTGACTTTGGGTACGTCGTGTACCTCCCTGAGCCTCAGTTTGCTCACCTGTAAAATGGAGATGTTAAAACCTACTGTGAAAAATAGAGAAGATGGTTCTATAAAGTACTTGGCACCCAGCTGGAGAAATAGTAAACGCTCAGTTAGTGGTGGGTCTTCTCATAGATAATTAGCAGAAATACCTTTTGCTTTTCCTGTGTGACATTTGGCTTTCCCTTGTGTCCTCATTTTTGAGACCTCAGAACCCACTAGAATTCCCCGTGCACTTACAGGGCACAGTTGGGACGTACCTGCATGTGGGGAGCCAGCTGCGTCCCCGCAGGTACCCGCTTCTCACCCTAGCCCTTCCCATCCTCCTCTCCCTTCCCGGGTGGGAGCCCCAGACTCGTCCTGCCCACCTCTTCTTGGTCACTCCTTCCACCCACCGTGTCCCCTGGGCTCCTGTTTCTCCAGCCTGGCTATATATGTCGGCACCCCAGCTACTCCCCGTTCTGACTTCTCTGAGCATGGATTCTAGGCCTGTGGTTTTTTTTTTTTTTTTGAGGGAGATCCTGCTGGTGGTAGTGAGGAAAAGGCAGAGAGGCAGGAAAGTGACCAGGTTGGTGGGGTCCTCCCAACAGTGACTCTAGACTGGCCCACTCCTGGCTCCTTTAGAGATGGGCCCTGGGATCGGTTTCTGAGGTGGCCTCACCAACATGGTCCCCACCCTTCTCGGAAAAGCCACATGCCCTTTCCCCTCTTGCTGGCTTCTCTTCCCTGTTGATGTACTTTGCTCACCAGGCATGTGCCCTGCCCAGAAAGGATCTCCTCTGGTGTTTCCCGCAGTACTGAATGAAAGGCCCGGAAAACATCCACACACACGCAGGCTACTGGGAGACAGGGCCGTGCCTTCTAAGGTTCTTTGTAGAGCAGTTGGGTAAGCACCAGGACTGACCACAAGCAGAGGGCGAGTTCTGCAAAACTCCTCCCTCCCACTGAGGAAGCAGCAGTTCAGCGTGTATGCTCATAGAGGGGAGGAGTAATAGAATATTATCATAATATATTATTCTATTATAAACTGACCTCCTGGGCCGTTGAGAGAGTAAAATGAATTAATACGTGTCACATGCTCAGAACAGAACCCTCACATTCAGGGTTAGACATGGTGTTGGCTGATGGCTCAGACCCTTTCTCCAAGGCGCCCCCCTCTCACTCCCCTTACCCGTCTCATAGCTACTACCTGCTTCNTTTTTTTTTCCCTTTGAGAGCCATCTCTGGGCCAGGCACTCTGTCTAGAACTTTTACTCTATTCACCCTGGACAAGACCTGCTAGGGAAAGAAAGTGTCATGTCCTGCATTGTACAGAGGATGAAACAAGGAGTAGGGAAATGCGGCTACTCCCAAATTATACAGGAGGTTCAGTGCGGAGCCTGATTCCAAACTCACACGCTGGGACTGTCAGTGCGAGTAAGACGGTCACCAGCTACATCACCTGGGAGAAGGAGCACCCGCCTGTGCTCCCCTGTCTGGCGTGGGGCTGCTCCCTGTGGTGTGCTGGGGTGCATCTGTAAAATAGGGGTGCTGGGCACCCCCAGCGTGGCTTCGGGGAATGCGTGAGTTATGATACAGCCGAGGTGCGTGTGAGTGTTCACCGCTCTTAATGCTGTTGTGACATAAAACTAGAGTTGCAATTCTGAGCATGATTGGGAGACATTTTGGGGGAGGGTATCACTTAGGGGGAGAAGCATTGTTCCTTTAACTAATTTTGGCTGTGCTGAGTCTTTGTTGTTCTCAGGCCTCTCGTCGCAGAGGCTTCTCTGGTTGTGGAGCCTGGGCTCTAGAGTGCGGCTAGTTGCAGTTCTAGTCGCAGCTCTTGGGCTTAGTTGAGCCTCGGCTCGTGGGATCTTCCCGGACCAGGGGTCGAACCCGTGTCCCCTGCCTCGACCGATGGATTCTGAACCGCAGGAATACCAGGGAAGTCCAGAAGGGTTGTTTTAATTTTAAAAGAATTAACTCACATGGTGTAAAATGGGAAATCTTGAACTTGGAGACCCTGCCTTTGGCCTGGCAGTTTCTGGCCACACTCCCCTTTCCTAGATGCCAGGGGAGGTGCATGTAAGGGGGGAGAGGAATCTGTGTTCGCTTTCCACTGTTATTAGCCTCACTTAGGTGAAAGCCTGAGAACAAAGTTGGGCTTCCTTGGCGGCTCAGGCTGTAAAGGGTCCGCCTACAATGCAGGAAACGCAGATTTGATCCCTGGGTTGGGAAGATCCGCTGGAGAGGAGAATGGCAACTCACTCCAGTATTCTTGCCTGGAAAATCCCATGGACAGAGGAACCTGGTGGGCTACAGTCCGTGAGGTCACAAAGAGTCAGACACGACTGAGCATCTAAGNAAACGCAGATTTGATCCCTGGGTTGGGAAGATCCGCTGGAGAGGAGAATGGCAACTCACTCCAGTATTCTTGCCTGGAAAATCCCATGGACAGAGGAACCTGGTGGGCTACAGTCCGTGAGGTCACAAAGAGTCAGACACGACTGAGCATCTAAGCACGCACGTGGCTGTTTTCACAGCTTCCCAGGAAGCCCCAGGTCTCTGATCTCAACCTGCCATAAATTATTGCCCAGGAGCTGTGTCCTAATTGCCTATGACCTTAACCAGCTATTCTCTGAGTTACTTTCCAGCTCTAGCATTCAGAGAGCCCTCTGCCTTTCTGGCAATTCTACCAGGACGACTGTCTTCCTGGAATGCCTGCCACGGCTCTACTTCTCCCTTTCAGCTCTCTACCAGACCTTCCTTCACTTGGAAGCCCTCTGGGATTGCCACAGAGAGGATACCTAACTGAGCCTGCTCTTTGCTCCCACTGCTCTTGGTACAGTCCCAGCATTTATTAGCGCCATTGTCTGATTCATTCAGGATTCATCCCACTCATATACAGTTTGCACTGGATATTCACAGCCAGCGAAACAGAGGTGGCCTCTCTCCCTACAGACCTTACAGAGATTAACAAGTAAAGGAAGAAAGGCATGCATTCAAATTGTGATGCATCTGATGAAGACCTTTCCCTCTTAAGTGCGAGGCTGTGTCTCCCAGCCATGTGATCCATGAGATGTGGATGGAGAAGATGTTTGTGGAATAAAGGCACGAACAGTACGCACTCTTCTCGTTTGCGGATAGGACCTAGATCAAACTGTTAATCAACACGAAAACAATTTGAAAAGTATGACACATTATACAGATCTAATTATAATTATAGAGTATCACAAGGTTCTTCCTCATTGGTGAAGATGAGGGCAATATATTTTTTGTCTGTAGAAGAAAATTAAGAAAAAATTTCCCCCGATCTCACTGGTAGCATTTGACTTAAATTTTTTTTTTAAGTTTATAGAAAAAAATTGAAGTATACAGAGTTCCCACATTCTCCCTTACCCCAGTTTCCCCTTATTAACATTTTTTAATGTGTCATACATTTGCCATAACTGACAGAGTGTGCACCAAGAGTGACCCCCTAATGAAAACTATGGGCTTTAGTTTACAACAATGTATCACTATTGCGCTTGCATTGGTGGTTCAGTGGTAAAATTGCTGTGATCAGGGACTCCCACACGTATTTATTTATGATTGCACTGGGCTACTCTCTAGTTCCGGTACTCAGGCTTCTCAATGGGGTGGCTTCTTTCCTGGAGCATGGGCTCTAGGGTGCTCAGGCTCAGTAGTCGCATGGCACAGGCTTACTTGCCCCATGGGACGTGGAAGCTTCCAGAACCAGGGATCAAACCCGTGTCCCCTGCATTGGCACGCAGATCTTTAACCACTGTACCACCAGGGAAGTCCCATTATTAACACCTTACCTCAATGCAGTACATTTGTTACAAATGATGAGCTGATGATGATAGTGTTAGTCACTCATTGTGACCCCATGAACTGTAGCCCGCCAGACTCTTCTGTCCATGTAATTTTTCAGGCAAGAATACTGGAGTGGGTTACCATTCCCTTCTCCAGGATGTCTTCCCAACTCAGGGATCTAACCCGGGTCTCCCACATTGCAGGCAGAGTCTTTACTGTTTAAGCCACCAGGGAAGCCCCAAACACAGGGTGCAATGCATTGGCCGGGAATCAAACCTGGGCCTCCCGAGTGGCAGGGGAGAATTCTACCACTGAACCACCAATACACGTATGATAGAAGGCAGTGGCACCCCACTCCAGTACTCTTTCCTGGAAAATCCCATGGACGGAGGAGCCTGGTAGGCTGCAGTCCATGGGGTCGCTAAGAGTTGGACACGACTGAGTGACTTCACTTTCACTTTTCACTTTCATGCCTTGGAGAAGGAAATGGCAACCCACTCCGGTGTTCTTGCCTGGAGAATCCCAGGGACGGGGGAGCCTGGTGGGCTGCCGTCTATGGGGTCGCACAGAGTTGGACACGACTGAAGTGACTTAGCAGCAGTGATACATTATCGTAAACTAAAGCCCATACTTTTCTTTAGGGGGTCACTCTTGGTGTACATTCTATGAGTTATGACAACATATAATGACATGTATCCACCATGACCATATCATTACAGAATCATAGTTTCACAGTCCTAAAAATCCCGTGTCCCACCTATTCACCCTTCCCTTGCTCCCCCTGAACTTCTGGTCTCTTTCCTGCCACTGTAGTTTTATCTTTTTCAGAATATCGTACCTTTCAGATTGGCTTCTTTCATTTAGCAATATGCATTTAAGCTTCCTCCATGCCTTTTCATTCCTTGGTAGCTTTTTTATTTTTCTATTTATTAATTTTTTTTTCACTTTTATTGCTGAGTTTTATTCCATTGTCTGGATATAGCACAGTTTTTTTTATCCATTCACCTACAGAAGGACATCTTGGTTGCTTTCATGTTTTGACAATAATGAATAAATCTGGCATAAACCTCAGTATGCCATATTTGTATGTGTGTAGATGTAGGTTTCCAATTCTTTGGGTAAACACCAAGGAGTGTAACTGTTGGATCATATAATAAGAATACGTTTAGTTTTGTAAGATACTGCTTTTCAAAGTGGCTAGACCATTTTGCAGTGAATGAGAGTGCCTATTGCCCAGCATCCTTGTCAGCATCTGGTGTTGTCAATGTTCTGAATTTTGGCCATTTAATAGGTGTGCGGTGGTATTGTGTTGTTATCTTAATTTGCAGTTGCTCAAGGACATATCACATAGATATGGCTTATTTGCCATCTTGCATATCTTCCTCGGTGAGGTGTCTGTTTAGGTTTCTTGCCTATTTTCAACTGGGTTGTTTGCCTTCTTATTTCTTTTTAATATTCTTTTCCCTATTTAGAATATTATTCATTGTCTCTACTTACTTGAAAGGATGATGAAAGATTGTGTGTGGGGGTGAGGGTGACTGGCATGGGAAGGTGAAAGTGCTAGTCACTCAGTCATATCCAATTCTTTGCAACCCCATGGGTTGTTGCCTGCCAGGCTCTTCTGTCCCTGGGCAAGAATACAGAAGTGGGTTGCCATTTCCTTCTCCAGGGGAACTTCCTAACCCAGGGACTGAGCCCAGGTCTCCCGAATTGCCAGCAGATTCCTCACTGTCTTAAGGCCCCAAAACACACATACTTCTGTTAAGTGCTGAGAACTTGGGATATCCTTGAGATCAAGAAATTGAGCTTGGAGTTCAAATCCCGGGCCCTGTCACTTACACGCTGTGTGACTTTGGGTACGTCGTGTACCTCCCTGAGCCTCAGTTTGCTCACCTGTAAAATGGAGATGTTAAAACCTACTGTGAAAAATAGAGAAGATGGTTCTATAAAGTACTTGGCACCCAGCTGGAGAAATAGTAAACGCTCAGTTAGTGGTGGGTCTTCTCATAGATAATTAGCAGAAATACCTTTTGCTTTTCCTGTGTGACATTTGGCTTTCCCTTGTGTCCTCATTTTTGAGACCTCAGAACCCACTAGAATTCCCCGTGCACTTACAGGGCACAGTTGGGACGTACCTGCATGTGGGGAGCCAGCTGCGTCCCCGCAGGTACCCGCTTCTCACCCTAGCCCTTCCCATCCTCCTCTCCCTTCCCGGGTGGGAGCCCCAGACTCGTCCTGCCCACCTCTTCTTGGTCACTCCTTCCACCCACCGTGTCCCCTGGGCTCCTGTTTCTCCAGCCTGGCTATATATGTCGGCACCCCAGCTACTCCCCGTTCTGACTTCTCTGAGCATGGATTCTAGGCCTGTGGTTTTTTTTTTTTTTTTGAGGGAGATCCTGCTGGTGGTAGTGAGGAAAAGGCAGAGAGGCAGGAAAGTGACCAGGTTGGTGGGGTCCTCCCAACAGTGACTCTAGACTGGCCCACTCCTGGCTCCTTTAGAGATGGGCCCTGGGATCGGTTTCTGAGGTGGCCTCACCAACATGGTCCCCACCCTTCTCGGAAAAGCCACATGCCCTTTCCCCTCTTGCTGGCTTCTCTTCCCTGTTGATGTACTTTGCTCACCAGGCATGTGCCCTGCCCAGAAAGGATCTCCTCTGGTGTTTCCCGCAGTACTGAATGAAAGGCCCGGAAAACATCCACACACACGCAGGCTACTGGGAGACAGGGCCGTGCCTTCTAAGGTTCTTTGTAGAGCAGTTGGGTAAGCACCAGGACTGACCACAAGCAGAGGGCGAGTTCTGCAAAACTCCTCCCTCCCACTGAGGAAGCAGCAGTTCAGCGTGTATGCTCATAGAGGGGAGGAGTAATAGAATATTATCATAATATATTATTCTATTATAAACTGACCTCCTGGGCCGTTGAGAGAGTAAAATGAATTAATACGTGTCACATGCTCAGAACAGAACCCTCACATTCAGGGTTAGACATGGTGTTGGCTGATGGCTCAGACCCTTTCTCCAAGGCGCCCCCCTCTCACTCCCCTTACCCGTCTCATAGCTACTACCTGCTTCAGTTCCCTCAGGGGAGCTTAGGGGAATGGAGGGACACTTTGGAATGTCCTTAACCCTGAGGAATGTCCTGTTTGTTCATTTCAGTACGGGAGCATTCATTGATGCCTCCTACCTGTGCTCTTCTGGGTGTTGGGAATTTGAGGCGGATAATACTGATGGTGGTGGTGGTGGTGATGGTGGTAACTGGTGATGGTGATAGTGATGGTGGTGATGATGGTGATAACAGTGTTGGTGGTGGTGATGATGGTGAGGGTGACGGTGGTGGTGGCCGCCCTTCACTGAGACTGCACAGTATTTTGGGTCCTATCTATGTGTGTTACCATTTAAATCAGAGGTTTTCGAATTGGCGCTCTGACATTTTTGGCTGGCTAATTTTATGTTGTTGCGGGGTAGGGTGCTCTGCTGTGCCTTGTAAGGTGTTTAGCGGCATCCTGACCTCTCCCCACTATCCATCTGGCCCCTGGGTACCTCCTAAGGAAACAAAATCACCCGGATTCAGAATCACTGATCTAATTTACTCTTCCCCACAGGCCAGGAGGCAGCTTCTCATTTTACCAATGAGGCAACTAAGGCCTAGAGAGATGAAGGAAGCTGCCAAGGTCACTGAGCTAATAATTCACACAAAGCCAGAAGGCAGATCCCAGATACCTGCCCCAAAGAACAGACTCGGAAGGAGTCTGCCCTTTATGTTTTGGCAGAAGAAGAGAATTCATCAGCCATTGGCCGGGCCACCTGGGGTACGTGACCAGGTTGGGGCCTGCTCGGTCAGCCTGGGTATCCATTGCCAGATTAATTTGGAGCTAATAAAACCTGTGGCTGCTGCCCACTTGCTGACTTGATTTGAAACCAAAGACTGAATGTATTTATGTGGAGAGTCTCTGCAGGCCCCTGGCCTTGGCCACGACACTGCTTCTCCTTCCTCCAGACAGAGCCCCGTCGCCTGCAGACGCCTGTGGGGAGAAGGAACAGGCATGGGTGTATTTTTCTGCAGAGGGGCCTCCTAGATGCATTCTCCCACTGAGGCTGTGAATCTGGTTTGTGGTTTGCATGCCCAAAATATTATTTTGTAATTTTACTTTTATTTAATAATAGTTTATCATGAAAAATTAAAAATATATAGCAAAGTTGAAAGAAGTTTGTGGTGTCCACCTGTATGCCCACTGCTTTAGATTCTACTGTTAATATTTTGCTACACTTGTTTCCCTTGTGCAGACCCCAGGTCAGCATCATCTTTGGCTGGTGGGTATGTGAGGAGAATACACTGATAACATAAATAGTGGTAATAAGACAAAATGCACCCTAGGTTAATGGGGGAGGTCAGGTGTCATGGATGACTCAACTCACTGTTAAAGCAAAACTACAACTATACTCCAATAAAAATTAATTTTTAAAAAGATAAAATGTTTAAAAATAAATAAAGCAAAAGTAATGAAAACAAGGCACTAAGTAGATTGGAAAGTTAGTTAAAAATGTCATCTAGTATTTAGTCCATGCCATCTTAAGGTATAGAAATAATACAGGTTCAACAGTTGCTTTTATTTTTATTTTTTTGGCTGTGATCTGCAGCATGCAGGCTCTTAGTTCCCCGACCAGGGATTGAACCCAGGCTCTCGGCAGTAAAAGCACTGAGTCCTAACCACTGGGCCACTGGGAAGTCCCCAGGTGCAACAGTTTCAAGCAATAGAAGCCATCCACATTGCCTGACACAGAGAAGGCCGCAGGTGTGAGATTCTAGATTACATCATCTTTTCCTTCTGTGGGGTCATCCTTTGTCTCAGAAATGAGAAAGACCTTGGCAGACATCTAACCCCTCCTCCATAACTCCTGCTCCCTCCAGCCCACATCTCATACGGGGAAGTGGGGGCCCCCACAGTCACCCCTTGAGTCCCTTCTCACCTCCCCTCAGTGGGCTTTGGGCTGGGAGGGGATGTGGGCACCATCCTTTGAGGCCACAGCATGTCACATGTCCCTTGGTATAGATGATTCTGAATAACAGATACCTTTAATCAAGCTTGTTTTTATTTTATATATTTGGCCACACAGGATGTGGGATCCTAGTTCTGGAATTGAACCCATGTCCCCTACATTGGAAGCACATATTTTTAAATCACTGGACCACCAGGGAAGTCCTGAACTTGTTGTTTTATAATTGTGAAACAAATTAAAGCTTTTTATTTTGAAATTATTTAGGTTTCCATAAATGTCAAAAGAATGGTTCACAGAGTTCCTGCCTGCCCCTCAACTTGCTTGCCTTGTTAATATCTTATATAACAATGTAACTGCTCCTCAGTTTTTGTTTTTTTTTAATAGTTTTTAAATATATTTGCTGTACTGGGTCTTAGTTGTAACCTGTGGAATCTAGTTCCCTGACCAGGGATCAAACCCAGGTCCCCTGCGTTGGGATCATGGAGTCTTAGCCACTGGACCACCTGGGAAGTCCTCTGTTTTTCTTTATCATTTATGACCTTCACATTTCAGAAGACTTCTGGTCAGTTGTTATGTAGAGCATCTCTCCATGAGCAACTGAACTGAACTGAACTGATATTTTCTCATGTTTACATTGCAGTTATGTGTTTTGGGCAGGAATACCACCAAAATGATGATGTATCTTTCTCAGTACATGGTATCAGGAGGGCCTTGATGTCCATATGTCTTATCACTGGTGATATTAGTATTGATGACTTGGATAAGGTAGTATCTGCAAGGTGTCTCCCCTGTAAAGTTACTATTCTTTTAACTTCATAATTTTAGTATCCGTCCATGAATCTGGCCTGCAGCAGTTATTACTGGGATGCTTTCATGCTGATTCTTCTGTTTCCTTCATTCCTTCTGTACCAGGCAGACCACACATATATTTCAGGTTCAGTTCCAGACCACTGGGATAAAGCAAATGTCAAAGAGAGTCGCACATTTTTTGGTTTCCCAGTGCTTATAAAAGTTATGTTCACATAATACTATAGTTATTAAGTGTGCAGTAGCATTGTGTCTAAAAAACAGTGTAACAACCTGAGTAAATTAAAGTCACTCAGTTTTGTCCAACTCTTTGTGACCCCACGGACTATAGCCCACCAGGCTCCTGCTGCTGCTGCTAAGTCACTTCAGTCATGTCCGACTCTGTGCAACCCCATAGATGGCAGCCCACCAGGCTCCCCCATCCCTGAGATTCCGTGGAATTCTCCACGCAAGAATACTGGAGTGTGTTGCCATTCTCTTCCCCAGGGGATCTTCCTAATCCAGGGAATGAACCCAGGTCTCCTGCATTGCAGGCAGATTCTTTATTGTCTGAGCGACTAGGGAAGCCCGTAACAACATACATGCCTGAAATAAAAAATACTCTATTGCTGAAAGATGCAAACTGTTGTCTGAGCCTTCAGTAAGTTGTAATCTTTTGGCAAAAATCACATCAAAGATCACTGATTGTAGATCAGGCAGCAATGACAAAAGTAATGAACGTTTTGAAATAGTGCAAGAATCACCAAAATGTAACACAGTCTCAAAAAGCGAGCAGATGCTATTAGAAAAATGGCCCCAGTAGACGCTCAGTGTAAGTTTGCCACAAACCTTCAGTTTGCTGAAAAACGCAATTATCTGCAAAGCACAATTAAATGTGGTATGCCTGTGTTTATTAACCAGTACCAGAAGGCAATGGCACACCACTCCAGTACTCTTGCCTGGAAAATCCCATGGACAGAGGAGCCTGGTGGGCCACAGTCCATGGGATAGCGAAGAGTCGGACACGCTGAGCAACTTCCCTTTCACTTTTCACTCTCATGCATTTGAGAAGGAAATGGCAACCCACTCCAGTGTTCTTGCCTGGAGAATCCCAGGGACAGAGGAGCCTGGTGGGCTGCTGTCCCTGGGGTCGCACAGAGTCAGACACGACTGAAGCGACTTAGCAGCAGCAGCAGCAGCAGCAATCCAGTACTATTGTTATTTTTGTTGTTCGAAAAAGTGTTCCAGCCTTTGGGACTTCCCTGGCAGTCCAGTGGTTAAGATTTGGCCTTCCAATTCAGAGGATATGGGTTCATTCCCTGGTTGGGAGCTAAGATCCCACATGCCTCTGGCCAAAAAACAAATCATAAAACAGAAGCAATATTGTAACAAATTTAATAAAGACTTTAAAAACGGTCCGCATAAAAATCTTAAAAATAAAACCACAGTTCCAGCTTTAGCCGTTGAGAGTTCATTATGGAAGTTTTTACTGTGAAAGTTTTCAACCCTTACAGAAAAGCTGGACAAACAGGACAAAGAAAGCCCTCCGCTTAGATTCAGTCATCCTTAGCATTTGACCATGTGTGCTTTCTCTCTCTCTCTCTTCCCTGCCCCTCTCCCGCAGTGTTTTCACAAATGCACCATCTGTTGTTTTCATATGGAGGTTAATTTGTAGTTAATCTGTCCCCAGGCCATCAGGGGGTGACGGTGAAATGTAAGTGGCCAATTCTCTGTCCCCTGGAGACTGTGTACTGGATGCCCTGTCCAGACCCCCTGGTTTGTGCTTCGCTGTGCTCCATGCTTTGTTTTGTAACAGCTTTATTGAGATGTAATTCATATACCACAGAGGTCACCCATAGAAAGTATACAGTTCTGTGGGGTTTGGTATATTCACAGATATAAGCAGCCGTCACTGCAGCCAGTTTTAGAACATTTCCATCTCCCCAAAGAGAGACCCCATATCCTTTAGCTATTACCTGTCTTCTTCCCCCATAAGCTCTAGGCAGCTATTATTATTATTATTCTGGCTGTGCCACACAGCATGTGAGATCTTAGTTCCCCAACCAGGGATCGAACCGACTGCCCCCAGCAGTGGAAGTGCAGAATCTTAACCCCTGGACCACTGAGGAAACGCCAGCCCTAGACAACTACTAAATCTGTTTAGAGTCTCTATAGATGTGTCTATTCTGGACATTTCATATAAGAGGACTCATATGCTATGCTGTCTTTTGTGGCCTGGCTTCTTTTAACACGACGTTTTCAAGGCTCATCCGTGTTGTTGCGTGAATCAGCACTTTGTTCTTTTTTATGGCCAGAAAGTTATGACCAACCTGGATAGCATATTAAAAAGCAGAGATATTACTTTGCCAACAAAGGTTCGTCTAGTCAAGGCTATGGTTTTTCCAGTGGTCATGTATGGATGTGAGAGTTGGACTGTGAAGAAAGCTGAGAGCCAAAGAATTGATGCTTTTGAACTGGGGTGTTGGAGAAGACTCTTGAGAGTCCCTTGGACTGCAAGGGTATCCAACCAGTCCATTCTGAAGGAGATTGGCCGTGGGATTTCTTTGGAAGGAATGATGCTAAAGCTGAAGCTCCAATACTTTGGCCACCTCATGAGAAGAGTTGACTCATTGGAAAAGACCTTGATGCTGGGAGGGATTGGGGGCAGGAGGAGAAGGGGACGACAGAGGATGAGATGGCTAGATGGCATCACCGACTCGATACACATGAGTTTGGGTGAACTCTGGGAGTTGGTGATGGACAGGGAGGCCTGGTGTGCTGGGATTCATGGGGTCGCAAAGAGTCGGACACAACTGAGGGACTGAGCTGAATAGTCCACTGTTGGTTACACCAAATCTTATTTACCAGTTGATGGACATTTGGGTGGTTTCTACCTTTTAGCTGATGTGAATAGATCTCTGAAGAAGAAGATCTATTGTTTTTGCTTCGAAATGTATTTCCAGTTCTTTTGGATTAGGATTGTAATTCTGTATTTATTTTTTTGAGGAACTACTGAACTGTTTTCCACTGTGGTGGCACCATTTTACATTTGTGCCAGCAGTCAATTAGGGTTTCCATTTCTCTGCATCCTTNGCTCCATGCTTTGTTTTGTAACAGCTTTATTGAGATGTAATTCATATACCACAGAGGTCACCCATAGAAAGTATACAGTTCTGTGGGGTTTGGTATATTCACAGATATAAGCAGCCGTCACTGCAGCCAGTTTTAGAACATTTCCATCTCCCCAAAGAGAGACCCCATATCCTTTAGCTATTACCTGTCTTCTTCCCCCATAAGCTCTAGGCAGCTATTATTATTATTATTCTGGCTGTGCCACACAGCATGTGAGATCTTAGTTCCCCAACCAGGGATCGAACCGACTGCCCCCAGCAGTGGAAGTGCAGAATCTTAACCCCTGGACCACTGAGGAAACGCCAGCCCTAGACAACTACTAAATCTGTTTAGAGTCTCTATAGATGTGTCTATTCTGGACATTTCATATAAGAGGACTCATATGCTATGCTGTCTTTTGTGGCCTGGCTTCTTTTAACACGACGTTTTCAAGGCTCATCCGTGTTGTTGCGTGAATCAGCACTTTGTTCTTTTTTATGGCCAGAAAGTTATGACCAACCTGGATAGCATATTAAAAAGCAGAGATATTACTTTGCCAACAAAGGTTCGTCTAGTCAAGGCTATGGTTTTTCCAGTGGTCATGTATGGATGTGAGAGTTGGACTGTGAAGAAAGCTGAGAGCCAAAGAATTGATGCTTTTGAACTGGGGTGTTGGAGAAGACTCTTGAGAGTCCCTTGGACTGCAAGGGTATCCAACCAGTCCATTCTGAAGGAGATTGGCCGTGGGATTTCTTTGGAAGGAATGATGCTAAAGCTGAAGCTCCAATACTTTGGCCACCTCATGAGAAGAGTTGACTCATTGGAAAAGACCTTGATGCTGGGAGGGATTGGGGGCAGGAGGAGAAGGGGACGACAGAGGATGAGATGGCTAGATGGCATCACCGACTCGATACACATGAGTTTGGGTGAACTCTGGGAGTTGGTGATGGACAGGGAGGCCTGGTGTGCTGGGATTCATGGGGTCGCAAAGAGTCGGACACAACTGAGGGACTGAGCTGAATAGTCCACTGTTGGTTACACCAAATCTTATTTACCAGTTGATGGACATTTGGGTGGTTTCTACCTTTTAGCTGATGTGAATAGATCTCTGAAGAAGAAGATCTATTGTTTTTGCTTCGAAATGTATTTCCAGTTCTTTTGGATTAGGATTGTAATTCTGTATTTATTTTTTTGAGGAACTACTGAACTGTTTTCCACTGTGGTGGCACCATTTTACATTTGTGCCAGCAGTCAATTAGGGTTTCCATTTCTCTGCATCCTTGCCAACACACATTAATTTCTGTTCTTAAAATGATAGCCATCCTAATGGACGTGAAGAGGCATCTCATTGTGGTTGGGTTTGCATTTCTCTGATGGCTGGTAACGTGGAGTGTCTTTCCGTGTGCTTTTAGGCGTGTGCGCATCTCCTTTGGAGAAATGTCTGTTCAAATCCTTTGTCATCGCTGTTCAGTCACTAAGTCGTGTTCGACACTTTGCAACCCCGTGGACAGAGCCAGCCAGGCTGCTTCATCCATGGTGTTTCCCAGGCAAGAGTCCTGGAGAGGGTGGCCATTTCCTTCTCTAGGGGATCTCCCTGCATCAGGGATCAAATCCATATCTCCTGCATTGGCAGGTAGATTCTTTACTGTTGAGCCACCAGGGAGGCCCCATTCAAGTCTTTTACCTATTTATTAGTTGAGTTGCCTTTTTGTTGTTGAGTCATAGGCGTTCTTTATCTTTTCTGGATACTAGACCCTTATCAGATATGTGATATGCAAATATCTTTTTCCATTCTGTGACTTACCTTTTCACCTTTTTTTAACATTTTATGAATCATTTATGTATATATTTCACTATAAATGGACATTTGAAACTATTTCTTGTTTGCGTGCATTAAGACAATTTAACAATAAACGTGCCTATCTTTTGTTGTACAAGTGAACCCATTTTTGAGGGAGAAGATAGTACCAAGACCAGGGTGGCAGCTTTTTTAGCATCCTTGCCTTCCAAAATTACATTGTCACATGTTCAGCTTTAAAGATTGGCACCCATAAGAATAAGATGGGTTGTGCTTGTGGGCCTGGGTTGCAAGGTACAGGCATTGAAGCCACCCATTTTATTCAAAATCTTGAAAGGCAGTGTTTATTAATAGACATTTTTTCTTTTTCTCTCAAACACTCAAGGTAGACCTGAGCCATAAAAATCAGGGAGGTTATACATGGAAAGCAATAGTAATCCTGCTGTTTATGAAATTTAATAAAAGGTTTCTATGGTAAGCATTTGTTCTTTTAATATTTTTTCTATAAATATACCATGAAAATATTGCATTTGGGATTAGGGTTAGTTCTTTGGTGCACAGAGTTTTTTAATGTCAGTAACGTCCCCTTTATTTATTTATTTTTTCTTTTGTTGGTTATGCTTTTGGTATGAAGTGATACCTCATTGTGGTTTGGGTTTGCGTTCTTTTATATTTATTTATTTGTCCTGGGTCTTAGCTGTAGCACACAGGATCTTCAATCTTTGGGATATCTAGTGGGCATGTTGGATCTAGTTCCCTGGTCAGGGATCAAACCCAGGCCCCCTGTATTGGGAGCGTGGCGTCTTAGCCCCTGGACCACCACAGAAGTCCCCGGATTTACATTCTAATATCTAAGAAGCCACTGCCAAATCTGAGGTCGTGAAGTTTTGCCCATCTATTATCTTCTCAGTGCTTTAAACCTTTGAGCTCTCACATTTAGGTCTTTGATCCATTTAGAGTAACATTTTTAACGGTATGATGTAGCAGTCCACCTTCATTCTTTTGCATGTGACTGTTCCGTTGTCATCGCAGTTTACTGAAAAGACTCTTCTGCCCCCATTGAGTGGTCTTGACACTCCTGTCAAATAATCAGTTGATCAGAGATGTATGGGTTTATTTGTGGACTCTCAGTTCTACTCTGGCACACGTGCTTTGCGTGTCATCCGGGCACAAGGTTTGCCCTGCTCTTGGGGAGTGTTTTGTACAGTAGGAGAGGTCAGAAGCTTTCATAAGCCACCAGAAACTGGGAAGTGCTGGGAAGAGGTAAAAAATGTGGAGATGCCCAGGAGGGAATCAGTGCTTCAGGCTAGGGCAATAGATGTGGATTGGGGAGCAGCAGGGGGCTGTTTGGAGGAGGCCTGGGCTTAAGCATCTAACAGGGTATGATGCCAAGTGTTTCTGTTTGTCTGGAGACAGACGTGGCAAGGTGGCATAGAGCCTGTAGATGGCCTAGCACTCCCAAGTGGGGACAATAGGCTTGATTTGCAAGTGTCTGAGCAGAACCGGGCTTTTGCAGGGCCCCTCTGGTGGCAGGGTAGGCTGAGTCAGGTGGGTGAGCCAGGAGTCAGGGGAACCACTTAGGATCCTAGGGTGACTGAGGTCTGGGTGAGCTCTGGGTCAGGCAGTGGAAATGGTGGAGAACAAGGGGTCCTGTCTGAGACCTGTGTGTGGCTTCATGTCACTTTGCCCTGTGGGTATGGCGGGGGCATAGCAGCCCTGGAGACCCTGCTGCCCATTACCTGGGCCTCACAGCTCTAGTCCCAGCTGCTGGCTGCCAGCTCCAGGAAATTCACACCAGCCTGCCTCCTCGGCAGTACCTGCAGCTCTGCTCCAGGTAACCCCGAGCCTTCTCCTGTTTGGCCAATTCCTACAGGTCTCAATTTCCATGAACTCCTGGCATGCTCCTAAGGGCTGAGAGCACAGAAGGGGCTTGGAGAGTGTGCCCTGCCTTATTGCCTTCATTAGGTGCCACTTGCTGCAGCTGGGACTCCTTCGGGGCAGAGACGGTGACAAAGTGCCAGGGGCCAGCTGCATGGCCTTGAGCGAGTGGCTGCACCTTTCAATCATCAGTCAAACCTCTTCTCTGAAAGTGGATGATGACATGCCAGTCCTCTGGGACTGTGATGAGTTTCACTTGGCCAGCCTGTGGCCAGCACCTGGCAAGTGGGAAGCGCCCTTTGCAGTCCTATGCTTTCCCTCCCAGTTTGGTAGCTCAGGGCCAGACTGAGCACGAACAGGGACATTTTGATTTGTGGGCTCCTCCTTAAAACCTCCAAAACTGCTGGCAAAATATCGGCACTTCTATTTGGTCTTTTCCCTGCTCATCTTCTCTGAACCTAGCCACCTGCTGGGGGTGGTCCCCTTTCTCACTGTCAGATGCCTACCCCCCACCTTGCTTGAGTCTTCAGCAGTCATTGCCAGGGTCTTTCATGATGGACACCCCCACTTCTTTGCAGTCTTAGCCTCCACCAGGGGAGCTGAGAAGTGTGCGGAGAAATTAATAGCTGACACCTGGGCAGTGTGTACTTAATCTTGGAGCTGGAACAGGGAACCAACTGTTTGTGTTTCCATGAACGAGAGGGGACAGCTGGCTACAGATAGCAGCTGGGTCAGCGGGGGTTGCCTTGGCTGCTGGATTTAAGCAAACAGCCAGGGCCAGGGTCCCTTCCCCAGCTCTGGGAAAATGGGCGGAAGAAGATGGAAGGACCTGGTGGAGCCCTGAGGAAAGTCACCTGAGAGCCGGGGTCCTGGCAGGGCTGGCAGAGGCCGCTGCTCCTGGGACCCGAGTGCACAGAGGACCACCTGTCGGCACACCTGAGGCTGCGGTGAGACAGGAGGGGCCCCTTTCCCTTCCAGAGGCGTCTCTGCCTCATGGAGAGGTTTCTCTGGGGCTCTTCCAACAAGCACCTTTGGGTGTGAGCTGAAATCAGATTTCCTTTGGAGAAATTCTGTTTTCCTGAGATTTTCCACACAAATTGAATAGCTGGAAGCAGGCTTGTTTTTCTGCATTACGAAACGAGTAGCATTTACACCCCTCCCCATGCACCCCAAGCCAGGTGCCTGGTAACACCTGGGACAGACAACTTGGGCGTTTTCTGAGCGGAGTCCCCCGAGCCACAGACAGCTGCTTACCCTGAAGGCTTGATTTTATCCTGGTAACCTTTGAGCTAAGTTTCAATTTCATCTCCTGTTCTTTGCTTTTTGTGCCATTGATTTCTTTTTTGACCATCTGGTGAATCCTATGGAATGTTTCTCAAAATAACGGCTCTCAGTGCACGAACAGTGTTACAGAAGAAGCCAATTGTATTGGCGTTATTATCAATATATATATTTTTTAACAAAACAAGCTTCTGATATAGTAACTTATGTGCTGCCTTTTTTTGAGTCATTAAGTAAACAGCCTTGTTGTTGTTTAGTTACTAAGTCACATCTGACTCTTTGCAACCCCATGACCTGTAGTCTGCCAGGCTTCTCTGTCCATGAGATTTCCCAGGCAAGAATACTGGAGTGGCCACTCTTTTCTGCAAGTAAACAGCCTTGCCATAGGTCTAGTAACTATTGTAATTTTTTAAATCACCACAACATATGATATTTTTATTTGCTTTTATTAATTGCTAAATCTATTAGGAGATGGCAAGATTATCAGAAGAACTGGTAACTATTTTTTTTTTTTTGAAATAATTTTCTTTTATTGAGAAAATTTCAACCAATAAGGAGCCGGTTTTCTTATCTCAAGTTAATTATTTTCTAATTCTGGTTATTAGATGTTAAAAAAAAATGTCAATTTCAGGATTATAAAAATTTAGTTTTTACATATTAGTCTATTGTCTCTAGTATAATGTACATCTGGATGTAATAACTATCATAATTTTAAAGTAGTGATGAGCATAAATAACACTGAGGCACCTGCAGCTCTGCACTGCGATATGAAAATATCTGTGATTCTACTGATGACCAAGACACTGGAGCTTTTCATACAACTGTGGTGTGTTGCCTGTATTCATAATGAATAGGTCATTTCAGTTACAGGTTAATGAAAATACAGTCTGTTCCTGTCCAAGTTCACTGGTCCCCTGTTAAGAACTCCCAAGAAAAGTAGTGACCAAAGGAGACTGTTTTCCCAAATCCACTTTTCGCAGCAACCATGACAACTCCCGGGGCTTCCCAGGTGGCACTAGTGGTAAAGAACCCATTTCCCAGTGCAGGAGACACAGGAGACATGGGTCGATCCCTGGTCCAGGAAGATCCCCTGGAGGAGGACATAGCAACCCACTCCAGTCTTCTTCCTGGAGAATCCCATGGACAGAGGATCCTGGTGGGCTATAGTCCATTGGTTCACGAAGAGTCGGACATGACTGAGGGGACTTAGCACGCACGCAGGCAGACACTTGATAGCCCCCTGTCTTAGTTGTATTAATAGATCCCTCTCCCAGTCCTGAGCATCCCAAGACCTCCAGGGTGGGTGGTAAAGACTGTTTTGAACATCTGTACATTCACAGGGTCCACTGTCTCTGCTATCCCCACTCTCAAAGTAGGACTCTGGCCTTTCTCTTCCCTAAGTATTATGGGTTGAATTGTGTCCCTAAGGGGACATATTGAGGAACTTCCCTGGGGGTCCAGTGATTGAGAATTCGAGCTCCAGTGCACGGGGTACAGGTCTGATCCCAGGTCGGGGAACTAGGATTCCACGTGCTGCAGGGCAGCTCAGCCCTTGCGCTGCACCTACTGAGCCTGTAAACCCTGGGCCCCATTTGCCGCAACTAGGGAGAGGCCTGTGTGCCACAACCAAAACCCGATGCAGCCAAATGAATAAATAATATTTTAAGGGGAGCATGAAGAAGTCCTAACGCTCAGAACCTCAGAATGTGAATTCATTTGAAAATGGGGCATTGCTGATGTAATTGATTAAGATGAGGTCATATTGGAATCTCCTATGGTCTTTTTATTTTTTGGCCTTGCCACATGGCTTATGAGGTTTTAGTTCCCTGACCAGGGCTTGAACCTGGGCACTTGGCAGTGAAAATTCCAACCACAGGACCGTCAGGAAATTCCTGGTCTTAACTCAACACGAAAAGAAACGCAGGGAGATGGCCACATGGAGACACAGAGGGAAGAATGCCACGTGAAGATGAAGACAGCGGTTAGAGTGATGCAGCAACAAACCAAGGAGCACCCAGCATCGCCAGCAAACAGCAGAAGCTATAGCAGATGCTTCGTAGACAGATTCTCCTCTGGGTCCTTCAGAGGGAGCTTGGTCCTGCTGACATCTTGGTTTTGGACTTCCAGGCTCTATGACTGTTGTAAGGCTCCCAACTCGTGGTACTTGGTTATAGCAGCCCTCAGAAGTAGTTCCGCCTGGTCCCCTGAGGACCAGAGCACTGCTTTGGGCCCTGTGAGGCTTCCCTCCTTCCTGTGTATTCAAGGATGAGTCCTGCCCCAGGAGTCTGGTTGCCCTGGAGTCACCTGCCATCAGCTCTGTGATCGTCTTCAGCTTGGACCTCCAGCTGCTCTGTTTTAGGCGTCTTAGAAAGGACAGAAGTGAGCTGTGCCTCTGGGGACAGGTAGGCAGAGCTTGTGGCTGTTAAAATTGGAGGGCTGGCGCTTGAAGTGAGAGGAGCAAGGAGCAGGGCTTTTGCACCTTATTTTGGTTGGAGGCTGCAAGTATCGTCTTAGCCTGGGAATGAGAAATCGGGGAGACAAAGAGACGGGCAGGGATTTGGGTCCACTGGGGTGGATGTTTGGGGTGAGGATTTACTTCCCTGGGGAGAAGACCCCTGCAGCAGTAAGTGGGGCCTTCTGGGGGGGCGGGTACAGGGAGCTGCCCCTGCTTACCCTGCAGTCAGCTGAGAGGTGTCACGTGCCTGGCGCAGAGTCGACACTCAGAGCTTGTTTATTGAATGAATGAATGAGGGCAGTGAAGACAGAAGCGGTGCTGCTTGTCTGTCAGAGGCCAGCAGCATGCTCAGTCTTGTGGCTCATGGGGGCTGTGGGGATGTGCCCTGGGGCATCTAGGCTGGACTACTCCTTGCAGGGGCAGACAGGAAAGGCTGCAGGAATCTAAAGACCCCACCAGGAATCTAAAGACCGCACCAGAAGTAAAGGACCCCCCTCACCCCACCCAGGACACAGAGTGGACTGAAATGCTGAGGAGAGGCAAATGGGGTCAATTCTGAATTCCCAGAGGATGGGTGTGGGGCTCCTGCAGGTTGCCAGTGTGCGTAGGGAAGGTGGGTCACGGGACAAGTTCCAGAAACAAAGCTGAGCAGCCAGGACACATCCCAGTTCCCGGTGACAAGAGTGTGGGCCTCGTGGGAGAGAGGAGGTGGCAGGTGATACTGGAAGGGTCATTTGGGCCAGTTCGTGGGTGGCCTTGGCGAAGCTTGGGTTTTTCTCTTGGGCAAAAGGGAGCCATTGGAGGTTTTAAGAGCAAGTCCCGTGACCTATGCTTCAAGGATGACTCTCTGACTGCAAGTGAAGGGGGCGTGTGAGCCCCTGGAAGTCCAAAGGCCAACTGAGAAGCTCCTGCCACAGTCTAGGCAAAGACAAGGGGAGAATCAATGAAGGGGTGGGATGGGAGTGAAGTCACCCCAGGAAGCAGAGCTGGCGGGGTGCCCGATGCCAGGGTGAGTCCTGGGGACCTTTGTCAGGCAGTAGCTTCCCCGGGGCCCCTCTCGTTTCCTGCGTCCTCTCCAGCCTTGCCTCGTGCATAATCAGCCCTCAGAGAGCTTCCCTCGGGTTTCAGACAGGCCTTTGAGGCTCCCTGTCTGTGTCTTTCATCCTCTGCGTGCGGTGTGACAGGTGGAGGAAACGTCGATGTCTCAGCTCACCTTATCTCGCTTCTATTATCATGTTTCCCGTATCATGGTAACAGAGCAGATGTCAGGGCCTGTTGCTAAGGGTTCCCTGGAATATTAATACCTGGGTGTAGAGCTGCAGGCTCTTAGGCAGTGTCTTTGAGGCCTCGGGAAGCAGCGGCTGGGTGGCAAGTATTCTTTTATATTCATCCCTGCTTTTTCTTTCACCTCCTCAAGCCCTCCTCTCCTCCCTCGACCCCCCTATCCAGGCCCAGCTAGTTGTCTACATGGCAGACTCAGCAGTAGCCGTGAATAGGCAGCCACCCTCCCCTCCCACGCCCAGGGCAGGCATGACGGAAGGATCGAGACAGGAGGCTGAACGTGGGCTCCAATCCTTCCCCTGGCAGCTGTCCAGGCATCAGCTCAGATTTGGCCCTGGGGTGACCCCCTCCCCCTCTTTCAGCCCTGCACAGGCTACCTGAGAGGGCTCCGGGCCCTCCCTCAGCCCCACTCTGGCACATGGGAGAGGGCAGAATGGGTTTTATTTGCTTCCTATGCCCCCTGTCTTGTCTCTCTCATCTGGCCTTTTGACCTTTCTGCTACTCACAGTTTGCAAGTCCAACTCCAAACAGCTCTGGGAGGTTGGGCTCCTCAGGATATTGAGGTCAGGGTTGGGATTTTGTTTACCAAATGCCATTTGTGTCAGTTGTCTATTGCCATGGTAATGCTACATAACATCCATCCCCTAACTGAACAGTTTACTACTTAAAAAAATATTTATGTATTTGGCTGCACGAGGTCTTAGTTGCAGCACTCAGGAGCTTTGATCTGCATTGTGGCATTCAAGATCCTTAACTGTGGCATGTAGGATCTAGGCTTCCCTGACCAGAGATCGAACTCGGGCCACCTGCATTGGGAGCACAGTGTCTTAGCCACTGGACCATCAGGGAAATTCCTGCATTGCTTTATTGCTTCTGAGTCTACGGGTTGTATGCTGCTCTTGGCTGGGCCTCATGTCTCCTTTCTCGTGGTTCAGCTGCCCCCAGAAGCCCCCCGGCCCTGTGTGGAAAGAGGCACTTCTGTCCTGCCTCTGTGGCTGTTTGGACCCGGCATCCTGCCCTTGCTGGTGGCTTGTGTTTGCCTTTACACATGTTGCCCCTGCCTAGACCTTGCTCCTTTCCCGCTCTCTCACCCCTGCTCTCTCTTTCCCGCTCTTTGCCCCATATCATGTCTGTTCCTCCCGTGAGATCGGACCTACAGCTCCATGAAAGCTTATCCATTCACTTCCCAGCCTGGCGTCAGACAGGGCTCAGTTGTATTAACGAAAGTTTCCCTGAAATAAACCAAGGAGACAGAAACGCCAGGGAATGAAGGCGGGAGAGAGCACCCCGCCAGGAGAAGCCGTGGGCGATGAGGAGCTGTTCTGTAATTTCTTCCGTTTCTGTGGCCCCTGGGTGGGGTGGAGCCCCGGTGGGCGCGTGTGATGCTTCCCGAGGGGCAGGTGGTTTTGCCCTCTGGTGTCTTTTTCAGAATCCGGTGCATCTCAGAGACAGCTCCAGGCTGGAAAGGTTCTCAGTGCTGTGTTAAAGAGGTGGTGAGATCTGGAAGGCTGGGTCAAAGAGCAGCGTTTTCCTGGGTTAGTAAGGATGTGGGCTGCTCTCTGGAGTTGCAGGCGAGCGTTTTCATTTCATCCTCGCTGTGTGCCTGTGTGGAGGCGGGGACCCTGGCTCTTTGTAGAAGGAACCCGGCTAGCGAGTTATGACTGGACCACAGGTCACCCAGGCTCGCAGGCTGGTGCTGCTTCACCAGATTCTAAGCCCACAAAGTCCATTAAGAGGGAGAAGCCGCCTTTTAAGTAAGTGACCCTGAATGTTTGCAGAGAAGAGGTTTTTGGTTTTAGTGATTGTACTATATACATTATTCTTTTTTCATATTTTTTTTTATATGGACCATTTTCAAAGTCTATATTGAACTTGCTACAATATTGCTTTTGCTCCATGATTTTTGGTCCTTTGGCTGTGAGACCTGCAGGATCCCATCTCCTCAACCATGGGTTGAACCCATATGCCCCCAAATCGGAAGTTGAAATCTCGACCACTGGAGCCCCAAGGAAGTTCCTGTACATGTGATTAAAAGCAGTTTATTGGAGATTTACAGATTCTTCCAACTCTGAGTTCTGAGCTTGAAAATACAAAATCTGCATAAGACCACCGGGACACGACTGCTTGCAGCAGAATTTTTTTGTGTGAATGACTCTGGTGATGTGCTTTGGTGATACATTTCAAAAAAAAATGTACACATCTTTTCCCCTTGGGGAATTTATCCTAAGAAAACAATCAGAAATGGGCTCAAAGATTTATCTCCCCGTATATCCACTTAGGGCTGAACACAATAGGACAAAGCTGGGAACAATCCATGTGCCTCCCCAACAGGAAAATGGGAAAAATAAATCCAGAATACTAAGTTACCATGAAGAATCATGTTTCTGAGGACTTTTAATAATGTGAGAAAGCACAGTGTGATAAGAAAGCAAACACCATAGGTAGTAAGAACCCAATTTTATTTAAAAATCTATGCACAACTGTCTAGGAGACATGGGACGATCTCTCAGGAAAACGGTAAGCCTTCATCTGGGGTGGGTGACGAGTGTGTTTAGGGTGCATATTCTGCGGTGCCCAGGAGAGGCCACGGGAGCTTGCAGTTTTTAAAAATTAATGTATTTTTGGCTAAGCTGGGTCTTCATTGCAATGCATGTCCTCCCACCTTCCTCCTCCACCTCCTCCTCCTTGGGGCCCCTGCTGGAGGGGCAGCAAGCCCAGGAGTGTATTGGATGATGGTGAACACACAGCTTGGCAGAAGAGCCCCCGGGTCAAGGGGGTGCAGGAAGCTGGGGGACATGGGCCAGCTGGTGGGCAGGGAGCTGGCAGCAGGCTCAGGATGCTTAGATTCGGAGAACCTAAGCTGACTCTGTTGGCAGGTTCCTAAGCTGTGTTTCCACGCGCTGCCCTCCTCTCCCATCACTGTGCTGAGATTGTTCCACGTGGGCCAGGGACAGCTGTGCCTTCTGAGGTGCCAGCCACAGCCCAGGACGGGCCCCGCAGTCCCCGGACAGGGCCTCAGCTCTCAGTCGGAGCCACTGCTGTGGACATGCTCAGCCACGAACTTACCACCGGCCGGTGCCCATGGCCCCAGGCTTCGGGAGGGGCATCCTGCATCTCCCTGGGTCTGTCTGTGGTGTTTGGCTCAGTGGGCTCATCTTCCTCAAAGCTCCAGGAGCAGGAAGGGTGGGGGACCCAGAGCGCCTCTTCCTTCCTGCTCTAGGAACCAGGCTGGGGTGGGGGCCCAGGTCCCCCCACCAGATTGAAGCAGTGACCAGTCTCCCACCCAGGGCCCTTCTCCAGTCCCCTACCTGCCCCTTGGCAGATGAGAATGCGTTGGACCACCCAGAGTGGTCCCTCCAGCCTGTTGGTCTCTGCTCCCTCTGGGAAAAAGATGGGGAAACTGAGACCTGAGGAGAAATAACTGATTGTTCCTAGTCTTGCAGTACGTTTGCATAAAAATGAGAATTTCTCAGGTCTTTTCTCTCCAAGTTGGATCATCCCCACTGCCACCAAAACTTCCCTTTATACTTACTGTACGAGGTGACTTGAGGCAGAGAAGGTATATTAATTAAGGGTTAGCAGACCCACATGGGTGTGACCTTTTCTCAGTCTCTCAGCCTGGTTCTTTTCTCTTCTGCCAAACAGAAAAAATAATGATTAGATTGAGAAAGAATAAAACAGTAGCCTGTGGGTGGTTGCAGAGTTATTTGGACTCAAGTTAAAAAAAAACAAAGCAAAGAAAAGGAATTAGATGTCAGATGGGTCAGTTGTTCAGTCGCTAAGTCGTGTCCAACTCTTTGCAACCCCATTGACTGCAGCATGCCAGGCTTCCCTGTCCTTCACCATCTCTCGGAGCTGCTCAAACTCACATCCATTGAGTCAGTGATGCCATCCAACCATCTCATCCTCTGTCATACCCTTCTCCTCCTGCCTTCAATCTTTCCCAGCATCAGGGTCTTTTCTAAAGAGTCCGCTCTTCTCATCAGGTGGCAAAGTATTGGAGTTTTTGCTTCAGCATCAGTCCTTCCAATGAATATTCAGGACTGATTGNCAACCATCTCATCCTCTGTCATACCCTTCTCCTCCTGCCTTCAATCTTTCCCAGCATCAGGGTCTTTTCTAAAGAGTCCGCTCTTCTCATCAGGTGGCAAAGTATTGGAGTTTTTGCTTCAGCATCAGTCCTTCCAATGAATATTCAGGACTGATTGCCTTTAGGATTGACTGGTTTGAACTCCTTGCAGTCCAAGGAACTCTCAAGAGTCTGCTTCAACACCACAGTTCAAAAACATCAGTTCTTCGGCACTTAGCCTTCTTTATGGTGCAGCTCTCACATCCATACATGACTACTGGTAAAACCATTACTTTGACTAGACGGACCATTGTCGGCAGAGTAACGTCTCTGCTTTTTAGTATGCTGTCTAGGTTGGTCATAGCTTTTCTTTGGACAGAGAGATGTTATTTTGGGGGTTCTCTTGCCAGTGATCTTCAAATTCTAGCATCCTAGGAAATGACCCAAAAGGGACAAAAGAGGTATATTCCCCAGAGGCTTATTTGGAGATGATGTGTTTGGGGCTGTGAGAAGCTGCTGTCTCCTGAAAGTCCTCACCTGTCCCGCCATAAAGAAGGTGGCATTTCAAGCATGAGAACCCAGGATCCCTTCTTTCTTCCCGTCTCCTCCCCACTCCTCAGCTCCACTCCCTTTTGATTCAGAAGCATCTGCAGAAAATGGAATAATTCCTACCTTGAGGTTCTCTAACTTGTTCCTCCCTCTGGCATCACCACTGGTGCGCCCCTGCTTTCATGGGGGTGCCTGGCAGAACAGAGGGGCCACCTCCATACTCACTGTACGTAGCTGCAGCAGTGGGCAGGAGGTCTAGTCCTGAAAGCAGTGGCCTGAGACGTGTGGTGCCCCCTGCAGACCTTAGCAAGAATGACAGTGCCTGTGAGGTGATAGTAGTAATGTAGTCGTTCAGTCCGGTCTGAACTGCAGCCTGCCAGGCTCCCCTGTCCATGGGATTCTCCAGGCATGAGTACTGGAGTGGGTAGCCATTCCCTTCTCCAGGGGATCTTCCTGACCCAGGGATCAAACCCGGGTAGCCTGCATTGTAGGCAGAATCTGTGAGGAGATGGACTGCAAGTTAGCCCCGGGCTCAGCCTGTCCCTATCAGGGAGACCCCATCACTTCCATTTCTTGATGCTCCCAGAATATTTTTAAAAAATAATAAGGAAACAGGGCTACTGAGTTACAGTATGTTTTCTAATGTTTACTTGGAACAGAATAAGGCATTTCACACCCATGCAGCAGTGTGATTGCACTATTCACAAGATAACAGAACTTTAAAACAACAGGAACAAAACAAACCATAGCTAGAAGTGGGGCTGGTTTAAAGTTGCTTGATGAGCATGTCGTTTTTGATCTCCTCTGTATTTTCCTGGACTGGACTTCTCCTCATGTGGGAGAAGGTCAAGACTTTAAATGGAGGCAGTACCAACAACCCTCCCAGCACTGGATCCAGCCTGGGGTCTCCCCAGGGAGCTCCCTGAACAGCTCTTTGGGGTCTCTCTCTCAAGGTGGCTGGCAGTGGGGAGTGGGTGCCTGGATCACCTGGGATAGGGAGACCACTGTGGTCAAGGTGGTGGGCTTGCTCCCTGTGGGGGTCAGTTAGCAGCAGTCTGCATGCTGCCCCCTGCTGGTCATCACAGAAATGGGTGACATTATACCAGACCACCTGACCTGCCTCTTGAGAAATCTGTATGCAGGTCAGGAAGCAACAGTTATAACTGGACATGGAACAACAGACTGGTTCCAAATAGGAAAAGGATTTCATCAAGGCTGTATATTGTCACCCTGCTTATTTAACTTATATGCAGAATACATCATGAGAAATGCTGGACTGGAAGAAACACAAGCTGGAATCAAGATTGCTGGGAGAAATATCAATAACCTCAGATATGCAGATGACACCACCCTTATGGCAGAAAGTGAAGAGGAACTAAAGAGGCTCTTGATGAAAGTGAAAGAGGAGAGTGAAAAAGTTGGCTTAAAGCTCAACATTCAGAAAATGAAGATCATGGCATCCAGTCCCATCACTTCATGGGAAATAGACAGGGAAACAGTGGAAATAGTGTCAGACTTTATTTTTGGGGGCTCCAAAATCACTGCAGATGGTGACTATAGCCACGAAATCAAAAGACACTTACTCCTTGGAAGAAAAAGTTATGACCAACCTAGATAGCATATTCAAAAGCAGAGATATTACTTTGCCGACTAAGGTCCGTCTAGTCAAGGCTATGGTTTTTCCAGTGGTCATGTATGCGAGAGTTGGACTGTGAAGAAGGCTGAGCGCCAAA
>SJYA01002500.1:2660633-2785372 GCA_006410615.1 Neotragus moschatus
GGGGGCTCCAAAATCACTGCAGATGGTGACTATAGCCACGAAATCAAAAGACACTTACTCCTTGGAAGAAAAAGTTATGACCAACCTAGATAGCATATTCAAAAGCAGAGATATTACTTTGCCGACTAAGGTCCGTCTAGTCAAGGCTATGGTTTTTCCAGTGGTCATGTATGCGAGAGTTGGACTGTGAAGAAGGCTGAGCGCCAAAGAATTGATGCTTTTGAACTGTGGTGTTGGAGAAAACTTGAGAGTCCCTTGGACTGCAAGGAGATCCAACCAGTCCATTCTGAAGGAGATTGGCCCTGGGATTTCTTTGGAAGGAATGATGCTAAAGCTGAAGCTCCAGTACTTTGGCCACCTCATGCGAAGAGTTGACTCACTGGAAAAGACTCTGATGCTGGGAGGGATTGGGGGCAGGAGGAGAAGGGGACAACAGAGGATGAGATGGCTGGATGGCATCACTGACTCGATGGGAGTGAGTCTGCGTGAACTCTGGGAGTTGGTGATGGACAGGGAGGCCTGGCGTGCTGCGATTCATGGGGTTGCAAAGAGTCAGACACGACTGAGCGACTGAACTGAACTGGTCTGGAACAACAGGTCTCAAACCACAGTCCAGTGATTTCTGTGGGTTCCCAGTGCCTTTCAGGGGGTCCACGAGGTCAAAAATATTTTCTTCATCATCATCATCACAGTATACTTGGTCAAATTCTCTCAAATATACAGATAAACATTTCATTGACCTGTGGTCCAAATGCCACATTGGAACTAAACTTTAAAGATAACTCATCTGTTGAGTTTGGGTGCAGAATGAAAGAAGAACGTCCACAATTATCTAGGAAGGCTATTAAAACACTCC
The DNA here is from genome assembly GCA_006410615.1 of Neotragus moschatus. Taxonomy (NCBI): domain Eukaryota; kingdom Metazoa; phylum Chordata; class Mammalia; order Artiodactyla; family Bovidae; genus Neotragus; species Neotragus moschatus. Next base: position 2,661,490 of record SJYA01002500.1, read on the forward strand.
ACCCTGTTCCAACTATAGGACATATCCGTGAGAATATGGATGTCCTTCATATACTTTAGCAAAACTACGTACCACAAAACATTGATTGAAATGTCAGACATGAAACTGTCCATTGTTAAGCCAAACATGACATAGATTTGTTAAAATGCAAAACAATCCCGTTTTTCTCACTAATTGCTTTTGTTTTGAAAATACAGCTTTCAAATATGTGAGGATCTCGTGGGTTTAAGATTTTTCGATGACTTCACAATTTAAATTTTTTCAATGTTCATTTCTAATCTGGTAAATAGCAGTAGATATAGCCCATACCACTTGGAGTTCTTAAGAATTTTTTTTTTTTATCAGTTTAGTGAGATGTAGTTCACATACCATAAATTTCAGACATTCAAAGTGTACAAGATAGTGGTTTTAGTGAATTCACAAATCTGTGCAGACATCCTGCATGCATGTTAAGTCACTTCACTTGTGTCCGACTCTTTGTGACCCCATGGACTGTAGCCCACCAGGCTCCTCTGTCCATGGGATTCTCCAGGCAAGGGTACTGGAGTGGTTGCCATGCCCTCCCTCCAGGGGATCTTCCTGAGCCAGGGATGGAACCTGCATCTGTTAACGTCTCCTGCGTTGTCAGGCAAGTTCTTAACCCCTAGAGCCACCTGGGGAGCCCATACAACCATCACCGCTGTCTAATTCCAGAACATTTCCATCATCCGAAAAAGGACCCTGAGCCCATTAGCAGTCACTCCCATTCTTCCCTCCCCGTCACCCCCAGCCCCTGGCAACCACTAATCTACCTTCTGTCTCTATGAATTGGCCTGTTCTGGACATTTCATATAAATAGAACCATACAATATGCGGTTTTTTGTAACTGGCTTCTTTCACTTAGCATGTTTTCAAGGCTCATCCGTGTTGTTCTCTAGTCCGTTTTATGGCCAAACAATATTCCATTATACAGACATGCCACATTTTATCCATTCATCAATTGATGGACATTCGAATTGTTTCTACTTTTTGGCGATTATGAATAGGGCTGCTGTGAATATTCATGTAAAAGTTTGTGTACGGACATACGTTTTCAGTCCTCTTGGGTTTATACCTCAAAGCCCTTTCTGGGTCATATGGTAATAACTGTATGTTATACTTAAAGAACTGCTGGACTGATTTTCAAGAGTGTATAGGAGTCCTGTGTTTGAGAACCACTGGTCTGGAGGGAAGGAGACCAGGGGAGTGTGAATAACTCTGTACTGCCCCTCATCTTTACTCTAGAATTAGGATTCCCTCAAACTCAGCTTTCTCTCTTTTTCCCTCTTTACTATCTCCCCAACACATATTCGGAGAAGGCAATGGCACCCCACTCCAGTACTCTTGCCTGGAAAATTGCATGGACAGAGGAGCCTGGTAGGCTACAGTCCATGGGGTCGCTAAGAGTCAGACACGACTGAGCAGCTTCACTTTCACTTTTCACTTTCATGTATTGGAGAAGGAAATGGCAACCCACTCCAGTGTTCTTGCCTGGAGAATGCCAGGGATGGGGGAGCCTGGTGGGCTTCTGTCTATGGGGTCACACAGAGTCGGACACGACTGAAGTGACTTAGCAGCAGCAGCAACACATATCCTTTTTTAAAAATTATTTATTTATTTGGCTGAGCCGGGTCTTAGGTGGGGCACGTGGGATCTTCAGTCTTCCTTTTGGCGTGTGAGATCTTTAGTGAAGGCATGTAGGGCCAGGGATCGAACCCGGGCCCCCTGCATTGGGAGCACAGAGTTTTAGCCCCTGAACCACCGGGGAAGTCCCCTCACAACACATATCCTTGGTGGTAAGGAGAAAGCCAGCTCAGCTCAACAGCGCAAGTGAACCACCAGCAAGCTCTGGAGCAGGGCCCCCTTCCTTCAGGATTTCCGAGGGGGCCTTGTTCATTGTGGTCGCAGGGCAGTAAAGTGGGGTTGGTACCTGGAGGGTGGAGACGCCCTCGGGGCTTGCCTGCCAAGTTGAAAACTTCCCTTTGATGTCTTGTCCGTCAAGTCCAACCTTGTGGCTTAGCTGCATGAGCAGCCTAGCTACCCCTCCCAGAATCAGGAGTCTCTGGCAGAGGAACCTTGAGGGACTAGCACTCAGCTGGAGGGGTGATTCTGCTGGTGAGAGTCCAGATGTCACTGGGGTGGCAGCGGAGGGGGACAGGTTGGCAGGACCGGTGTTTGGTGTCTGAGGGACCCCGTCTGCCACGCGCACCGCAGCCAATGACGTGCTCTTTCTTTCTCCCTCTTTCTTATCTCAGATGTGACTCCCCAGCCTGGCTGGCCGCTCCAAACCATGGCCGACACCATCTTCGGCAGTGGCTGTGATCAGTGGGTTTGCCCCAACGACCGGCAGCTCGCCCTGCGAGCCAAGTACGTACTTCTCAGGCTTGCCCGGGCCCTCCCCTCCCTCCTCTTCCAACTCCCCTCCTTTCTTTGACAAAATTCAATGCCAGAGCTTCACAAGGAGCATTTTGAAGACACGTGCCCGTCTTAGCGCAACAGTAAAGAATCTGCCTGCACTGCAGGAGACACAGTTCAATCCCTGGGTCAGGAAGATCCCCTGGAGAAGGAAATGGCAACTCACTCCAGTACTCTTGCCTGGGAAATCCTATGGACAGAGGAGCCTGGTGGGCTACAATCCAGGGAGTGCAAAGAGTCGGACACGACTGAGCGACTAAACAACAAACAAAAGATGCCTGTCTAAGGCACACCACACTCCTGGCCTTGAGCTGGACACCTAACAGCCACTCACTCATTCTGTCATATGGAATGGATTCCTATTTCTCAGATGAAGACATGAGACTGAGGTCCTCACTGGCATCGCCCAGCTTGTGAGTAGCGGGGCTCCCCTGGGTCCATCTGACTCTCATGCCTGTGTTCTTTGGACCACAGTAGACTTCAGGGGGCCAGACCATTTCCTTTGCCTTCTCTGTGAAGAGTAGAAATCCCCTGTCACTGAGCTTCAGACCCTGAGTCCCAGGCAGCGGGGAGCCTTTGATCTCTGGATGCCCACTTCATACTTGAGTGCCTGGCCCCAGCAGACAGGACAGACCAAAAAAAGGCTTGTCAAATTTATGAAGACCTGCCCTCTGGACTGAAGCACACAGCCAGCCTCGAAGCGTCCCAGCTCTCAGCTGTGCCTAGGTCAGCGTTTCTCTGCCTGTGGTTTGCCCCATTTTCCTGTTACCTCTCAACCTGGTGACCCCCTCAGCTGCACCCATCTCCAACCACTGTCCCCACTGTCCCCACTGCCCCGTGGCTGGAGACCAGGGGCCCCCAGATGCCTTTTTGGCATTTGGGTCTCCTCTTGTCCCTCCAGGGGAGTCGGGGGTCCCAGGGATCAGATAAACCCAAGAGTGCCGCTCCATCTGTCAAATCTGTGCCAAATACAGGAGCCTGCATTTCCCCAACTGGGACCAAGTTCAAGACATTTGCAATTAGATATTGTAAGCCTGCAGGGGACAGAGCTGAAACATCAAAGGATAGAAAAATTAATCCAGAATGCCCAAGATGAGTGGAGTCCTGTGTGATTTGCAGGACTCTTTGCACCACAGTTAATTTGTCCCTCTCACCAGGGTGGCTCAGCTCTTTTAGCCCCCATGTGGCCCCTGCAGTGGAGAGACCAGGGATGAAACCATCCTCTCTTCCTCTCTCCTGTGACACCTGGCGAGACGATGTGTCCTCCACGGCTGGGTGTGAGGCGCTGGGGAGAGCTGCACTCTTGTAGGAGGGGCCGGCATGACCCCTGGAGATCCTGCCAGCCTCCCCTTCAGTTCTCCCTGACCTTGTCCTGCATTTAGCAGCAGCCAGAAGCTGTCGTAGCACCTTTTAGCAGAGCAGATGCTTTTATCTCTCTCCGGGGTGTGCTGCCTTGTAATGCCAGGCGCCTTGTAATGCTGGGCTCCTTAAAGGATGGTGTTACAAACCCCCGCAGCCAGGTACTGTGCCTCTGGGAGGCTGGGGCAACTTATCTTCTTTGCCTCCAGCTTAGAATCTGTTCTCCCATCTTCCAGCTGCCATCACACATTTTCTAAACCCCTGCTATGTGCCAGGACGATTGGACTGCAGTGAACAAGACCAATAGGGTCCCTTGTCTTCAGGCACCGATGGGGAGCAGGGAGCGTGATACACACGATTACTCGTGTGCAGCTGCTTTGTCGGTAGGAACAGGCAGTCAGGCAAAGTGCAGTGCTAAGAATCTAGGGCCTAGGGGAGGTCTCCCTGAGAGTGTGATGCTTATGTTGAAGCCTGGAGGAGGGATAAATACTCGCTGGAAATATAGGGGAAGTGCATCTATGCAGAAGGAACGGCAAGTGCAAAGGTCCTGGGGTAGAAGGAACATGGCCTGTAGAGGCCTGGCAGGAGGTCAGGGTGGCTTGAGTGCAGAGTGAGGGGCTGAAATGGCATGCAAGGGAGATGGAGAGGTGGGCAGGGGCCAGATGGGGCAGGGCGAAGCCCTCAGGACTCCCATTCTAGGGGGGAGACACAGGACCTACCTTGCCTCGTAATGTTTAAGCCTCGTGGTGGAGCTATGCCCAGGCCTTAGGGAACTCCGAGAATGGGCTCTCCTTAACCTATTTTGGAGGGATCAAGGAAAAGCCTCCTATAAAGACCGTATCTAAAAGATGTCCTATAAAAGAAAGGGAGTGAGCCAGTGGAAATGAGGCTTAGGGAGAGGGCGGGTACCCCAGGAGGAGGGTACAGCTTGAGCAAAGGCCTAGAGGCAGTGCACAGCCTGGAACACGAGGGAGGCAGGAGCAGCTGTTGGTGCTGTGCCCTGTGCGAGCCCCCACAGTCGGGGGACGTGCTGCTAGGCACTGGGCTCTGCCAAAGGTTCTTCCTCGGGGTTTCCAGCCTGTGTACGTCTGGCAGCCCTGAGTCAGCCTCCTTTGTCTATGGGGAGGGGTCCCCTGGGGCAGCCTGGCATGGCTCTCAACAGCTACCAGATGTGAGCAACCCAGGCCAGGAAGCCTTCTGACCTCGGACTTGCCTTTGCAAAGGCATCTAACTGCACCCTGCCACTTCCCTCCTCTGAGAGATGAGGAGGCCTGCCTCGCAGGATGCCAGGGGTCCCGTGGGGAGAAGGTCTGCAGAGCCCTGGGCCAGGCCTCACCGCCGCTCCTCCTGTGCTGCTCTGACCCTCCTGCCTGAATCCCTCTAGTTTTCAAAATGCTCCATGAACCTCCTTTTATCCTCAGCACCTTTTTTTTTTAGTCTATATGTAATTTTATTCATCTATTTTTATTTTTGGCTGTGTGTGGTCTTGGTTGCTCTGTGGGCTTTTCTCTAGTCTTGGCGAGGAGGGGCCACTCTCTAGTTGTGGTGTACAGGCTTTTTTGTTGCAGTGGCTTTTCGTTTTGCAGAGGACAGGCTCTCAAGCATGCATGCTTCGGGAACCGTGGCTCCCAGGCTCTAGAGCACAGGCTCAGTAGTTGTGGCACACGGGCTTAGTTGCTCCACGGCATGTGGAATCTTCCCAGAGCCAGGGTGGAACCCATGGCTCCTGCACTGACAGGCAGATTCTTTACCACTGAACCACCAGGGAAGCCATCAGTGTCTGTAACCCAATCGACAATCTTTCCTGTCCATCTTGCTTTCTTCCAAGACTCAGATCCAGGTGCTCAGGCTTCTCTTGACTGTCTTCCCTGGAAACCTCTTGTGCTGTGTTTGTAGCTTCTATGCCCCGCCCCCTGCCAGATGCTAAGGGCATACTGCCGTCTTCGTGGGGCCCAGGAGCTGGTGGGTGGCCGAGACAGAGTTTGGGGACTGGCATGCGCCCGACACACAGACCATGCTCAGGGGGCCTTGGTGGGTGTGGTGGTGGTGCCGGCTTGCACTGAGGCTGGACTTGTGTGCTGTGCTCTCTCCAGGCTGCACACCGGCTGGTCTGTGCACACCTACCAGACAGAGAAGCAGAGGAAGAGCCAGTGCCTCAGCCCAGCCGAGGTGGAGGCCATCCTGCAGGTCATCCAGAGGGCCGAGCGCCTCGACATCCTGGAGCAGCAGAGGGTCGGGTAAGGGCTGCTCCCGAGAGCAGGCAGAAGTGGGGCCTGGAGAGGGAGGCAGGGCAAGCAGTGCCAGATCAGCGTGCTGGGAGTCTGGCACCCTGGGTCCTCGTGCTGGCTTGCCACTGGAGAGAGTCAGCTCGGCCTGAACACTCTGGGACTGGAGTAGATTCATAACCCAGCCTGTCTGAGCCTCAGCATACCCCTCTGTAAAATGGGGATAGCAGCCTGGGCCCCAGGCTATGGGGAGGAGGAGTGGGTGCAACAAGACACACAGGGGTCTGTTCAGCTCTGCGCACAGGAGGGGTCACTGGTTCAGCCAGGGCAAGGATTCAGCGGAGGCTGAACCATGGGCTCTCCCATCAGAGACCATTAGGAGCCGCTCTCCAGCTTATCTAAGTTCTCTTGACCTCCGGCGTCTGGAGCCGACTCCTACACAGTCTTCAGTTTTGTTGTGTCTTTTTATTTGTTTAATTGCAAAAGCAATTCATATTTCCTAGACAGTCTGGAAAACACAGGCCGCGTAAGCAGGAAGACAGAAATGCTGGGCGCTGACGGGAACTGATTTGGTTCTGGTCTCCTTGTTCTTTCTCTGTTTATCTTCTATGAAATATACGATCATTTTGAAAAATCAGACACTGTAGAAATGCAGAGTTCTAGAAGGTGAAAGCGCCAGCGCAAAGACCACTGCTGTCTAATTTATCGTGTGTGCCTTGCTTAATACAGACATATTACTACTGTTTCATTCCAGAGAGCGTTTGTAGCAGATGTCTATGGTCTTTTCCCCCTCCACCCCTGGCTGGGGCCCCGCCGCCTCTCAGACCTAGCCTGAGGGTCCTGCAAGGCTCGAATGCCTCAGAGGTGCAGGTGCTGATGACTGGCAGGCCAGCGCCACATGCTTCGGGCTCCCCCAGGAAGGCCTACCAGGGGCCAGCGGCGGGGTGTTCCCTGTGGGCTCCCCTAAGCTGTGAGAAGCGTTTGCACCCTGCCCCCTGACCCCCATCCATCTGGGCTGTCTTCCCCCTGCTGCTCACGTTGTCTGGCTGTGTTGTAAGCACTGGTTTGGCTGAGGCAAGAATGACCCAGGAGGCAGGAAATCATCTCAGAAAGAGGAAGTGTGTCCCGAGTGTTTCCGCTGATAGGGGGTCCCCCAAGAACAAGCAGGTCAGGCCAGGGTTGAAGCTGAGTTTATTCCCAGGACCCTGGAGGTCCCTGGAGGAGGGACAATGACCACTGTGGAAGTCAGGAGTGTCTGCTGACTTCTCGGGGCAGAAGCAGCCTCAGTGACCAGTCTGCCCTCCCTTGGCCCCCAGGCAGGGCCTGATCACCCCAGGGGAGACAGTGGAGTTGCCATGAGATGGGGGGCCTGGGTGTGGCCTCAGCTTTACCTCTGAGGAGCTGTGCCATCCTGGCAAGTGACGTCACACCTCCGGAGCCTCAGTCTTCTTTAAAATGGGAAGTGGGGGACAGCATCCTCCTTGCGGGAAGATTGTGAGGTTTACAGGAGACAGTGTACCCACACACTGTCCTCCATGTATTTAAGAATTTTCGCTGAGGGAGGGAATTGCCTGGTGGCCCCTGGTTAAGAATCTGAGCTTCCTCTGCAGGGGGCCCGGGTTTGATCCCTGGTTGGGGAATGAAGATCCTGCGTGGAGCAGCCAACAAAATAATAATAATTTTTGCTGAGAATCCACTGGTTACTGGAGACACAGCAGCCAGTGGAAAAGAAGTGGCTGCGTATTGTGGGCGTGACTGTGTTGTGTGACAGGTTGTCACAAAACAGGGGTCACAGTGGGCCGAGGGGCTGTGTAGCCTGGCCCCTCCCGGCCCCCTCCTGCCTCCTTTGTCCCAGGCAGTATAGTCCCCCCAGCCCCCCAGCCTCCTTGCTGCTCCGGGGCCTTGCTCTTGTCCTTGCTGCCCCTCTGCACGGATGCTCCACCAGCGCTTCACACATTTGGTCCTTATCCTTCCCCTCTCAGTTCAGATGTCCTCAGAGAGGCCTTCACTAACCACCATGCAGCATGTCCTGCCCCCTCCCACCCCCGCTCATTTTATTCCATAGCCCCTCCCCTCTCTGAAGTCACTGTGCTTGCCTTTTTTGTGTGTGTGTGTGCTTGCTTTTTATATTTTCTTATTTATTTGGCTGTGCCAGGTCTTGGTTGTGGCACTCGAGATCTTTAGTTGGAGCACATGGGCTCTAGTTTCCTGACCAGAGGTCAAACCCAGGCCCCCTGAATAGGGAGTGAGAAGTCTTAGCCAGTGGACTGCCAGGGAAGTCTGTCACTTTGCTTGTTTACAGACTTTCTCTCATTATTAAATGTAAATTCCACGAGAACAGAGACTGTGTCCCTCTCTGTCTTCTTTGCTACAATATTCCTCATGTCTGGCATACTCTAGGCACCCAGTTCACGGTGGGTGAGTGAATGAATGATTAGGAATTAGCCAGGGGAAGCAATGGGCAGGGAAAATGCCGAAGGTGAGGGAATGGCCCCTGGGCTGTGGTGTGGTGTGGGGGCCCCGGGGCTGCCGGGCAGGCGGCAGTCAGGTTGGAGACGAAGCCTGCACCGTCTGACCCTGTGTCCTGTGCCGCAGGCGGCTGGTGGAGCGGCTGGAGACCATGAGGCGCAATGTGATGGGGAATGGCCTCTCCCAGTGTCTGCTCTGCGGGGAGGTGCTGGGCTTCCTCGGCAGCTCCTCCGTGTTCTGCAAAGACTGCAGGAAGGTAAGGCCCTGCTCTGGCTTCCCAGCCAGGACCAGCCCTGCCACTTCATGGCTCTGTATCCTGACTCCCAGGAGAGTGTATATGTGTTTGTGCACACATGTGTGCGGGCCTCCCTGGTGGCTCAGCAGTAAAGAGCCCGCCTGCCCATGCGGGAGATGCAGGTTCGATCCCTGGGTTAGGAAGTTCCCTTAGAGAAGGAAATGGCCACTCACTCCAGTATTCTTGCCTGGGAAGTCCCACGGACCGGGAAGCCTGGCAGGCTACAGTCCATGGGGTCGCAGAGAGTCAGATATGACTTAGTGACGAAACGATACATGTGTGCACACATGGTATCCTGTGCTTCATGGGGAGAAGGATTGGGTCTGGAAGGTCACATGGCTAGGCTTCTAGTGCCAGCTCTGGCGAGTGGACCTCTGGATCTCACAGGGCTACGTACGAATTCAGCTCTTCCGGTAGCTGTGTGACTCCAGAAAGCTTATTTACTATGTCGAGCCTCACTTATAAAATAGGGACAATGATAATATATACCTTAGAGAGTTGTGAGGATTAGATAGTATATGCAAAGCTCTTAAAACCTTGTCTGGCATGTAAGTACTCAGTAAATGTTATTAGTTGTTTTAAATAAATGCAATTTTCCTCTTGATCCCTGGCAACTCAAATGAATAGCAAGGCCAAATGGATTTTTCTCCTTTTCTTGTACACTGATCGTTCTAAATTATGCCATATATAAAATTGTTTCATATTGAGTCCAAGACTTCTTGAAATAACTTTATAAAAATTTTATGTATTTATTTTTAGCTGTGCTGGGTCTTCGTTGCTACACGGGCTTTCTTTATTTGCGCCGAGCAGGGGCTGCTTCAAGCTGTGGCTTCTCTTTGTGGTGGCTTCTCTTGTTGCCGAGCGCGGGCTCTAGGGCCCTGGAGCTGTGGCACGTGGGCTCAGCAGTTGTGGCTCCCGGGCTCTAGAGCGCAGGCTCAGTAGCTGTGGTGCATGGCTTTGCTTGTTCTGTAACATGTGGGATCTTCCCAACCAGGGATAGAGCAAGTGTCTTCTGCATTGGCAGGCAGGTTCTTCACCACTGAGCCAACAGGGAAGCACCTTAACATAACTTTTTGTTTTTCCTGGCATTTCAAATTGCCTTTCTTTTCTTATTGACCAAAAAATAATGTGCCTTCTAATCCTCAATGTTTCTTAGCATCTGAATTTTATTCTCTATTGCATGAAGCCTTTTTTTTTTTTCCCTCTGCCAGAATCTCTTCTGGACTCTTATTCCTGCTCCAGCCTTTAGTCATTATTGCACAATTGTCATCATGGGACCTCGCTTTACTGCCCTCCTAGGTTAGAAGCACTGATCCCAAGATACCATGTCTTTTTCTTTTTTTGTTTTTCACTCCGGTTTTACTAGAACCCATCCTCAAGTAACTTCCATGTGCTAGACATTATTTTAAGCCTGGAGTTATTTTGGTAAAGAAGACAGATAAAGAACCTTCTCTCTTGAGAGTACGTGGGTGAGGGAACCAAAAACAAGTCATTGATCAAATAGATAAGATTTCAGGAAGAAATAAATTCTGGGAAGAAGTAACAGGAGAGAGAAGATTCGGGGTGCAGCAAGGCATTAATAATAGTTGAAAGGACTGTAAAATATGGGAACATCAAAGAAGTGAACACAGACTTGGCAACACAGAGGCCACTGGCAATCTTGACAAGGGCGTTTTCAGTGATGTTCAAAAGCTGGATGAAGGAACCAAGGTGCAAAGAAGTTAATGTACCAAATGAATGGATGGGAAAGCCAGANCACAATTGTCATCATGGGACCTCGCTTTACTGCCCTCCTAGGTTAGAAGCACTGATCCCAAGATACCATGTCTTTTTCTTTTTTTGTTTTTCACTCCGGTTTTACTAGAACCCATCCTCAAGTAACTTCCATGTGCTAGACATTATTTTAAGCCTGGAGTTATTTTGGTAAAGAAGACAGATAAAGAACCTTCTCTCTTGAGAGTACGTGGGTGAGGGAACCAAAAACAAGTCATTGATCAAATAGATAAGATTTCAGGAAGAAATAAATTCTGGGAAGAAGTAACAGGAGAGAGAAGATTCGGGGTGCAGCAAGGCATTAATAATAGTTGAAAGGACTGTAAAATATGGGAACATCAAAGAAGTGAACACAGACTTGGCAACACAGAGGCCACTGGCAATCTTGACAAGGGCGTTTTCAGTGATGTTCAAAAGCTGGATGAAGGAACCAAGGTGCAAAGAAGTTAATGTACCAAATGAATGGATGGGAAAGCCAGAATCTCAGCTAAGCCACTTTTCCCCCGTTCAGTCACATGTGGTGACCTGGGGTGAGGAATGTGGATTAACTGGTGAGAGGTCCAAGAACAGTGGAGGAGCGGTGGGGGCTGAGTGTCGGGAGGGGTGGGCACTGCTATGCCGCTCCTCCGTAAGCCTCCATAGATCTGGACCAGACAACTACCGACGTGATGGACACAGGGACTCGGGAGTGTCTTGCTCCAGCACCTGGGCAGGTTCTTTTATGTGAGTTCCACCTGTTTCCTTCTTCTGCCCCTCAACCCCACAATTGCTGTAAATGTCTGGGTTTGTGGGACCATGAAGGAGGGGTCAGAGCCTTGTCTCCATCCCCTGGAAAAGTCTGGAGCCTCTGCCCTGGAGGCCAGCCACTGACCCTGATTGCTGATGGGTTAATGCCAGCTGCTCCCTGCAGAGCCATTTCCTTGGCAACAGCAGGGATCCCAGGGGAGGACCTCAGCGGATGAGGGGGTAGGGGAATACTCTTTCACGGATACTGCCACCATCCCAATCCCAGGCTACCCTGGAGCGCCGGGCTAGTCCAGAAGATGTTTCCAGCTGAAATTGTTCTTATTTTGTGGCAGGCTGAGGACTTGGTCCTGGCTTGGGTGGTGAGAGGAAGAGTCTGCTGAGCTTCCAGGGGGACTTGTTCTTGGATGACATTAGGAGGAGAGGGTGGCAGCTGGGGCCACCATTGAATGAGGGGCATTTGGGGATGATCTTTAACCTTTCCACGAGAAGACTGTGTCATTCATTCAGTCATTCGTTTTCCCTTTATGCAGGTAGTAGAGGGCCTGCTGTGTGCAGGCCCTGTTTTAGGTGCTAGAAGTGCCATGAGCAAGATAAAGTCATGGAGCTTGTTTGCCGGGGGTGGGAGAAGACAGACAATAAACAAACAAATGTAACGTCAGCTAGACTGAGGACTCTGTAGTCCATTAAAACAAGGTGATGCTGCGGAGCATGCCTGGGTGCTCAGGGAAAGCCTCCCTGTGAGCTCAGACCTTCCATGAGCAGGAGCCAGCCCCACGAAGACCCAGGTGGAAGGGTGTTGCAGGCAGGGGGGTTAGCAAGCATGAACGTCCTGAGGCAGAAACCAGCCAGGCATGTTCAGTGAGCTAATGAAGGCATCTGGGGCAGGAGGAGGGAGAGCTGGGCACAGCTGATCCCATAGTTTTGTAAGTCAAGGTTAGGAGTTGCGGTTTGATGATAACTTTCATGGGATGCCAGTGGAGCATTTTAAGCAAGGATGTAACATGATCTGTTTTTGTTTTGTTTTTAAGAAAAAAGACTTAGTTTATTTGTTTGGCTACACCAGGTCTTAGTTGCCGCATGCAGGATCTTTAGTTGTGGCGTGTGTGATCTAGTTCCCCGACCAGGGATGGAACCTGAACCCCCTCCACTGGGAATGGGAAGTCTTACCCACGGGACCACCAGGAAAGTCCCTGTTTTGTGTGTTTAAGAAACTCACCAGCTGCCGTCTGGTGAATGTGCTGCAGGGGGACGTGGAGTGAAAACAGGAGATGAGTTAGGTGTCAGTGGCTGTCATTGGGAGATGCTGAGGTTGGGGACAAGGTAACATAGGGAAGGGGGCCATATGCTAAGAGAATCAGCTTCTTCAGTTTGTATTGTAAGCAAATAGGAAGGGATTAGAGGGGTGATTAAGGGTCTTAGGAAGGAAAGAGGGTCCTAGACTGCAAGTGAGTCAGGGTGAGACATCACTTGGCCCTGCACAGTGAGAGGTCACAGGTCTTCCGGGGCTGGCAGTAAGTGCTGCTCCCCAGCAGATGGACCTGAGTTGTGGTCCCAGCTCGGCCACAGTGCAATGGCCTTGTGCAAGTCACTTAACCTTTGTTTCTTTGTCTGTAAATGGGGTGATAGAACTGCATCACCACTGAGCATGGGTGAGTGTGAGCAGCAGATGAGCTAATGCACGGGGAGTCCCTAATGTCAGGCCCACTGGAAACACTCAGTAAAGGGTCCCTGTCGTGATCTCACTGTTAACTATTTTTAAATATTTATTTGACTGTGCTGGGTCCTAGTTGCGGCATGTGGGAACTTTTTTAGCTGAGACATGCAATGTCTTTATTTGCGGTTCTTGAACTCGTTGCAGCATGTACGATCTAGGTCTCCAATCAGGGATCGAACCCAGACCCCCTGCACTGGGATCACCAGGGAAGCCCTGTACCACTGTTATGATTAATTCACCTTGAGGCTAGCTGTTCAGACTGCCCAGCTGTTACTAAAAATGGAACTGACCTTGTATACCTTGGGAGAGGTTTTGTGACTTTCCATGGATCAGTCAGCTCGGGCTGCCATAATTGAAGACCACAGACTGGGCGGCTTCAACAACAGAAACTGATTTTTCAGAGTCTAGAAGCTGGGAAGTCCAAGATCAATGTGCTGATCAGTTTTGTTTCTTGGAAGGACTCCCCTCCTGGCTTGCAGACGGCTGCCTTCTCACTGTGTCCACACGTGGTGGAGAGAGAGCTGCAGTCTCTCTCCTATTCCATATAAGGACACCAGTCTTATCGGATCAGAGCCCCACCCTTATGACCTTATATAACCTTAATCACCAACTAAAGACCCTGTCTCCACATTGGGCATTAGGGCTTTAGCACGAGAATTTCGATGGGACACAATTTAACCCATAGCAACCTATGTTTTCCTTTTTGAATTCATATTTTCTTGAACTGAAAATTGGAATTCCCACAGTTAGTCCCATGTTTTTTTGTAATTTATATAAAAACCTCTTCCTGAAAGCCTTTGGAGCTCTCCAGCATTGGATGTCTTAAACAAGGAAAACAAACTCCCTGATTTTGTGTCAGATGACCCTAACACTCAGTCACTTATTCAGCCTGTTCTGGGCTAATTCTGGGTTAGGAGAATCCAAAAGGAGAAGGGTCAAGAATGGCCACTTCCCTGGGGTCCTCATGGTCAAGGTGGGCAGACAGTACTCTCTAGAGTCATGCTGACAATGGCTAGGACCAGAGTTTCCAGGTCTGAGAACAATTAGGAGGACTTCCTAGAGGAGCTGGCTTCTGAAGGTTGGGCAGGCTTCTGAGAGGCTGAAAGCAGAGCGAAGGGCATTCCAGGGAGAGGGGAATAGAGCAGAGGAACCTAGCTGGAAATGGGCCAGGGAAGTGCCTAACCGTGAGGATGTTGGCCTTTGGGGCAGGGAGGACACCCTGGGCCATGTTGCCAGGTGGTGGTCCCTGAGGAGCTGAGTCCCTGGAGAATCAAGAGGGAGGCCCAGGCTTAGCCACATGGTCCTTGTACAGGGGTTCTCTAGTGTCTGGGAGGGGAGGACAATGTCATCTCTTCACTCTTGGAATAAATATGTATTGTCATATAGATATATACTGGTGCAGGCATTGGGCGATGCAGTGTGAAGACACACAGATGCTTGCCCTCTGGACTGGAAGTATTAAATAATTATGGGTAATTAATTACAGTTGGGCTTAGGGTTACCGAGGCAGCCCTGGGGGTGCTGAGAGAGCTCTAATAAGGCACTGCCCTAATTAGGGGTGTCAGGAGCCCTCTGGTTAGAGTTCACCAATTTCTGGGGTGCCTCCCTATTTCTCTCTCCCCTCCACACCTTTTGCAATGGCCTGTAGCACTGGCTCCCAGGTGGGCAGGCTGCAGAGAAGGGATGCTGGGGAGATCTCTGTCATGGAAAGTGTCCAGATCCATGTCTCAGGTGCTCCTGGCCACACAGAGCCTTCCCCAGCAAGAGCCCTGGCCTCAAGCTAACGAGCGTGTGGATGGAACCCATGGTGCTGGTCCTCAGAGCAGCGTCCCCCCTAATTGGGCTTGCATGCCCAGGCTGCTTGCTCTCATTATCAGAAGGCTGTGGTGCGAAGGGAGAGGGGCAGCTGGTTAATTAGAGGACTGGTTCTCCTAATTGCTTAGGATCTGAGCCCGCCAGCTTTCAGTTTAATTGAGAGTCTGGCTTCACCAGTGATGGGGAGGCTGGGCAGGGCTGCTAAATAGCCCGCCCGAGCCCAGGATGGTATTGTCACCGTGCAAGGAAAGCAATCAGGTTTTCTCTGGTCTCAGCTAAAATATGTTCCACGGTGTGGGAGCTGAGGAGCCTGCATATGAAATGATTGTCTCAGTAACATGTGCTGAGTTCTGAGGGAAAAGAATGAGGCAGTCCCCTGCTTTGTTCAAGTCTTTAGGAGACACCCAGTTTGGGGTGGGGAGCAGGCAATCCCTGCCCAGGATAGGGGCGCTGAGGGAAAGGGGCCAGGACAGAACTTGATCCCTGCCCCCACCCTACTTAAGGCTCTGAGGAGGGATATCCCCCANAGCACACCAGGCCTCCCTGTCCATCGCCAACTCCCGGAGTTCACCCAAACTCACATCCATTGAGTCGGTGATGCCATCTAACCATCTCATCCTCTGTCATCCCCTTCTCCTCCTGCCTTCAATCTTTCCCAGCATCAGGGTCTTTTCAAATGAGTCAACTCTTCGCATCCGATGGCCGAAATATTGGAGTTTCAGCTTCAACGTCAGTCCTTCCAATGAATATTCAGGACGGATTTCCTTTAGGATTGCCTGGTGGATCTCCTTGCTATACAACGGACTCTCAAGAGTCTTCTCCAACACCACAGTTCAAAAGCATCAATTCAAAAAAAAGAAAAGCATCAATTCTTCTGCACTAAGCTTTCTTTGTAATCCAACTCTCACATCCATACATGACTACTGGAAAAATCATAGCCTTGATTAGACAGACCTTTGTTGACAACGTAATGTCTCTGCTTTTTAATATGCTGTCTAGGTTGGTCATAACTTTCCTTCCAAGGAGTAAGCGTCTTTTATTTAATTTTTTTTCATTTTAACAGTTTTTAATGAAAGCTGTAGACAAGATGATTTCATTCTTGCATCTTCTCAATTGTTTCTTCCTTATATTTGCCCTTTTCCTTTCCTACTTGGCGAGATCTGGCTTTACGTTCGAGGATCTTTTTGCGGTCTTTGTCCAGTTTTAGTCTAGTGATAACCACCTTGCTGGGGTGAATGCTCACATGGACAGTTGTGCCATTAGCCTTCTGCTGCACTCCTGTTCAATGTAGATGATGTATTTCTTCCTATAAACCTGGACTACTTTGCCAATTTGCTGCCCTTTGTAGTACCCTCGTACAACCTGAACTTCATCATCCTTTCAGATGGGCATGGATTGAATGTTGTACTTCTGTCTTAGCTCTTTAGAAAGAGGAGAAGACATAATTTTCCTGCAAATGTGGGAAGGTGCATTGAAATGCCTTTTTCAATTCTTGCTTTGGTCAGAAGTCACAAAGGGATTGAACTTCATTTTGGCTGCTAGCGCTTCAGCGATGGCCTCAGAAGGGAAGAGCGCGTCTTTTAATTTCATGGCTGCAGTCACCATCTGCAGTGATTTTGGGGTCCCCCAAAATAAAGTTAGCCATTGTTTCCACTGTTTCCCCATCTATTTGCCATGAAGTGATTGGACTGGATGCCATGATCTTAGTTTTTTCAGGTTAAATAATATTGTAACATCCTTTTTGAGGTTAAATAATAATATTGTATTTATAACACATTTGGCTGATCCATTCATCTGTCAATGGACACTTAAGTCGCTTCCACATTTTAGCTCTTGTGAATGGTTGGTGCTCCTGTGAATTTGTTGTTTTTGTTCAGTCGCTCGGTCATGTCCAGCTCTTTGCGACCCCATAGACTGCCACGCACCAGGCTTCCCTGTCCTTCACTATCTGCCGCTGTTTGCTCCAACTCATGTCCATTGAGTCAGTGATGCCATCCAACCATCTCTTCCCTTCTCCTCCTGCCCTGCTGTGAATATGGGTATGCAGATATCTCTTTGAGACTCTACTTTCAATTCTTACGGGTATATATCCGTCAGTGGAATTGCTGGATGGTGGGATAATTCTGTTTAATTTTCTGAGGACCCGTCAGACTGTTTTCAACTGGCCGGTGCATCATTTTACAATTGCACCAACAGTGCATGAGGGTTGGGAGGGGGCGCTTTCCCACAGGGCCTCCCTCCTGTGTGAGGGTGCGTGAAAGTCGTCCAAGCCCCCTGTCCCCTGCTCTGTCTTCTGCCCTCAGCGCCTCTGTCCCTCAGATCCGGCCCCAAAGGTAGAAGTCTTGAGCCATTTCATCTGAGCTGCCTCCAAATTGGCCCCACCATGTCCTTTCCCCTCCCCGACCTGACTCAGATGTTGGGAGACGTGTGTTTGTGCCTCATTACAAAGATGGATTTTTCATTCAGCGGCTGATGGTTCCTAAATTCCCAGAAAAAGTCACTTAATTCGTCTGCCCCGAGGGCCCGCTCTGGCTGCTTGGCACGAATTGACTTGGCTGCCGTTGGGGGGATCAGAGGCTTGGACTAGATAGCACACGGCATCATGGAACATCTGCTCACCCAGGAGTCTGATGAACAGAACATCTCCATCGAGGCACACTTCTTTCTCCCTGCTCTGGAGCCCATGCCCTGGCCTTTCTGCCCCAAATGTAGCTTCTTTTTTGCTACTTTGTGCAGCTCAGAAGAGCCTATTCGAATATCAGCCTGAATATCAAAGGTCAGCTGGGTTTGATGCAGACCTTCAGCTCAGGGTCGTCAGGACAAAGGTAGTGGTTCAGTTCAGTTCAGTCATGTCCGACTCTGTGCAACCCCATGGACTGCCTCCCTGTCCATCACCAACTCCCAGAGCTTACTCAAACTCATGTCCATTGAGTTGATGCTGCCATCTAACATCTCATCCTCTGTCATCCCCTTCTCCTCCTGCCTTCAATCTTTCCCAGCATCAGGGTCTTTTCAATGAGTCAGTTCTTCGCATCAGGTGGCCAAAGTACTGGAGTTTCAGTTTCAGCATCAGTCCTTCCAATGAATATTCAGCACTGATTTCCTTTAGGATGGACTGGTTGGACCTCCTTGCAGTCCAAGGCACTTTCAAGAGTCTTCTCCAACACCACAGTTCAAAAGCATCAATTCTTCGGCACTCAGCTTTCTTTAGTTGAGCAGTAGGGGAGTTGCTGAAAGCCAGGCTGGGCCCTTAGTGACAAGGCCCAGAGTGTCCTGGAGAGAGACCAGCCGGGAGCCTGCTCACTTAGCGCACCTTCTAGCCAGGCCCTCAGGAGCTCACCACTGATGGCAGATAACGCAGCTCGGCATGACACGTGCCTTAGACACAGATATTGTGGGGGGATCCCAGAGTGGAGGGCCGTGGCAGGGTGCTAGCACCTGAGAGGTGCAGGGGGTTGCAGAGTGGAGCTCACTTTGAGCTGAGCCTGGAGGGTGGCTGCCCAGGTCCTGGGGGTGGGGGTGGGGGACATTTCAGGAGGAAGTACAGGGACTGGTGGGCGTTTGGCAGAGCTGGTGGTTGTGAGGAAGGAGGGGAAGAAGGAGGGGGTGATGGCGAGACGCAGCCTGAGGGAGGGAGAGAATGAAGTGAGAGTCACGAAGGGGCCCCGTGTGCCAGGCTTTTGGCCACAGAGCACCAAACGCTGCTGAGCAGGAGGTGACAGCCGCCGGGTAGGTCTCTGGGGAGCTTATGTCCAGAGGTGGATTTGTCGCGGGTTGGAAAGAAGCCTGTCAGATGTGGAATTATCCAATTAGCAATAATAAAGCCCTGAATTCAGGCAGGAACGACTAAGATGGGGACTCAAAGGACAATTAAGAAGGACTTCCCTGGCGGTCCAGTGGTTAAAAATCTGCCTTGCCATGCAGGGGATGCAGGTTCGATCCCTGGTTGGGGAACTAAGATCCCACATACCTCAGAGTAACCACAACTACCGAGCCTACGCACCTCAGCTAGAGAATCTAGTTCTATGCCACAGCGAAAGGTCTTGCAACTGAGACCCAACACAGCCAAATAAATAAGGGGGAAAAAAGACAGCCAAGGGTTAGAACTAATAAAAGCTGCCAGTGACTGAGAGTTCACGCTGGGCCAGGCCCTAACAGGTCACAGTTCTGCACTTTCTGCCCCTTTATAAAAAACGTGGCCACCCTGACCTGATCCATTAGCCCCCAGCCTGGGCACTGGACCACACAGAAGTGAAAGTGGCATGGCTTCCTTCCCCACCTCTTCCCCACACCCGTTCATTACCTGTTGAGTTTGCCAGGTGGGAGGATCCAGGGTCAGTTGCTTGGGTTCCAAAGTATTGAAGGACTTAGTGAGATGGCATTTCATTTACTTTCTTATTGACTTCCTTTTTCTGGAATTTTGAAAAGTAATTTATGCTATTGCATAAAGATTAAGAGCCCTGGATTCGGGGTGCCTGGGTTCTCCTCCTGGCTTGGGCAAGCCACCTCACCTCTCTGCCTTAGTTTTCTCACCTATGTTATAAGGTGGCATGGATTGAATTGAGTGAAATACCATGGTAAGCTCTTAGAAACAGTGGCTGGCACTGAGTAATTTGGCAGTAATTATAAAAATAGAATAATACAGAGCATATAAAACATTAACCCCCTGCCCTACCTCTGACCTTAGCAGCTTGCACATTTGTCCTTCTGTTTCTCTCTCCACATGCAGGCAAATGTACATAGGTATGTGTACCTACATGTTTGTTAATGGGACCGTAATATACTCCTTACTCTTTAATTCTCTTTTTTCACCTTTTTTTACTTAATAACATATCAAAGACCTCCTCTCCAGGTCTATGCATGGAAATCTAATTCCATTCTTGGCTGGGTGATGTTAAAGCGTTTTTGCCCTTTCCTGTAGCTGCTGCTTTTTCAGGCTCTTCACACACTTCAGGGGGTAGGACTGGGGTGGGGGCCCTGGGCCTGGGCCCACCTTCTGTTGCTGCAGACACCCCCTCATCCTGTTAGACCTGGCTTCTCCCCTCATCTGCATCTCTCCCAGGGCTGCAGCCTCTGCATTTTGGCTTCAGCTGTCTCCTTTTGCTCAGCACTCCCCCCAGACACATATATCCCACTCGTGTCTGACGTCCATTGAGGACATGGGTCCCTGTGTACATCAGAGAACAAACATAGCTGGTGGGGTGGGGGACACAGCGTTACCTAAACTCATACCTGCCTGCTGCACCCTCACCCTAGTGAGTGGCCCGGAAGTTAGGAGTGCAGGGGAGCTCAGCTCTGGGCTTCCCTTGTGACCTTGGGTCAAAACCCCTTCCTGTTCTGCTCCTCTTTTGTGCTCCCTGTAAAAGGAAGCAATTGGAGGGATTAGAGGCAGGGGTCTCCGGGGCTATCCACCAGTGTCCTCCCAGGAAGCTCAGGTCATCCCAGTCCTTGCAGGGCCACTGCCCCCAAACCTGCTCCCCTGGGATTTCCACCCCGCCTCCCCCCCCCACCAGATCAAGGAGCAGCAGCAGCAGCTGCAACCGTGATTTGGAAGCTCATGTCTCTCCAGAACACAGCTCGATTTGTTGTTATTTTAAAGCCCTGGCGGGTTGCTTCCCAATTCACTTTGGCTCAGGCTGTGATGGAGCCCGTGTCCTCTCAGTAGGAGGAAGCCAGAGTGGGGGTGGGCATGTGCTCCTGAGAGCTCCCTCTGCCCTGATGATACCATAAGCCCCTCACAACCCCCTGAAGGTCCATAGGCAAAAACGGGCAGTGATTATACCCATTTTCCGGATGGAGAAACTGAGGCTCAGAGGGATAACTTGCTCCTGTTGGGACAGCCAGAGCCTCATAGTTCCTCCTCCCTCTTGCTTTAGAACTTTGCCCACATGCCATTTAGGAAGTAAAGAGAGCCAGGGACTTCCCTGGTGTCCAGTGGTTAAGAGTCTGCACTCCCAGTGCAGGGGGTATGGGTTCGAGCCTCAGTCAGAGAACTAAGAAGAGAGAGAGAGAAGCTGCTGTCTGGTGCTTGCCCATGGGGTGTGAAGGCCGCTGGCTAAGTGCCCCCAATACTGGGCAGGGATGGTGACCCCAACACTGAGGCTCAGCACTCATGGTCGAGCGTGGCATCCCAGGCCCCCCACTTGACACCCTGAGATGGCTGAGCAGCAGCTAGACACGTGAGGTATTTGAGGTTGTTGGGTCATAAACTGGCTAGGGTGAGGCCAGCCCTTCACTGAGTGGGCAGAGTCTCTGTAGGCCTGGCTTAGGGCTGGGGACACTGGCCCGGGTTCCCCCCTGAGACCTCTGTCCGGCACCCCTGACACCCCTTGCCGTCTCCCTCAGTGGCTCTTCTCCCTGGGTCTGGTCAGTATATCGTCCGTCAAGAGCGCACCGGCAGCAGGAAGCCGTGCTGGGAAATCTGTTTAGCGGCTGTTACCAGGAACAGTAATCTGGTGCAGCCTGCCGTCCTCTGTTGCGGTAAATAACAGATAATGACATTTCCAGTCCGAGCTGTGGCCGGCGCCGCCCACGTGGCCCTCACCTCGCCGGCTGTGTCCCACAAGCTGCCACCCTTCACGGGGCCAGCGATTCTTCATCGCTCTTAAATTGCCCCTGTTTCTTCCTGCTGTGTCTCTTCCTGCACAGCTGTTTGCTGTTCACTGACCTTAACTGGAGGTGGATTTAGCCTGTCCTCCTGTTTCCCCATGGGGACACCAGGGCACGGCCCCTGCGGATGGTGGGGCACGGGGGAGCTGGCTCCTCACCCAGGGTGCCCTTTAGGCTGGGTGTCCACACCTGGAAAGAGCCAGGCCTTTGTCAGAGGGGCTTTTAAGCTCTCTTTCTTCCAAACCCTTTCCTCACCCTTGTCATCCTGCCTTCCATAGGAGGAATGACTCCCCCAGGTTGCACATGGAGGAACTGAGGCTGAGAGGGGTCGTGACCCGCCAAGCCTTTCAGAGTGTGTAGTTCTCCCCAAGAGCCACATCTGCCTGGCTGAGTTTCCAGGTGCAGACAGGAGTGTAGCCTGGGCGCCCCCACAGGGCATGAGGCCTGAGCACCAGGGTGCCATTGCGGGGCCTCCGCACCCCGTTTCCTGACCGCCTACAGTGGAGTCTCATCTGTTTTCTAGCTCCTTCTTGGTCTTGCTCAAGTGTGGTTTTTTTTTTCCCCCTTCCCGCTAAAATCTTCAGTGGCTCCCTAGTACCTTTAGAATAAAGTCTAACCACCTCCATGTGGTATCCAGGGCCCTCAGTCCATTCATTCCCTGAGCACAAGCTGTCAACTTCAGCAGCATAAGCAACCCACTCAGGCTGGGAGTTCCAAGTCCTGAGGATCAGACGTAACTCTACCTGGCCCAGACCTGTCGCCGCGCTCCCTGGAGCTCTGGTCCTGTGTGTCACCAGGGTCCTTAATTGATCATTAGGGCTGTTGCTCCTGGAATGTTAAGAAGCCCTAGGGTGTTTGTTGAGGCTGCTCTATTTTTCAAATTTATATATATATATATCTCAGTTCCAATGACAGGCTTCCAATGACAGGCAGTTCCAATGACAGTTCCAAAGCCTGGCTTCGAAGATATTTAATGTGTCCCAGGCCCTGGAGGTACACAGAGAAGGGAGAGGGTATTTTCACATAAAGCCATCTTTTGGTAAAGATTTTTTACGTAAACCATTTTTAAAGTCTTCATTGAATTTGTTACAATACTGCTTCTGTTTTACATTTCGGTTTTTTGGCATGAGGGATCCTAGGTCTCTGACCAGGAATTGAACCCACACCCCCTGGTGGTGTTGTCCTAACCACTGGACTGCCAGGGAAGTCTGAAACCTAACCTTTTGAGAGTTGTGATGATTCCGGGGAGCCAGAGAAAAGGTGCTGACCCCTGGGACAGGTGGAGTTGCCGAGGGGCTGAATGTCCACGCAGGGCTGGTGCAAAGCCAGGGAACTTCCTGACTTTAGCTTGGGGCATCTATGCTAACTTGGCTTCTGGTGCTCCCTGGACTGGCCTTCTCCAGCCTCCCTGAGGCTTCCCCACTCCCCACCCTGTTTTCTTTGGCCCAGTGTGTGGTCTGGCTGGCCGTCTGCATCCGGCCTGGCCCTGTGGTTCTGCTCTGGGGCCCCTCTTGCGCCCTGGGTCCTGGCCCCCACGGAGACCTTCTTCCTTCTTACGCTCTCCCCATCTTCTAGCTCCTTCAGAACTCAAACATTCACGTCTCCTTTAGCCTAAACAAACATGTACTGAGCATCTACAGTGTGCCAAGCAGCAATCCGGGTTTCCGAGTGACCTCAGGGGTCAGGCCAAGCCTCAGCTCTCCTGAAACACCTGTCCCAGGGATAGTAAAACCAAGAGTAGACACACTGGGATTAACATTGAAAGATCACTGGTCTGCACGGCCTCTCACTGCCCTCAAGTGCCCCAGCTTCAGCCAGTGCCACGTGCTGTCCCGCCCTCGTCTGTCCCCTGCCTTCCTCCCAAGCTCTGGTCTTGGGTGTCAGCTAGGGCCAGACAGCTCTTCCAAGGAGTCCCCTCGCACTGCAAGTATCATTGAGTCCAAAGCTAAACACTGTGGCAGCCGCTCGTCCCCACTCTGCTGACATCACCACCGTCCATCCTGTTGGCCGACTGGCAGCCTTGGATAAGCCAGCGTCCTTCCTTTTCCTCACCTTCCAAACCCAGCTAGGATCGGAAGTTCCATAGGCATCTGGGATTGTTCTGGATAAAGAGCCTCTGTTGAGAATATGGAGGACAAATTGACCATGAGTAACTGAATCTATATTTTCAGCCAAGGCCCTTTTTCTGAAACTCGGATCCGATCATATTCCTCACCCCCTTAATAGTCATTATCAGCCCCCAGATGTCTGCAGAATCTTAGTCCCACAGCACGTGGTGCTTGTCAGTCAGACCCTCATTCCCTTCCTAGCCAGCTACAAGCCAGGTGCCTGCTAAACTTGGGGATTTAAGCATGAACAACAATGTCCTATTTCTAAAGGGGGCACAGTCATGGAAGAGACAATTTTCAGTATGATGCAGTTAACCCTCCTCTAGAAATGCCAACCCATGTTAGGAATGCACAGGAGAGAGTAACTTGTACTTCCCTTGGGGAAAAATCAAAGAAGGAGTCATGGAGGAGGAGACGTTTGAGTTGTTCCTGAAGGATGCATAGGAGTTCACTAGCCATGAGGCAGAGCCTGGGTGAAAGCATAGCAGCAAGGAAGTACCTAGAGTGTCAGGAACAGGCAGTGAGGCTTTGGGGGCTGGCACCCCACTCCAGTACTCTTGCCTGGAAAATCCCATGGATGGAGGAGCCTGGTAGGCTGCAGTCCATGGGGTCGCTAAGAGTTGGACACGACTGAGCGACTTCACTTTGAATTTTCACTTTCATGCATTGGAGAAGGAAATGGCAATCCACTCCAGTATTCTTGCCTAGAGAATCCCAGGGATGGGGGAGCCTGTTGGGCTGCCGTCTATGGGGCCGCACAGAGTTGGACACGACTGAAGCGACTTAGCAGCAGCAGCAGTGGTGGGCTTGGAGAGTTAGGCGGAGGCCAGGGAGGAAGGCTCTCGCATATGTGTTCATCCATCCTTTTGTCTCTGTGCCTCCAGCCTGTGAGCCTCACCGTGTTTTCCACCTAGTCCGGGAGCAGGACTTTAGGGAGTATTTGCTGAATGCTCTTGACGTCATTGACTCAGCCTGCAGCTAAAGTGGCTGCCCACTGAATTCTAGAGGGAGGGATGGTGAAGGTTCACTGGAGGCCCCTGCCTGCCTTCTCGTGGATATAACAAGCATTCCAAAAGCAGGGCTGAGACTTCAATGTCTTTGGAGACCCCTCCCACTGGCTGGTCACAGGTCCTAGGGCTCCAGACTTTGGGAGCTAGGGTCTGCTTGGCACATCTGGCCAGGGGCTCCCTGCCTGGCCCTCCCTCCATGGTGCATCTTTGTGGCAGCCCCAGAGGAGCCAGGCTTACCTATACCCTTAGCTGGGTGGCGAGAGGAACGGGGCATTTTCAGGACACTGGATATGAGGGCGGAAAACCAAAATGATCAGGCCTCTCCCTTTGTGGCTCCCATAACAGAGACTGGGCCAGGTGGCTACCAGGTGGCAGACACGCCTCTGGGTGAGGAATTGTCTGTGGGAGGCCCCAGCCCAAAGCTTTAGGAAAACAGCAGTTGGTTATGCAACCAGGGCTGGGCTGGGGCAGGCTGGAGCTGGCTGTGTCTGGGGTCTTTAATGCAGTGAGTTTGTGTTCCCAGGATGGCAATGGTCTGTCTCAGCCACGTGTCTTCTGACCACCACTGTCCATAGGAGAACTCCAACCACTTCTTCTCTGTCAGTGAGTAGGAGTAAGATCCCAGCCCAGCCTTCTACTAACTCCCCTTGTGTGACCCCGGACAGCTTACCTGGGCCATCACTATTGAGAGACTTGTCCGTACGAAGCACTCCCGCTGTGCCCAGCACACAGTCCACATTATATAAGCTCCTGCTTTTATGATTATGGACCTGGGTCCCCATCCCGGCCCTGCCACCTCCTGGTGACATGAACTTAGCCAAGCCACCCAAGAGTTCTGGGCCTCCGATTCATCATCTAAGACATCCAGATCATAAAACCTCCCTCACAGGGCTGTTGTGAACATAAACAAGATTAAATGTGATAATGATAATGGGTGTTGAGCGCTGAGCCGGGTGCCAGGCGTAGAGTAAGTGCTCAATAAACGGCGACTATTATCATTATTATGAGTCATAACTCTAAGTAACCACACAGTGGGGAGCAACGGGACATGAGCCCGCTTCCTCCACCACCTGGGCCCTCCTCTGCGCTGAGTCCCTCCTGGCCAGCATGGGGCCGGAGAGCTACAGGCCGCCAGTGTGATGCAGTGGTCCTGGAAGACCATGGGTCCAGGGATTCGGATGGAGCCATGCGGTCCTGTGGCTGAGAGGCTGGAGCACTCGAAGAGCTCAGTGGGGGCCTGAGTCAGTTCCAGGAGCAAGGGGTTTCTTTAGGGCTGGAAGGAGCTAACCAGGGGCCAGGAGCCTAGTGCTTGAGCTTAAGGAAAGCTCGGTGTGGGTCAGGGAGCCCTTTGGGTGCAGTGGGCTTCATCCACTCTAGAGCTTCCTCTTTTAGCAGGTTGGCCCAGGGATGGGGCCCTGGGGTGTACACCAAGCCCGGGAGATTTTATGAGGGTTGTGTCTGAGAACTCCTGATAGAACCGTTCACTGATTCCTTTTCTCTTTTTTTTAATTGAAGTATTGACAATTTGCAGTGTTTCTGGCATACAGCAAAGTAATTCTGTTATACATGCCTAAATATCCTTATTCTTTTTCCGATTCTTTGCTGTTATAGGTTATTATAAGATATTGACTATAGTTCCCTGTGCTATACAGTAGGTCCTTGTTATCTATTTATTTTAATTTAGTTTATTTATTTGGCTGTTCCAGGTCTTAGTTGCAGCATGTGAGATCTTAGTTCCCCTACCACAGATTGAACCCAGGCCCCCTGCCTTGGGAGCAAGGAGTCTTACTCACTGGACCACCAGGGAAGTCCCTATCTATTTTGTATACAACAGTGTGGATCTGTTAATCCCAGACTCCTAATATATCCGTCCCTGCCCCCTTCCTCTTTGGTAACCTGAAGTTTGTTCTCTATGTCTGATGCACAGTGATTTCCATCCTCACACACCCCTGGGGAGAGTCAGTGCTGTCACCTGTCCCCACAGAAGACCCCGTGAGACCCGAGGTCCCCTTAGAGGTCGAGAGGGACAAGTGTGGAGACCCCACCCGGCCGCCTGACCAGGGTCTTTGGAGCACCTTCGTTCAGCCTTTTAAAACCCAGGCTGTCTCTATGGGGAAATCTTCTAACTTTTTAAATGCTGTTTGAAATTTCAAAGCATTTTATGTTTGAAAAAAGTGAACAGGATGCTCTTGGAAACATGCAGTGAGGGGCACACCCCAGCCTGGGGGGTCTACATTGACCCCTGCCTAAGACAGGCCAGCTCTGAGAACCATCCCTGGCCGTCCCCTCCAGCCCTTCGTCCTTTCCACGTGTTGTGCGAAATTCATTTCCACTCTGTGTGCCTGCATCAGCCGGCTTCAGTCCCGGCAGGACTCAGAGCTGCTCTGTCCATGCAGGCCAGCCTTTGTATGTCTCTTCCCCGGAAGGGGCTGTGTGCCCATGTGTCCTGCGAGATGCCTGCTGAAGGAAGGAGTGAATTCCTCGAGACTCATGTCTTATGCGATCTCCCTTTGTTCATATGTTATTAGATCTTCTGGTTTATAAAACCTCCCGCTCAGTTTCAGAGCGAATAACTGTCTCCACTCCTTTGCCCAAACTCTTGTTGCAGGCAGGGCTGCCTCTGCTTGCCCTCCTGTCACCCACCCTGCGTGCCTGGGGTGCACGATGGGGCCCATCGAGACAGCTCAAATTCTTGCTTCCCACGTTTGCCTGGAAAAGAGGCAAAAATCAAGCATGGAGTCTCCATTTTGAGAGGCAGTGCTGAGGACAGCCAGGACCAGGACGAATTAATGGCGGCAGGTGGGGGTGGAGAGGCAGTGGTCCCCCTATTTCCCGGTGGCTTCATCCTGCCCGAGGTACCCCAGCCCCCATCAGACACACAGTGGGGCACGAGCATAGCGATGATCTGAAAGCACATCTTAGGTGTGATTTCTCAGTCTGCGCTATTGAGTGTTCGTCTCGAGCTCCTTCCATCTCCTTTTAAAACCTCCTCTCCACTCAGGATGCGGTGCTGACTGTAGCAAGTGGCAGGCGGGCAGAAGGTGGTATTTTGGAAGCGAGTCCTGAATTCTGTGGTGCTGCCTTTCAGCTGGGAGAGGTGGCTGGTGACTGCGGCTGCCCAGCGTTGGGATTAGCAGGTGCTCCCCAAGTGGCGTCAGTGGCTCATCTGGTGGTGAGCGGGGAGGGCCCACTCAGAGGAGGCAGCACGAGGAGGAGGCCTGGCCCTATGTGGGTCAGGGCACCTGCCACCCGCAGCCAGGATGCAGGATGGCTGCTTATCCCTGGCACAGGACTGGGGTGGAAAGCAGAGACTTGTCTTCTTCTGAAACTCTTCTGATCGCCTCCTGGCTTCTGTCTCAGGCCAAGCAGCAGGTGGCTGGCATTCTTAGGACTGTGCCTCTTAGGGCCCAGTGACTCAGTATTTGTATCGGTCAGGGTTTGGGTCAGCCCGCCCTCTGCCCCACTGGCCCCCAGGCGTGTCCCAGTGACCAGAGGAGGGGCCTGGCGCTATGCCCTCTCCCACTTGAGGCTTGACCGAATCTGGAGTTCTGGAGAAGGGGCCAGGGCACAGGGAACCAGCCTTGCCTCCATTTGAGCTGCCAGGGAAGAAGGAAGGCTTGGATAAGTCTTGTCTGGGCTAAGACCTAGGGCTCAAACAGCATGGGATTCACATCCCAGTTTCCTGTGGTTAAGTTACTTAGCCTCAAGCCTCAGATCCCTAGTTTATAAAACAGGAACAATGATACCCACTTCCTAGGGTGGTTGTGAAAATGAAATGAGATTCTACATAAAACGCCTACCTTGATGCTTGATATAGTAACCAGGCTCAATAAAGTGTATAAGTATTTATCAGATGTATTGGGTTGGCCAAAAGGTTCATTCAGACTTGTCTATAACATCTTACAGAAAAACCCAAACAAACTTTTTGGCCAACCCAATACATCAGTATCTAGTTAAAGTCATTTGGCAACAGGTCCCGGGTTTCAGATACCAAGTCTCTCTGCAGCAAGGAGGCTACATGTAGGCCCTGCACTCCCAGCCCTCCAGGATTGGAGATATACCTCAAAGCCTGACCGATGTCTCAGAGTTGAGCAGGGCTGAGGCTGTGATCAGAGAGGTCACTGACCCATTGGCACCAGCTACGAGGTCTGGGTGTTGGAGGCACTTGTACACATGATTTCAGCTTCTTTAATTCATCCTGACCCACAAAAATCCAGATCTGGTCAAAAACTGAAGTTGAGGCAAGTGATTTCGGGAAACATTTAGTATAAGCTTCCTTTAAATAGGAATTCTGCTTACCCATTCAAAATAGATTTTGATGTAGCACAATTCAGTGTACATTTTGGCCTATTCCTTCCAGGTATTTTTCTGTGCATGTATTGACTTCTATATAGCTACAAATACATATACATTTATATGGGAGAGAAACACACTAGACTTTCTGTTTATAACTTGCTTTCAAAACTTCATTTATTGTGAATGTTGTTCCGTGGCAGTAAATACACGGTTCCATCGTGACCATTTTCACTTCTTTCATTTATATCATCATTTTTATTGCAGTGTACCTTTCTCCAAAACACAATTGGACTTTTCTTGCTGTTGAAAATTCAAATTCTAGCATCGGGGACACGCTGGGTGATGTGAAGTGCACGTGTGTGAGCTGATTTCTTGGCGTTGTTCCTGCCTTTGCTGCGATGGTTGTCTGGATGTAGCCATTTCTTTCCCGGGCCGGGCGTCCCCCGGGGAAGCGGTGGGGATGGGGGAGTGACCACTCTGGGAACATCATTGCTACCTGGTTCCTAGGGAGAGACCAGCTCGTTGACAAACTTCTGTTGGCTGAAACTCCTGGGCAAGTCCTTTTCCAGATGAGTTTGGCTCATTCATTCAGTCCTCTGCTTGATGGGACCCTCAGTGAGGACAAAGGGCCGTGCCTTGTTCATCCTCCTCATTCCTAGAATATCGCCTTCCGTCCAGTTGTTGAGTCAATGCTTATTGAATTGAAGCACCAAATAGTTTCAAATTAACCACCTTCATTATTCATTTCTGCACAGTGTGCATTTTTCCAACCTCCTTGTATGGAACATTTGAGCACAATTTCATCTTTCTCTGGTTGACTGAGCGTCGGGAACACCACTGTCTCTGTGATGGATGTTGATGTCGTTTCGTGGTGAAGCCTTAAGGCTGCTGGGTACCAAGTGCTCTTGGAAGGGTGCAAGTCTCTTCGTTCCCTCCTACACACAGGCACCATGCCCGCTCCCTTCTTTTTATAAAAAAATTAATTAATTAATTTTTACATATGTCTCCTCCCTCTTGAACCAGTCTCTCACTCCATCCAATGCCTCTAGGTTGTCACAGAGTACTGGATAGAGCTTCCTGTGGCAGCTTCCCATTAGTTACCTATTTTGTATATGGACAGAGGAGCCTGGCAGTCACAAAAGAGGTGGACACAACTTAGGGACTAAACAACAATGCAACAGTACATATGTTTGGACACATCTCTTTCCCCTCATCCCGCCTCTCCTTCCCCTGCTGGGTCCGCAGGTCTCTTCTCTATGTCTGCATCTCTGTTCCTGCTGTGCAAAATGAGGCACCTGGTGGCAGCTTGGGGACCCTGCCTTGGGCTTCCCTGATAGCTCAGTTGGTAAAGAATCCACTAGTAATTCAGAAGATCCCTGATTTAATTTCTGGGTCGGGAAGATCCCCTGGAGAAGGGATAGGCTACCCACTCCAGTATTCTTGGCTTCCTTTGTGGCTCAGCTGGTGAAGAATCTGCCTACAAGGCAGGAGACCTGGGTTCAATCCCTGGGTTGGGAAGATCCCCTGGAGAAGGGAAAGGCTACCCACTCCAGTATTCTGGCATGGAGAATTCTGTGGACTGTGTAACCCATGAGGTCATAGAGAGTCAGACACAACTGAGTGACTGTGACTTTCACTTTCACTTCTCACTTGGGGACCCGCTGTGAAGAATGGGGGCTCTGCGTGGAATGAGTCGGAGGCTCCCAGTAAGGACGTGAAGGCCGGCCTGGGAGTGAAGTGCCCAAGCTCTGTGGTCTCCCAGAGCTTGTCACGCCTTTGACTCTGGCCAGCAGTGTGGAAAGGTGAAGGTGATGATGTTGGATGGAGGGCAGGGTTCCAGGGAGTCTTGGGGTAACCGAAGTAGCCTGGATTATGGGGATGCTGAGGAGGGCGCCCCATAGACCTTGGACCCAGTCTGCCCTCACAGGTGACCTGCAGGATATCCCCGGGGAGGGGGGTGCAGTCAGCAGTCATCACGAGGAGGGCAGGGCATACATTCCTGCCTCTACTCTTAATAAAGGACCAATGGTGTCATCTCCTCTGTGGGCAAGCCAGCCTGGCTTCATGCTCTGCACTTAGAGTGAGGCCAACCAGCAGCAGTCCCAACCCCTCCCCCTACCCCAACACTCCACCCTGAGCAAGGCTCTTCCTGGTCTGGTCTCCCCAGCCAGCAGCAGTCCCAACCCCCACCCCCACCCCAACACTCCACCCTGAACAAGGCTCTTCCTGGTCTGGTCTCCCATTGTCTCACCAGTCAGCATCACTCAGTATGGACCAGGCATTCCTTGCCCCCAGCTGCCAAGTGACTATTTCTTGTCCCTGTGTGTCTCTTCCCCCAAGCTGGTCAGCATATTCCAGGAGGGACCCCTCTTGCCTTCTCAAGTGTAATATTAAAAGTAGCTCTTCTTGGGGGACTTCCCTGGTGGTCCAGTGGCTAAGACTCCATACTCCCTATGCAGGGGCCCGGGTTCAATTCCTAGTCAGAGAACAAAATCCCACCTGCCAAAACTAAAACCCAGCACAGCCAAATAAATGCATTCATTTGATTTTTTTTTTAGTATCTCTTTTTTTGCTCCTTCATTTATTCTACAATTCATGATGCTGCTACTGGAACCAGGAGGATGAAGAGAAACAGGCATGGCCTCTGTCCTCCAGGAGCTGACAGCCTGGTAGGGGAAGTGACTGTATTTACATAGCCACAAGAATGAGGATAAGATCTCAGTGGAGGAGAAGAGACAAGAGCCTGGTAGGAAAGCTCCAGCAGGGTAAGAAGTCAGACAAGGCTTCTTGAAGGAGCTGTGCTTTTGCCGAGGTCTGAAGGATGAGTAGGCTGATAAGGAGAGAGTGTGAACAAGTACATCCCAGATGGAGCAAGCAGCACGTACCAAGGTTCGGTGCAGGAAAAGCAGATAGAGGACCGGGGCCTGAAGTCAGGTCAGGGTGCCTGGGGCTTAAGAGTAGAGGGCCAGGCGGTGGAGCAGGAGGAGAGGGGTGCGAGCTGAGGCCACAAGGAGGTAGGTGTGGATGGGGAGGGTGATGGAGGGGGGCGGACAGTTTGAGTGAGATTTATAGTTCTTGGAGGTGGGTTATTTAGGTGGGTATGAGGGAGAGTGAGGATCAAGGATGGTTCTGGGTTTGGGCCTATATGATTGATGGATGTGGTATGCTTTACTGAGACGGCCATGCAGGACTCTGGTTACTGCCTGGCTTCTTACCGTGTACTGTGCTGATGAGCACTTTTGTGAATCAGCTCCCTTGATCCTCCCAGCGGTGGCATGCACCTACTTGTTACCACCATTTTCAAGGCAAGGAAACAAAGCCCAGAGAGGGTTAGTGACAAGTCTAAGGTTGCCTCTAATTGGCAGACTCTGTGCACTGCTGCCCCAGAGCCTGTATCCTGTGGCCACACCCTGAGCCACCCCCCTTTCCCTGAGCATGTTCTGGGCTGGGATGGACCTTTGCAAAAGGAACACGTGGAGCATCTGAATTAGGCCCAGAAGGTAGACTTGGTTTGTCTAATGCTCAGACGCAGTTTCAGGCTGCAGGAAGCATGAGACGATCAACCCCTAGAAGCCGGCGCTCACTCACCCAGCGCAATTCCGCTCAGTGGAAGCCCACTCGGCAGGGAAGCTAGCAGCTTCCCCCAGGCCTGGCTGTCCTTGACATGACTGTGCAGTGTTCCCTTTGCGTTGAGTTAATGTGGTGGCCAGCTCACACTCCCTCATCTACACAGGGTCATGGGAATGAGCAAGAAAAACAGCCAAGTGGCTTCAGCATCTTGTTCCTCTCTTTACCCCGGGGAGGAGGGGCCCATGTGTGTTTCTTGAGGCCCAGCTTATGGGCGGCCCTGTCCTCGAGGTAGAAGGGTTGGGGCGAACTTTGGGAAGGGCAACAAGAGGCGGCTCTAGGCGTGAAGGGAGATCTCCAAACCAGGTCAGGGCTGATGACTTGGAGCTCCAGGTGGACAATCTGCGGGCTCCCAGAGAGGCCAAGCCCCAGCCTGGCACAGATCCCAGCCTAGGCCTGGCACAGGGGTGGCTGGGCCCCATAGCACCCAGGAGACCCTTCCCAGACACACTGCACTGCCAAGACCCCAAGCCTGAGATCTTCGCGAGAGCCAGGCCCAATCAGACGAGGGTGGCAGGTGTCCTGCCAACCTGGAGGGAGCTGAGCTTGGAGCAAGTTACAGTGTATTTGGAGAAATCAAAGGAAAGTGATGTCTCTCGTACCTGAGCATTGAATGGAGGCCAGTGCAGACATGCCCCCCCCCATGATGTATCATAGCTCCCCTCCTGCCACGAACTGGCTCCCCACCTCCTGAGGCTCAGCTCCCCCATCAGGCGGTGACAACATGCTCAGGAAAGCCAAGCTGGTGACATTTCCCTTTCGGCGGAGAGGTGTGCTCCTTGCTCAGTTGGCAGCCTGCAGAAAAGGCCAAGCCAGGGATCCAGCCTTCCCTTAGGGGGAGGGGGAGGGAGAGAGCTCCCCACCCTGCAGGGACCGGGAAGCTTCTAGGCGGCAGAAAGGCTGATTGATTAGCTGGTGTGACTGTTTTGTAAGGAGGACACACTCTCCCCTAATCAGACTCTGCCGGGTTAGCCGGGACGAGGTCTCAGCCCCCGCCAAGCCCCCCTCTGCCTCCTGGTGCGTTTCATCTGGCTTTTCCCACTGCTGCTTGTGGCTCTGCATTTGGAGGAAGCAAAATACGTATTTAGAAGTGATGAGCTTAAGCAATTCTGTAGAAGGAAAAACGCCGCAGAAACTAGGTTCTGGCTACTTATGTGTCCGGAGGCTGTTATATAACAGCTCGAGAGGCAGACCTGAGTCTGTTACTTGCTGTGTGAACGTGAGGACTTTCTCAAACTACTCCCTGCAAGATGGGCCCACTTCTTATGTATACTGGGGTGGCTGGGATGGTTAAATGAAGGGCCTTGGCATCAAGGCAGTGCCTAAGCGGGCACTGGTATTTCTCACTCCATCATCGCCTCACCTTGTCAGGCACACAGTGAGTTTTCTGCGTGGTTATATCCATGTATGTGTTCTCTGTTGAATAACATCATTCCTGCCCGCACTTCCAGAGGGCTACGCAGTCTGCCTGTGAAGGCCATATCCTACTCGGTTGTGTTTGCTCCGCCTCTAGTACTGGGCGTTTGGGTTGTTTCCAGTTCCTTGCTGTTGAATGTGATGCAGCTGTGACTCTCAGCAAGCTTATTTCTTTGATGTGATCCCAACAGGATGTACTTGTTGGGGGTGAATTTCTATTGCAGTCATCCAAGGATGGGTATATATCCTTGGTGCCCCACAGCCAGCTGCTGGGTTCAGATGATCTGTGTCCTTTGGGTCATCTCCCCTTGGGGCCTGAAGCAAACACCTTCCTTTTGGAAGATGACAAGGGCTCCTGGGTTATAGTTTTCCCAGCCCCTCGGCCGGGGAGGAAGGGACTGAGTATTTACCTTCCTGTGTCCTCTCTCTTGTAGAAAGTCTGCACCAAATGCGGGATCGAGGCCTCTCCTGGCCAGAAACGGCCCCTGTGGTTGTGTAAGATCTGCAGTGAGCAGAGAGAGGTAGGGTACCCAGGGCAGTGGGGTGAGGGAGGGACCGACCAGGTCCGGGCTGGGCACACTGGCATTGGGGGAGGTTCATGGCTGGTTGCTTAGAGGGGCTTTGCAGGAGGTCAAGGAGGGTGGCCTACCCAGGGCAGCCCAGGGCGAGGGTGGGGAGTGGCAGTCTGCTAGCTTGGCACTCCCCAGTGTAGAGGCCACAGTGGGCCTGAGTTCTGGTCTGCCTGGGGTCCTTGGTTTCCCCAGGGAGCCCCTCACATTGAGTGTAGGTGCACGTGACATTTTCTGGGGGGCTGTATTTATCGTAACAGAAATTGCTGCTCCGGGTTGAAGGTTTACTCTGGGCCTGGCACCACTCGAAGTTCTTTACATGTAGGAATTCATTTCATCCCTATACAACCCCATGTGTGTGCTCAGTTGCTTCAGTCATGTCTGACTCTGCGATTCTATGGGCTGTAGCCCACCAGGATCCTCGTCCATGGGATTCTCCAGGCAAGAATACTGGAGTGGGTTGCCATGCCCTCCTCCAAGGGATCTTCCCAACCCAGGGATCGAACCCAAGTCTCTTGCATTTGCAGGCAGATTCCCAGCACTACCTGGGAAGCCCCCATACAACCCCACAGACGAGTGCTATTATCATCCCCTTTTATTGATGGGGAAATGCGGATGTAGGAGGTTAAGTATCTTGTGGTCACCGAGCTAGTTAGTGGGTCTCACACCGTGGTCTTGTGATGACGCTGCCCCTAGAGTCCCTTCTGGTTCTAAGTTTCCATCATTCTAGCTCTGATCCCATTTTAAGGGAAGAAATCAAGGCTGAGTGAGGACTCTGAGGTGAAAACAGATGGGGAAGCTCGAACCTACGTCTCCTAACCCCCCACACCCAGGACTTTCCTCCCTGCACCAGGATGGAAAGCAGGGCCAGAACAGTGGGGGACATTGTCGGGCTGCTCCTGGGGAAGGTCACGGGTTGGAAATTTCAGGAACAAGAGGAGTCAGGTGGCGGGAGAATGCTCCAGGCTATCCAAATGTGGATTTACATTTTTACTTCTCTGCTCGGTGATTAATATGCGCCTTTCATCCGAGGATCCGTAAAATGTCTTTAGTTACAGAAAGTCCTCAGCCATGACATCCTTGAATCTTGCTGCCCTGCCATCTGAGTCTCCTGGAAAACCCTGCAAGATAATTTTCTGAGCCCCTCCATGCAGCCTCCGTAGCTCCCAACTGTGCTTTCTCATTTATTTCTTTATCTTTCTGTTTTTAATTTTTGGTCACACCTTGCAGCATGCTGGATCTTAATTCCCTGACCAGGGATTGAACTCATGCCCCCTTCAGCGGAAGTGCAAACTCTTAACTACTGAACCACTAGGGAAGTCCTCTCTTTATCTTTTCTAAGATACTTGGTAAATTCGCTGGCTGTCTCTCTCATGATAGAGTGTTTTAGAATTGAGGTTTGTCCACTCATCTTGAGTGGGAGTCAGGTTCTCTCTTTTCTCCCCCTGCTCATCACCCCCACCCAGCTCTCCTTGCCAAGTGATTTCGAGTTGCCTCCACCTAGATCCCTCAGTGCAGGGCCAGCTCTCTTGGGTTAGTGGTGAGCTGTGTGTCCACAGTAATAATGGATTATCCCTGAAGTCCAACATCAAAGCCAAAAGCAGTCTGGCCAGGCCCTGGCTATGTGTGTACTTCTTCCAGCCTATATCAGTGTTCACATCCGTAGGCAGGTCAGCTTTACTCTTAGGAGAGGGGCGGAGCACCCTCCTTTCCCAAGTGGAGAATGACCAGCCTCCATTCTCAGGAACTCTAGCTCTGGCCCCACCTCCCACGGGACACTTTCAGTCCCTATAACCTTGAAAGACGAGTCTTCCAGCTGCTTCCACCTGCCTCTGGACCCTGAGCCCATCGGGCTGTGCCTTTAGCCCCTCAAAATCGTAAATATTGGGAGTTTCTGATCCATCAAAATGTAGTTCTTGTTTTTGAGCACAGTTGAGTTGGACACGACTGGGCGACTGAACTGACTGAGCTTTGTTGGAATCTTCATATATCACTGGCTGCATCTTTGAAATAGGGAAGATAGCAGGCAGGGCCTCTAGATGTGAACTAATTTTCTACACTCTATTGCCTGGAAGTCCTTGATTTCTCCTGTTGAAATGGAGATGATAATACCTATTTCATTGGAGATACTGTGAGAATTCGGGAACACCGTTAACAGTACACCAAGTATCTGGAATGTCCAGCCTAGAATAGATACTCTGTCAATATCAGAGACCCTCCTCTGTCACCCAGCTGGAAAATCCCCCTTTGAATTTGAGGTCTTTCTGGTCTTCAAGGGGTCCCTTTTAAGATGCAAGCATCCCCCCTAAAAAGGGGATATATATGTGTGTGTGTGTGTATATATATGTATATATGTAGCTGATTCATTTTGCTGTGCAGTAGAAACTAAAACAACATTGTAAAGCAACTATACTCCAATAAAAACATTTTTTTAAAGATGAAGGCATTCACAAGATAGGAAAATTTCCTAAAACAGTATCTTGTGGGAGACACCTGAGCAGGATGAAAAGACACAACTGAGGTGTGGGAGGACAGAGATGAAAGAATTGTCAAGGAAAGGGAGGAGGAGTGAAAGAAAAGACGAATTCAGCAAATGTAATAATTTAGTGATGGGCTTGATGGGGGAGCAGCTGCCCCCGTCCAACCCCATTTCGAGTGCCCCTCAACTCATTAATAGTCCTGAGCTACACATGGACAGTGTCCACCGCCAGCCTGTCCTAATCTCCAGAGCGTTCCAACACCCAGAAAGGTCCAAAATAGCTTAGGATGAATCTTCTTATCTTTCCTACAGCAAAGAATTTGAGGCTATGCACTGTGCTATCAGTTTGCCCTTGAATTTTTAGAGGCCAATAAAATGGAGCAAGATCACGGATGCTGTATTCCCCCTCCACGTGGCGAAGCAGACTAGATGTTTAGGAGGTGTGGATGGGTCCTGAAAGTCTGGGTGCCTCTGAGTACCATATCCAGATGCTGCATTTTCCTGCCTCCTTTTGGGGTGGGAGAGTGATAGAGTAATTGGTTTCCTAATGCTTTTTTCCCACAGAAAAATATCTAATCACAACAAAGAGATAGCTAAATAGAAAAAGCATTTGAAATGTCATTTTCAGTGCCACACAGAGCTGGTTCTGAATCTGTGATAAAAATGTGGAGTTCTGTCCTACAGGAAACACACACACACACACACACACACACACACACTCACTCACCCACCCACCCCCTAATGGAAGAACTTGCATTTTTTGCCAGAAGCTCTCTTACCACTTGGCCCCAGCACTCTTCTCTTCTTTTCCATTTGACTCTTCCCTTCTGTCATCTTTGTCTGCAATTGTAAGTATTTTTTCTGGAGTGAGTTGAATGCTGGTTACATGTCCCTGGGGCGTCCAGCTGGTGCCGCTACCTGTTGTGTGCACCTCAGTGATGCGGCGGTATCAGCTTCGGCCCCTCTGCTCTGGAGGAGTTTACAGTCTCATGCATTTATTCATTTGGGTACTCAGTGCGTATTTAGTGAGCATCTTCTACATGCCAGGCAAAAGAGATGGAAACCACACGGCAGTACAGTAAATTCCAGATGGCAGTACAGTAAATTCTGCCACGTCACAGACATGAAAATGTACTCGGGGAAGGGGGCGATGGGAGTAGCTGCTGTTATATGCAGGAGTTGAGGAAGGGCTTACTGATAAAATGGACTTTTGAGCTGAGGTCTGAAACGCACTCTGTGGCTGTATGGACAGAAAGCATTCCAAGCAGAGAGTTCTGCAAGTGCAAAGGCCCTGAGGCAGGTGTGTCCTTGGCAGGTTTGAGAAGCAGCTAGGAGAACGGTGTGACTGGCGTAGAGTCAGAGTCGGGAGAGGAGATCAGAGCTGTGGCCGGGGTCCCAGATCATGTTGGTCCTTGTAGACCTTTGGAAAGACTCTGGCTTTTACTCTGAGTGAAATGGGGAGCCTTTGGAGGTCTAGAGTAGAGGAAAGGCATGACCTGAATACTCCTCCAAGTTTTAAAAGATACTCTGGCTGCTGTGTTGAGAATAAATTATAGACTGTAATGTTAGAGTTAGTATCATGATATTTCATCTTTCTTATTTAACATTACCCCAGATATTTCAGTTCTTCACTTGTGACCCTTAGAAGTTTTCACTTTTAAAAATATATACATTTTACTCTTTTCTGATTTTAAGATTATGGATCATTGACACTCACAATGTGTAGAAAGCATAAAGAAATACAGGCACCCCCAAAATTCATAATCTTACCATCCAGAAGCAATCACTGTTAATGTTTTGGCATAATTGCTTTCTTTTTTCTGTGTCTTTTTTTTGTTTGTATAGTTGAACCTCTGTTTTAAAATTAACATTTTAACGTAAGCACTTCTTAGTGTAATCAATAATTCTTTGTAAACGTTCTGTCATATGGATATTCTGCTAATTTAGGCCCTCTGAGTTATTTCCCTTTTTCCTTCTCACTGCTAATTGCTTTATATATCTGTGTACTTAGCTCTTTGCCCACATTTGAGATTCTGTCCTCAGAATGGATACTTCTTAGAAGGGAA
The DNA here is from genome assembly GCA_006410615.1 of Neotragus moschatus. NCBI lineage: Eukaryota > Metazoa > Chordata > Mammalia > Artiodactyla > Bovidae > Neotragus > Neotragus moschatus. The sequence continues at coordinate 2,700,500 of SJYA01002500.1, forward strand.
AAATAAGCATCAGTACTTACAGTCCCTCTTTTAAATTTTACGTATTTATTTTTGGCTGTGCTGGGTCTTTGTCGCTGTGCATGGGGTTTCTCTAGCTGGGGCAAGCGGGGACTGCTCTCTGGTTGCGCCGTGTGGGCGTCTCATCGTAGTGGCCTCTCTTGTTGTGGAGCACAGGCTCTAGGCACACGGGCCTCAGGAGTTGCAGCACACAGTCTCGGTAGTGGTGCACAGCCCTAGTTGCTCCAAGGCATGTGGGATCTTCCCGGACCAGGGATCAAACTCATGTCCCCTGCAGTGGCAGGCAGATTCTTAACCACTGGACCACCAGGGAAGTCCTCACTCTTTTCTTGAGATATTGCTTTTGATTTATAGTTTGCTGGTATGTGCAATCTTAAGTAATGACATGTGGACAGTGTATTTTCTGAGTCTTTTGCTAGTCTAATGATAGCTGTTGCTTTCATACGAAAAAAGACAATGACTTGACTGATTAGTGCAATTAATGATCATCTTTCCCACTCAAAATTCTGTGAGTTTATTGTCTGTTGTCTAACTGATCGCATGAGCAAAGCCACCATGAGGGAGAGGAGGCAAGTGTAGCAACTAGGAGAATTGGTACTCAAGGAACTAGAAATAATAGTGAGACTGTGAGAGAAATGTTTGAATTTTTAATTTACTGTTCATTTTTTTAACTGCACCATGCAGCTTATGGGATCTTAGTCCCCTCATCAGGGATCGAACCTGTGCCCCCTACAGCTGAAATGCAGAGTCCTAACCACTGGACCACCAGGGAAGTCCAAATAAGTTTTTAAGTTGAGTGAAAGAGATAAGAGAACCAATAGAAATCAAACTGAACCAATAAGACATTTGTAAAATGAGCAAGCAAATTTAGAGGAAAAAAAAAACCCAAATGAACCATTTTCATTTCTAAAAATGAAAAATGTTATTAATGAACTTGAAAACTCAATCAAATGATACTTTGGTAATTTTTTAGACCAGTAAACCTTGTCATTCCCATTAACAGCCACAGATGTTTCCTTATCATTTGCTTCTTATTAATTGTTTTTTTTATTTTTTATCCCTGGTTGGCACTCCCAACAGCTAGGAGTCCCTGGCCCTTGATTTCCACTCTACTGCCTGCCATGAAGATGATGTTTCTGTGACCACATGAAACTACAGTCTTTACCTAATTAAATCAGCCGCTGATATAAGCATTCACCAGGCAGCTGCCTGTCTCACCTCACTTCCATTCCCTCGTGAACGGGCCTGTTCCTTGGTCACTTTCCTGGTTTCCTTGTTGGTAAATGAATAAACTCTGATATATGTTCAGGATTTAAAGACACAGAAAAGGGACTGAGACAGCCCTGAATAGACTGTTTTGTTTGTTTTCATATCTGGCTGTACCGGGTCTTAGTTGGGGCACTTGGAGTCGTCAGTCTTCATTGTAGCATTAGGGATCCTGAGTTGTAAAATGTGGGGTTTAGTTCCTTGTGAGTGAAAGTGTTAGTCACTCAGTTGTGTCTGACTCTTGGCAGCCCCATGGACTGCAACCCACTAGGCTCCTCTGTCCATGGAATTTTCCAGGCAAGAATCCTAAAGTGGGTAGCCTTTCCCTTCTCCAGGGGATCTTCCCCACCCAGAGACTGAATCTGGGTCTCCTGCATTGCAGGCGTATTCTTTACTATCTGAGCCACCAGGGAAGTCCCCTGACCAGGGATCAAACCTGGGCTCCTGAATTGGGAGCAGTCTAGTCCTAGCCACTGGACCACCAGGGACATCCTCAGTAGACTGGTTAACTAACACATCAGACACCCCTGAGGAACCCCAAGAGGGACCTTGTGACCCAGAAAACAGTTTCCAGGTTGCAGTGTACCTGACAGGATGCAGGGAAGACAGTTTCCAGGTGCAGGCAGATACATGCCCTGAAGTCAAAGCTCGAACAGAAGACGGCAGGCAGACAAGATCGGATGCTCAGCATAAAGTAGTTTTAAAGTCAAGAACGGAGACATGAGGGAGAAGTCTAAAGCCAGGCTTATGCTTTTATTCCCTTTTTAATAACCTGGTATATTATTTATGTCTATATTTGGAAATTAATAATTTTATCTGACTAGGCCTGGGTCATTTTCATTGATTTTTGTCTAGGCCAAACATATTTGGGTCTTTGATTCAGGAAAGCTTTTCAATTATGTTTTTGCTTACTGCTTTGTTCCGAAACTCTTCTGCTTTCTTTTGGGGAGCACCTTTTAAAAGTTTATTGTTTTTACTTATTTGGCCCTGCTGGATGTTCGTTGCTGCATGCAGGGTCTTAAGTTGCAGCACGGGGGATCCTGGAAGGTCCCCCTGGGAGCACTGTTAATTTGAAGAGTACATTTCCACTCTCTGTCTTCTATATTCATCATTTTCAAGTTCTTTTTATTTTTCTCTCCGTTCTGAAAAATCATAAAGCTTTTCAGGTCATTGATTCTTTGTTTTTGGTCTGAGTTTGATGGTTTCCTGTGTTTGGTCTTGGTGGTTGCCCCTGTGCCTTCAGCCCCCTTCTGATGCTGTCAGCTCTGCAAGGCCCAGGGTTTACCTGAGGCTGTGCGAGCACTGCCCACAGCCCCTCTCCTTTGTCTGGGATTCTGCTCCTCCTCTGAGACCCTTTCACTCTGCTGGGACCTGGCCCTCTGGCCATCAGAACTAGGGAGGACTTGGAAAACTGCAGCCAGTTGGTTTGGCTCTCCCCACCCTTCACAACTGAGCTCTACTTGAAGAAAATATACCTTCCCAGATGCGACTCACCATTGCCAGCTCCTTCCCACTCCCACCTAGTTACTTTCTGGGAATCCGTGTCCCATCCATAAAGACAGAATTGGAGGAGGGAGGGCAACGGAAACTCTAGACCTACTACGCCAGGAAGGCCACCTAGGGACAGCCCTGATCCTGCACCCTGACCCCTGCCGAGCAGACAAAGGTGGGTGGACACCCGTTTCATCCACCCCACTTGCCTGTCTTCAGAGGGGAGCCTGACTGTAGGTTGAGCGTCAGATCGCTTCTGTGCTGGTGTCTGTGCGCCCTTGATTCACTTGCTTTCTCGAGTGTGTTAGTGCAAGCTGGAGAAGGACTGCATGGGAGCTTCTAACATGACGTTGCAAGCCAGAAATTTATGTCACTGATAGTTTAGCCTCTAATCCAATTCATTAAAAAAAAAAAAAAAAAAAAAAAAAAAAAAANCCGAGCAGACAAAGGTGGGTGGACACCCGTTTCATCCACCCCACTTGCCTGTCTTCAGAGGGGAGCCTGACTGTAGGTTGAGCGTCAGATCGCTTCTGTGCTGGTGTCTGTGCGCCCTTGATTCACTTGCTTTCTCGAGTGTGTTAGTGCAAGCTGGAGAAGGACTGCATGGGAGCTTCTAACATGACGTTGCAAGCCAGAAATTTATGTCACTGATAGTTTAGCCTCTAATCCAATTCAAAAAAAAAAAAAAAAAAAAAAGACTCAAATAGTACTGTAATCAGGGGGAAAGTTAATTGGAATCCAGATTCCCCAGGAATCTAGAAACCATTCCTCCAGCCTCTAAAATGTCTGCCTTTGGAGTCGGAAGACTTCTATGAGGATGCAGGCATGCTCTGAGGGGGACGAGCTAGAAAGGGGAGAAGAGCAATTTATAAGTAATGGGAAGCTGATTAGTACAATTAGAGCATTCCTCTCCACTCAGTGTCCGTCCGCTGTGCTTTCCCTGTTTCATTCCGCATCTCATCAGAGGCCAGGCTGCACCAGCAGTCACTGTGTTTCCCTGCAGTGCTTTGCATATGAAAGGTGCTCAGAAGGTTTGTTTATTGAAAGACATTTGCGAAAGAGGAAAGCGGGCTCCTTGTTTTGGAGCACCTTAGGACCCTTCCCCAGCTGGGCTTTTTTATTTCCCTGAAGTCTTATCACAGATGACCCTGGCTGGGGTCCCACAGGGCCCCCTGATGCTAAGTCTGTATCTCATCCTCTGGCCCCTCTCTCCTGCTTGTTGATTGACCAAAAGGAGGAACGTGGCTTCACATGGTGGTTTTTCAATCGTCTCAACCCACCCTGCCTGGAGGGTGACCAGTAGACAGTTAAGGCCCTGGCAGGGAGGGTCCATCTTGGCACAAGCCTTTAGGAGGCTGGATCAGGGGCTTCCAGGCCCCGTGCCAGCACCCGTGGGAAGCAGCCATGCCAGCCGAGCCCAGCAGCCTCATGGCACCTGGCTCCCAGGCGGGCGGCCCGTGCTCACTACAGGCTGCCATCTGCTTCCCTACGCTGCTTGTCTTCTGGCCCTGCTGTTACTTGCAGTTTGGATTTTAGCTGCAAACAACTTTGCCAGAGGGCCCCTCCGGACGCCCGTGAGTGTGCTCAGGGGTGGGTGGCTGGCGCTGGGGCGAGCGGGAGCGGCTGCCTGAGCGCCCCACCATCTGCGTCTGGCTCACCCTGGGCTGCTGGCACTGTGGCCCCAGGGGACCCGGATGGTCACACTTCCTCAGTGTATTGGTCACCTCCCACATGCCTTGGCTCTGCCAAGCAGAACTGCTATCACTGCAGGTACCTGGCCTCCCACGCAAGCAGAAGCAGCAGGAGGAGGAGGGTCCTGGGACCCCCGATTTCCCCTTCCTCTGGGGAGGCAGAGTAGTCTCCCACCCTCTCCCTGCTCTTTCTCAGGGTGCCTACCTGAGCCTGTGTCCACGCACTGGAGGAAGACCTTAGTGCTCTGAGATGCTGTCTGATCCAAGAGGGAACGCACTTTCTCACTATTGCGCTCTAGTCTGCTGAGCCCAGTGTCCTACCTGGAGTCTAATCTGGTTCCGAGTAGCGACATGAACTCCGCACCCACTGCAGGCCGGTCAGTATCTCACTTCATCTTATCACTGAACAGATGTATTCCTGATGTATTCACTGTTGTCTCATGTGACAGGTGGGGAGACTGAGGCTTAGAGAAAGCAGATCACTTCCCCAAAGACACTAGGTAGTAATTAACAGAGCCAGGGGTTGAAGCCGATGTTGTTGTTCAGGTGCTCAGTCATGTCCACTTTTTGCATCCCGATGAACTGTAGCACACCAGACTTCCCTGTCCTTCACTATATCCCTGAGTTTGCTCAAACTCATGACCATTGAGTCAATGATGCTATCCAACCATCTCATCCTCTGTTGTCCCCTTCTCCTCCTGCCTTCAATCTTTCCCAGCATCCAGTGAGTCAGTTCTTCTCATCAGGTGGCCAAAGTATTGGAGCTTCAGCTTCAGCATCAGTTCTTCCAATGAATATTCAGGACTGATTTCCTTTAGGATGGACTGGTTTGATATCCTTGCTGTCCGAGGGACTCCCAAGAGTCTTCTCCAACACCATCAATTCTTCAGTGCTCAGCCTTCTTTATGGTTCAACTCTCACATCCATTCATGACTACTGGAAAAACTATAGCTTTGGCTATACAGATCTTTGTTGGCAAAGTGACGTCTCTACTTTTTAATATGCTGTCTAGTTTGTCATAGCTTTTCTTCCGAGGAGCAAGTGTCTTAATTTCGTGGCTGCCTCTAAAACTCCTCCTCACAACTCTACTGTCTCTCCATTCATTCACTCATTCATTCACACAATAGTCATTGACTGTTTACTGTGTGCTAGGCACGGTTTTAGGCCCTTGAAAAATAGTGATGAGCAAATCCGCCAAACATCTCTGCCTTGGGTTTACATTTTAGCAGGGACCAGGGGAGGAGAGAAGGAACAGAAGATAAACATAGCCAAAGTAATAGCTAAGCAAATTGCATATATATATATATATATATATATATATATGTTGAAGCTACATGAGAACAAGAGTAGAACAGGGCAAAGAGATCAGGAGCGTAGCATGTAGGAAGGGGAAGAGATAGCTACGTTGAAAGCAAACCAGCCACCATGACACACCCATAAAGGTGGCTAATATGTGTGTGTGTGCTTCAAATTTTTATTTATTTATTTATTTGGCTGCGTCAGATCTTAGTTGTAACATGCAGGATCTAGTTTCCTGACCAGGGATTGAACTCGGCTCCGCCGCATTGAGAGTGCAGCATCTTAGCCACCAGACTGCCAGGGAAGTCCCAGGATAGCTAACGTTTAAAAGCAGGAAATAATAAGTGTTGGCAAGGATGTGGAGAAATCTGAAACCTGGTGCATTGATTGTGGGAAATTAAACTAGTGCAGCNTGAACTCGGCTCCGCCGCATTGAGAGTGCAGCATCTTAGCCACCAGACTGCCAGGGAAGTCCCAGGATAGCTAACGTTTAAAAGCAGGAAATAATAAGTGTTGGCAAGGATGTGGAGAAATCTGAAACCTGGTGCATTGATTGTGGGAAATTAAACTAGTGCAGCCATGGTGGAAAACAGCATGGTGGCTCCTGAAAAAATTAATGACCTAGCAATTCTGCTTTGAGATGAACACCCTAAAGAGCTGAAAGCAGAGACTGAAGCAGAGGCTGTGCATCCCAGTAGCCTGAAGGTGGGAGCAACTACGCATCTACCGTGGGGTGGACAGATAAGCAAAGGGTGGCCTATGCCAATTATTAGTCATGTAATTGAGCCTTAGAAAGCAATGGAGTCCTAATACATGCCACAGCATGGAAGAACCTTGAAGACATTATGCTAATTGAAATGAACTGGACACAAAAGAATACATATTGTAGTATTTCCATTTATTTGAGGTTTGTAGAATAGTCTCATTCATAGAGATAGAAAATAGAAGGGTGGTTGCCAGGCGGGTGGGAAGAAATGAGGAATTAATGCTTAGCAGACACAGAGTTCAGAGAAGGCAATGGCAACCCACTCCAGTGTTCTTGCCTAGAGAATCCCAGGGACGGGGGAGCCTGGTGGGCTGCCGTCTGTGGGGTCACACAGAGTCGGACACGACTGAAGCGACTTAGCAGCAGCAGCAGCAATAGACATAGAGTTTCAGTTTGGGAAGACGACAAAGGTCTGGAGACGGGACGCAGGGACACATGACGGTACAGATACACGTGGTGTCCCTGGACTGTACACCGAAAAATGGTCAGAAAGGCAAATTTTATGTTATTGTATATTTCATTGTGGAAAAAACAGTGGTAGGGAGACTAGCTAGGGTGGGCTTCTTTGCGGAGGAGCTGCTCTGCTGCTAAGTCGCTTCAGTCGTGTCCAACTCTGTGCTGCCCCACAGACGGCAGCCCACCAGGCTCCCCCGTCCCTGGGGTTCTCCAGGCAAGAACACTGGAGTGGGTTGCCATTTCCTTCTCCAATGCATGAAAAGGAAAAGTGAAAGGGAAGTCGCTCAGTCACGTCCGACTCTTTGCGACCCCATGGACGGCAGCCTACCAGGCCCCTCCATCCATGGGATTTTCCAGACAAAAGTACTGGAGTGGGATGCCATTGCCTTCTCCATTGAGGAGGAGAGATGGGAGCAAAGACGAAGGAAGTGTAGCAGGGAGGCTGGTGACTCTCGGGTGAAGAAACAGCTCAGGATGGGGCCACCCCCAGTGCCTGTGTGTTCCCAGAGCAACACGGAGCCAGCTCCCCACCTTCCACATGGAGGGTCCTGGGTTCCCCTGAGGCACGTGTGGGAGGGGTTGGTCCGCAGAGGCTCTTTGGCCTGGGGAAGTGGAGAAGGGAGATGACACGGTGCCTTCAGGAAGCCTCAGCCCAACAGGAACAGCGCCAGCAGGTCCTAGCGATTGTCTCTCCCACCACTGGATGCCCCGCCCACTTAGCAACGCGCATGCTCAGCGGTCCACAAGGGGGCGAGCCCTGCGGCCTGTGTGACCAAGCTTGAAAGTCAGGAGGGCTGGCCCGGCTTCCTTGTCCCTGTCCTCAGCTGATGTGGTACCATCCTGACACCAGAACCTGCTTGTCCTCCCCTCCTCTGCTGAGTCCGCATGACCTGGCTTACCCCGCTATGACACCCTCCTCTGCGTGGCCCTAGGGAGGGGGGTGAAAAGCTAGGGAGAAATCTGAAGGTGGTCATTTTCTTGCATGGATCTGGATAGCAATTTGGATAATCAGATTTTCCAGCCCGTTTTTCAGATGCCAAACAATGCTGGCTGGCTCGATTTCCCCAGCCAGCTGTCTGGTACATGCAGAGCGGGAAGTGAGGCTCCATTCTTTAGGAGCTATTTATTAAGCGCCTAGGCAGTGCCCAACCCTGAAATACACACCCATTCCCTCTCCTGAGGAAGTAACTCAAGACACGTGTCCTCCTGCAGGGCCAGAAAATTCTTCTGTGAGAAACAGAAGCCAGAGAGAACCGGCCTTTGTTGGGGTCCTTGTCTGGGCCGGACGTGGGGCCCTGTGTCTTCACTCTTCCAGCTAAATGGAAGCCCTGGCACCTTACGTGAAGGTCCAAGGTGGCAGAGCAGAGCGTGCAGAGCCTGGGCTGACAGGCTTCCGCCACTGGATAGGCTTCCTCCTCTTGATTTTTACTGCCCTCAGGAGTCAGCCTTTCTATTCCAGGATGGCCCTTGGGCTGCAGGGAGACAGGACAGGTGAACAGAGGTTTCCCCCTCAGTGGCCAGCACAGTGATCCCCTCTGTCTGGGGGACCCCTGGGTCCCTGCGCTGCTTCTCCTTGCCCTGACTTTGTAAGTCGTTACCCCTCAGCCTGAGCTAACACACCCACAGCCGAAGCCCAGCCTGGCCCTGACTCTTATCTAACTACTTACATCCCTGAACTTGGTTTTGAGCCCTAGTACCTGGTTGTTCTCTTGACCCTTGAACCTTGCCTGCTGCTCCCCGTCCCCCTCACCATCACCCAGAGCGTCATGTCATGGTCGTGGACCCACTCCCAATGTTCCCCATCTGCAAACTAACTCAGAGAGGTCTGTCAGGTAGGTGACCCGGCTGGTTCATCTCANTCAGGACCCCGTGTCCACACTCGGGGAGGATGTGACTGGCCCAGCTCCCTTCTGCTCAGGCTGCTGTTTACGCAGCTAGCCTGCATCCCGTCAGATGTTATAGATGGTGTGGCTAGTGAGGCCCAATTTGAGGCTGTTTTCCCCACAAGCAGAGCTGGAACAGAGCAGGGGGAAGTTAATCTCTGTTGCTCAATAGCCATTGAACCACAGAGTTGGGTGTTTTGTATCTTACAGAATAGTGAGCTCTTTGTCACTGGGAGCATTCAAACAGAGGCTGGATATTTTACTAGGAATACTACAGCTCAGACACTAGAAGCTTACTGTAGGCTTGTTACTATGTATCCAGAGCTAGGCCCCCATGTTGTGACCGGGACTGGGGGAATGGAGACACATTCTATGGCCCAAGATCGAGGCAGCCACTCAGCTTTGAACTTGAGACCTCTGTCTCAACACAGAGCTGCAGCCGGCTGAGCTAATAAACAGTTTCGTGGCAGCCGTTTTTCCATCAAACGCATATGCTGTTTCCTGACTTCTTAACGCAGCATGCTATTTATACCAGTAGACCCATTCATTCTTAATGAGCCACGGTTGTGGATTGTAAACTGTTTTATTTTCAGACAGGATTGCTCACTGCCCAGAGCCAGTTGTTGCTATGCTCCCTTCCTTCTTTCTCTGTTCCTGAGAAATTAGCATTTTGGAAGCTCCTTGGGGGCGCTTAGCTGCCCTCTCCCCACCCCCCAATCATCCCCAGTGTTTCCTCAGCAGATTCGGGACTCGCTGTTTCTGTCATATCAGCCTGGACATGGTGCGTGGACTCCCTGCAGCCTTCAGAGCAGCTGGGAATGCACGTTGTGTGCAGGGGGGTAGGGGAGGCAGGCTGGCCGAGCCTCAGAGAAGCAGGCAGAGCAGAGAGGGAGGGCTTCTGTACTTGGAGGCGAGGTGCCGTCTGTCCTGGGAGGCTTGGACATTTGCTGGTACTGTAGGTCGCAAACTGGTGGAACAGTGACTCCCCCTGACTCACTGCTTTAAATTTATTGGCAACAATTTTTTAAAAGGTAGAGAATTCTCATGAAAAGAATATAGAGTTCTGGCTTCTTTTTTGAAAATCAGAAGGTCTGGCCATACTGCCCCTCCCTGGATAAACTGGACAGGCTAAATGGTAGTTTGCTCCTTCACACAGACCCTGCAGTCTCTGGTTTGCCACAGTCGCCACCCCTCCCTATTGTCTCTCATGCTTTTTTTTTTTTTTTTTAAGATATTTGGTACTGTTATTTTGTTTTTTAATTGCTGCCCTGGGTCTCCGTTGCTGCATGTGTGTTTTCTAATTAGAGAAAGCAGTACGTGGGCTTCTCATTGTGGTGGCTCCTCTTATTGCAGAGCACAGGCTCTAGGCATGCGGGCTCAGGAGTTGTGGCTTGCTGGTTCTAGGGCAGGCGAGTGGGCGGGCTTTAGGAATTTCGTAACACGGGCTTAGTGGTTATGGCTCTCAGGCTCTAGAGCACAGGCTCCGTAGTTGTGGTGCACAGACTTAGCTGCCCTGCAGCATGTGGGATCTTCCCGGACCAGGAATCGAACCTGTGTCCCCTGCATTGGCAGGCAGATTCTTATCCACTGTGCCACCAGGGAAGTCCATCTCTCATGTTCTTTGATCATCGCCCTTGCTGGGCTAATCTGAAGAAAGTGAAATTGTTCTTATTTCTACGTCCCTGTGAAAGTGAGAGAATAGAAGTTAGACCCATTGACAAAAAAAGCGGGCCCATGTCTCCGTAGAAGTGGAGAGTTCTCACATCCAGCCCGCCTCACTCACTGCCCCTTCACCTGACCAGAGGAAGGCAGGAGCCTGACCAGGTCATATCTGTGGGTCCCTCCTTCTGACCGGACTCCGCAAATCCTGCCCACAGTGGTTCTGTGCTTTCTGTGGAGGTGACCCACCACCGTCGCCCCCAGGGCCTCGTCAATAAGAACTTTAGAGGTCAGGCCTTGCAGAGCCCCTGTGGTTTTTGTGAGGGGAGGGGTGAGGCAGTTCGTTTTGTTTTCCCTGCTCAGTCATGTCTGACTCCTTTTCAACCCCTTGGACTGTAGCCCACCAGGCTCCTCTGTCCATGGGATTCTCCAGGCAAGAATACTGGAGTGGGTTGCCATGCCCTTCTCCAGGGGATCTTCCAGACCCAGGGATCGTGTTGTTGTTTAATTTGGCTGCATCTCATCTTAGTTGTGGCACATGGGATCTCCGATCTTCCTTGCAACGTGAGAAATCTTCATTCCAGCACATGGAATCCAGTTCCCCAACCAGGGATCCAAACCTGGCCCCCTGCATTGGGAGCACAGAGTCTTAACCACTGGACCACCAGGGAGGTCCCGAGCTCCTGTGTCTTAATGGGGACCCCTGGGTCAGAAAGCTTTACTTTTTTGGAAGTCTTTCTTCCTCCCTGGGCCTCGGTTTCCCTATGCATAGGATGGGCCGAGGAGGGGCTGGGACAGAGAGTCTGTGCTCTTCCAGCTTTCCTGTCACCGTCCTAAATCCAGGGGGATGAGACTCTGTGCAGAGATTTCTGGTAGGTGGTACACCAGCTCTCAGACTGTATATTTAATCTGTCTCTACCAGAAAGACAGCCCCATCTCAGCAATGGCCGCACAGACTCACACACACACACCTGCATACACACATGTGCGTGCCCACACACAGTCCTGCTATGTGCGGCCGTGAAATCCCGTCACACTCGCCCAGCACCCCCTCCCTCCCCGCCAGCCCCACCCCGCGCACGGCGCTCCTGGTAAACAGTCGCTAAGTGCCTGTGAACTTCCCTCGCGGTCCTGTGTCCAGCATAGTCTCTCCTGCTTCATCATCACCTTCCCTGTCTCCTTCGTTTTACACCCTGCATGGGTTCTAGCATCCCAGGGAGTTGGAAGTGCCTGGGGTTTTTTCATGTATGAAGATAATAAAAACCACCAGATATACGCGGACAGATACAAGCTAGAAAGAGCTGTTCAGAGAGGAGAGAAGAGAGAGGCTGCCTTTGAATAATCTGAGAAGGGCGCTGTGTGTCCAGGCCGGCCCCACTGACCCAGGTCTTCATGGTGTAGGTCTGTGGTTTGGGTCCAGAAAATAAATTAAAAAGGCCTGGCTGGACAGTCCTGTGTGTGGCTCCCACTAGGCATTTGGGGACAGGAATACCACCCATGCCATCAGGGGCAGGAGAAGCGGGGAGTGGCGCTGAGTCTCCTGAGCCCGCTGAAGACCTTGCTGGGGAAACACGGATAGTCAGCGTTCTGGGCGGCCATGGTTCCTCCAGGCTCAGATGAGGGCCTGGGCGCCGCGGGCCTATGGGAAAGAGAAGCAGGTCTCAGGCCTCAGCTGCCGTGGACTGCAGCCCACGCTGGGTTTTGTATATTCGTGTGATCAACGCCCCACTCCCCAAATACCTGTACTGGAGGCACTACTGTTGTCCCATTTCACAGAAGAGGAAACCAAGGCTTGGAGGGGTCAGATAACTTGCCTTGTAGCCTTGGCATGGGCAGAATAAGAAATCCCCACGGTGTTCAGGAAACTCTGCCCTTTTCCTAAGTCTCAGGGAAACAGGAGTCCTAGCCTCATCTTACATGGCTGTGTTTTGAAAGATAAGCCTATGTGTTACTAATTTGTCTTGACCTTCAGAGTCCTCGGTGAAGCCAAACGCTAGCTCGGTGCAGAGGCCACCCCCAGAACAGGAGCCCTGAGCAGCCAGGAGCCACCATTGTTCCCACTGCTGCGTCCTGCTCCAGCCTCTGCAGCCCTCTGGCCTGTCCTGGGTGTCCTCACTGGCTGGGGGCTTGATTTCCTGAGAGCAGGAGGCCCTCATTAGTCACACCACAGAGGTCGGGGGCATGGGTGTCATTTCTAATTTGTCCAAACCCGATGACAGCCTCAGCTGATCGGATGACTCCAGATGCAAGGTGAGGCCTTGGGATTCCTTGCCTCCCCCCAACCCCACAATACGCATCTGAGCTGAATTGGGAGAGCAGGGCCCAGCCCCACCCCAGGCAGCCTGGCTCTAGCTAAGCAGATATCCTCAGCAGCTGCTGCTGCTATTGTATAAGAGTCACTAAGTCGTGCCCGATTCTCTTGTGAATCCATGGACTGTAGCCCGCCAGGCTCCTCTGTCCATGGGATTCTCCAGGCAAGAATACTGGAGTGGGTTGCCATTTCTTTCTCCAGGGACTTTCCCAACCCAGAGATCGAACCCATGTGTCCTGCTTGGCAGGCAGATTCTTTACCGCTGAGCCACCTGGGAAGCCTTGGGTGACCACAGAACTCTTGCCAAGCTCTTGCAGCATTCCCCTCTCCAGCTGCTCACCTGTCTTGCCGTGTGAACCTACAACTTAATTCTACTCACTCTAGTTTTCTTGGCCTTTGGGAACCTGGGTGAAGAGAATAAATCTGGGCCCGCCTGCCTCATCTGACTCCAATAAAGCCCTCAGAGATAACAGGGCTGGTTGTGCTCGGCTCCGCCATCCTCTCCCCGGATCTCCTGTCCATCACGGGGTGATTTCTACTCACTAGTCCAGCCTCGGCAGCAGAGGCAAAGAGTGTCTGTCTGCCCCGTGATCTTCATACAGGAACGAGGGGCTAGACTGCCCCTGCCTCAGTTGCCCCTGGGGTCCTTATGGAGTCTGGACAAAGCTGACAGCCCATCCCACACCCAGAATGAGATCAGATGCCATGGGCCTTGCAGGGGCTGAGATTCTAGGATGAGGGAACCTGAGGGATGCACCCTGAGGCCAGACTCTGAGGGGATGTGCCTGACAGAGACCCAGAGACAGGTGGACAGAGAGATGGAGTAATGGGAGAGTGAGAGAAACCAACCAAAATGGGAAGAGGGACCAAGAGAGCAATGCAGGGAGACTTAGAACAGTGGGGACACACAGGCCCACAAGAGAGGAAAGGCAAGGGAGACCAGAGGCAGAGAGAGACTGTTTAAAACCACCAGCAAGAGAGGCACAACGAGATGAAGTCAGAGGCACCCAGAGACATAAGGAAGGACAGAGAGAGAGCACTGACGTCATGGAGCGGATGAGGCACATTTCATGTCCCAGCAGAGGAGCCGGCAGGAGGTACACACCCACTTTGCTGCATCTCTGCCATAAATCAGAAGCAATAACCTGCCAGAGGGAAATACTGCAGACCACATCCAAACCAGACCAGCCCCTCATCCTCTGAGTGCCTGAGTCTGGAACCTTCCTCTTGAGCCTGTCCTGGCCACAAAGATGCCCACCACCTGGCCTTTGCTTTCTTGTCCTCTGTCAGGAAAGCCTGGCACACCCCAGTCCCAGCATCTCTACCTGCCAAAATCAGGCTCATCTTCAAATTCCACCTCTTCCAGGAAGCTCTCCCTGATTTCTTCTTTCCCTGACCACTCTCCACCCCCGCTACAGAGTAGTGGTATTGTGTTCTCTCTGGCGGAATCTGTTCTTATCTTCCATCTGTCCATTTCCCTCTTCTTTCCAGCCAGGACAGGACTATAGGATGTCAAAGCTGGCGACCACATTTCTATCGATCAGAGGATTCTTCTTCATTATCTGGTGCCTCCTGTCTCTCTGCAAGCCCCAAAGAGGGAGTTAATTAAAATCAATGGCAATGAATAAACAAGCAGGAGAAACCCTCCAGTCTCCACTCTGAATTCCTGGCCTGGTCTGGGCCGTCCCTGCTGAGGTCCCAGGGGCAGCCTAGAAGGGGACCAGGAAGGAGGTCTCACAGCCTCACCCTCCCTCTGTGGTGGTCCTGCGACTATCCCCACCTCAGAGGGGAAGAAATGAGGCCCAGGATGATCAGGCAGCTGGCAAGGGAGGAGCATCTGGATCTCCAGACTCCAGGCCAGGAGGGAGGCAGATTCCGAGGCTCTCTGACTCCACTCAGCCCCTCCTTAGGAGGACAGGCCCCCTGGGCTTGTGGCTATAACTTTCTTCCTTTCAGATCCCTACTCTCTAGGGCCCTGGGGGAAGTTTCCGAAGCAAAGGGAGAACCTATGCTTGGGTCCCGCGTTTGGAAGAAGAGAAGGTTTTCAAGAACAGTACGCTCCCCTCCCCAGAGCCCACTCATCCCGTGTCCATGGCAACCAGCTTCCGACAGCCCCCCTCCATTGGTCCCTCCCTTGCTCCGGCTGAGTCCACTGTCTCCTGTCGCCTGGCTTGTCCCACCCAAGTGTCCTTCGGGGAGGGGAGACACCTGCTTGGTTAAATGCCCAGCCCCAGCTGGCTGGCCACCACCTCGCTGACCATCATCCATCCTACCGTCTCCATGAGGTGCCATGTCCTCTCCTGGGGAGGATTTTTCAGAAAGCAGTCAACACGTATTTACTGAGTGCCCACTTGNGTCCCACCCAAGTGTCCTTCGGGGAGGGGAGACACCTGCTTGGTTAAATGCCCAGCCCCAGCTGGCTGGCCACCACCTCGCTGACCATCATCCATCCTACCGTCTCCATGAGGTGCCATGTCCTCTCCTGGGGAGGATTTTTCAGAAAGCAGTCAACACGTATTTACTGAGTGCCCACTTGGCCCAGGGCCCAGCACTGGGGGCTGAGGGAAAGAGGCACACGCTGATTAAGATTGTGGCCCTGCCATGAAGGGGTTTCTGGTAGAACTGGGCAAGTCAAGGCAGGCATCTGTGGGAAACATGGTGCAATGCCAGGGGGTGGGGGTGTGAGAGGGACCAGCAGGTATAGGGAGAGCAGGTTGGGGGCCGACTTCCATCCTTGGGCGAGAGAAACTTTCCAACACAGGCACGATTTGGGTTGGTTCCTAGAGGATGAATTGGAATCTAATTTTGAAAAATATTTATAGCCTTATACAGTTTTTTAATATTTATTTATTTATTTGGCTGTGCTGGGTCTTGATTGCAGGACTGGAATCGTTAGCTGCAGCATATGGGATCTTGGAGCAAACGCCAGGAGATAGTGAAGGACAGGGAAGCCTGGCGTGCTGCCGTCCACGGGGTCGCAGAGAGTCGGGCATGACTGAGCGACTGAATAGCAGCAATGTGTTTACTTATTTGGCTGCCCCAAGTCTTAGCTGCGGCTTGCCAACTCTTGGTTGTGGCGTATGAGATCTAGTTCCCTGACCAGGGGTTGAAGCCAGACCCCCTGCACTGGGAGCAAGGCATCTTAGCCTCTGGACCACTAGGGAAGTCCCTCGAATAGCTTTTTAAACTTGGAGTGCATTACATCCTACTTGATCTTATTTTACTGTTATTGTTATTGTCTCCATTGTATAGATGAGAAGAATGAGGTTCAGAGAGATTACGGTATTTGTCCAGAAGTGTCCAAAGCAGAGCCAGTATTCAACCCAAGATGCTGAGAGTGAACTAGGTGTTTTTCTCACCCATGTGGCAGCTCCTGCCTGATGGGAAAAGGCATGCTGAAGGGACTGAGGATGAACTGGCCTGCCTTCAGGGGGCCAGAGCTCTTGGGATAAGCCCAGACCAAGGGATGCCCTGCATCGTGAGTGAGGAAGAAAGAGGAGAGATTCCAGCCACAGGTAGTCCTGGGTTCCAGTCCACCTCAGCCTCTAGACAGACTCTGAAGGTACCGATGCCTTCAATGTCTCATGAAGCACAACTTGGAAATCTGAGTTCCCCTAGAAAAGGAGAGTCCACTCCTGTGAGATTGGCCTAGGCATCAAACGTGCTGGGTCCAGAGGCCATCCCCATGCCAGATGGTGTGGGCCATGAGTTCAGGATGCCCCCCAAATAAAATAGTTCATTTATCAAGCATCTGCCATGTGCCAGACACTGCCTGTGTTATTTCTGCTAATGCTCACAAGCACCCAGGGGAGGATCCATCATTGCCTCCTTTCATAGGTGAGCCTGCCAAGCACAGAGGTGAAGGAACTGGCCCGAAGTCACACAGCTGGCAAGTGGCAGAGCCAGGACACTTTCTGACTCAGAGCCAGTGCGTCTTCACCACCCCCACAGCTCCCTCCTGCTGCCGCCAAACAGAGCCCCAGACGTGGGAGGCATCTTGGTGGGATTTTGGGCTGCGAGGCTGGCCCCACTTGAGGGTGGCTCAGCCATCACCTGTCCCCGTGGGGACATCTTTTTGACTCTTCTCTGCAGCCGCGCCAGCCTGGTGGGCTGGGTAAGGCTAATTGGGGATGTCTCTGCGTTCCCTGGGGCCTTATCTTTCCTTTACAATAAAAGTTGGGGTTTTTTTTGTTTTTAGTGTGCAAAATTTTCCACCATCTGCTTTGCCTTGGCAGAATGTCTGCTGAAAATATCTCTTCCTCTCTAATTCCCGTATTTCTGGGGGCTTTGGGAGCCTCCAAGCAGCGCAGCAGCAACTCACAAGGGCCTCCCAAGCTCACAGGCTGCTGGCTGTCCTTGTGCCAGGCAGGCGAACATCGTGTGGCCCAGAAATCACATCCCTCTGCCTCTCAGCCAGAGAGGGGCACTGGGATCTCTCCACTGATGGGACAAAGCTGACCTGAAGTTGAATCCTAGAATTCAAGACACAGAATGCCGAGGCTGTCTAGGTTGGCCTGTTTTTGTGTGTGGTGAAGCCCTGAGAGGTGCCCCCAGGGTCACAGAGAGAGCGGCAGATCAGAGCCAGAAAGCAGGTTCCCTGAGTCCTAATGCAGGGCTATGAGGTCATGTAGCCAGCATCCTGCCTGTCCCCTGGACCATTGCAGGCAAGATTTCTCCATAAGCCAGCAGCTGCCACACATGTTCTTTGCAGCAGTTGGAAAAGACTTTCCAAAAGGGAAGACTTCCCCCCACCTTCATGTACCAAAACTCTTGAGTTTCCATGGTGACAATCAAATTGCAAATCCATCCAAGAGGAAAAAAAAAAATACCCAGAGAAGTGAGCATGGCTGGCGCTGGTGCTGTCCGCTGCTGAGGATGAGAGCCAGGCAGAGTGGGGCAGCCCTCCTGGGGCATGATGGGAAAATCTCAGGGATGCCAGGTCCCCAAGCAAGTGGTCCAGGGGCCCAGGCCACTGCAGCAGGGGGCCTCCTCCCTGCCTCCTGGCAGAGTTCCAGTGAATCCACTTGGTGACACCTCCTTCTTGGGGAAGCTATCAAGACAGTCTTCTCCCTGGTGTTTTCCCATTTTCAACCTGAAAAATCAAGCGTGGGCAGAATACAAGCACTTGTCACCAACCAGGCCATCCTAGACTCAACCTTTGGGGAATTAGAGGTAAAAAATCAGCCTTCAGACACACAGAGTGTTTTGAGGATGGAGGAGCAAGGGCCAAAAGATTTATGAGCCTAAAAGCTTTGTTAATAGACCTGGAAGATTTACGATTGCAGCTATCGTGTAGAGAGAAAGGTGGCAACAGCAATCGAATGGCAAATTAACCAAAGTTTGGGTTTCACAGTGATGTTTGGAGGGGGAGGAGGAAGAAAAACTTCTTCCTTTGCTGCTGGAGGAGAACTGGGGTAAATGGCGTTTGCGTTGGGCAGTGTCCAGGGATGTTCTCCACATTGTCTCTTCGGCATATTTCTTTCCCAAGGACAGTAAGTGCCAAGGCCAGGTGTCAACACTGCTGACTTCCTGGGGCTCTTCCTTTCGAGTGAGGTTTATTAGAGTAGATTAGAAACAGGATTGGGTTTGCATCACAGAGACCTCTAAGCTGAGGCTTGGCCCCCTGCTTGAAATCCCAGACACAATGAACAGCAATGCTTGAGCCAAGGGAGATGCATTCAAAAGAAATGCGGCCTTGGCTGGCTGCTTCTCTGCTCTGCGACACCTTTGTGAGCTCAGTTGTCATCTAGGGCTGTTCCCCCGCTTCCACAGCTATGGCCCTTGGGGTTCTATAAACGGAGACAACAAGCCCACTGACTGTCACTTGGGGAGGTTTATTTTTTCTAAACCTTGCATGGCATAGGCACCATATGGGAACCAGGCAACATGGTGCCCGAGCCCCATCTCCAGGATTGGGGCTTTGGACAAGACCTACCCCTCCCACCAAAACACGCTCTTGCAACATAGCTCAGCAGTATTCTTACAACTTAAGCCCACTCTCAACCCAACACAGTGACCAGGTACCACAGATGACAGGACAGGGAGGAGAGTGAAGGAATGGGGTGAATGGGCTGGCCACCATGACCCGGAGTCTTGCAGTGTCCTTTCCCGTCGTCTCTTTCAAGCTCTTGGTATGTCGTGCCCTGCGGCCTCTGCTCATTAGCACCAAAGGATCCAGGTGTTACGTCCATACCATGAAGCCCCANACACAGTGACCAGGTACCACAGATGACAGGACAGGGAGGAGAGTGAAGGAATGGGGTGAATGGGCTGGCCACCATGACCCGGAGTCTTGCAGTGTCCTTTCCCGTCGTCTCTTTCAAGCTCTTGGTATGTCGTGCCCTGCGGCCTCTGCTCATTAGCACCAAAGGATCCAAGTGTTACGTCCATACCATGAAGCCCCGTGTCATGTCCCGCTATACCCTGCTGCCCCAGCCTCATATTTCCCACTCTACACTAGAATTACAAAGATCCAGCATGTCCAGCATGGGGCAGACAGAACATTCCAAGTCAGGAAGAAGGAATGAAGGGGAAGGGATAGTCACTCAGTCGTGTCTGACTCTTTGCGACCCCACAGACTGTAGCTTACCAGGCTCCTCCGTCCATGGGATTTTCCAGGCAAGAGTCCTGGAGTAAGTATCTCTACCAGAGAGATGAGAAAACCGATGTGGAGATCAGTCACTGTGTTCTCCTCAGGGACTTCCTGCTGCCTAACAGGCTGCTGGACACCCTCCTGCTGGGGGCGGGGGCAGAATATTCCAGATCCCTTTGCATCTGTCCCAAAGGAGAGATGCTTGCTCACTCCTGCCCCCTCGCACTCCCTTTGTCTGGGGACCCACAGGGTTGGCGGTTAGTCAGTCAGTGCATGAGTCAAAAAATACGTAAATGCTTATAAAATGAATGCCCATAAAATCAGATCTCAGTGGATTCTTAATCAAAGAAACCCAGCCTGGGACCTAAAAAGCAATTGCAAAATAAGTCAGGCCTTTACTTACATTTCTCAAATACAACGAATGGGGCGGGCGTATGGATCCCAACCCCTCCAGTCTCCATCTCCTTTTGATTCTAGATCTGGAACACCCTAAAAGCCAAAGCAGAACTCTGCCTCGAGGGTGAGGAGAGAAAGAAACACTACAGAAAGAGCAAAACCCTTAAGCAGACAGAGGAAGGCAAAGCTGGAAACAAACCATTAGCACCCCTCTTGCCCCACCCCCAGGATCAGGTCTAAGGGAGAAGCACGCTAGGCTCAGTCACGATGTGATTTGGCCCCTGCCTTCAAGAACCTCCAAGTCTGCTGGGGGAGAACGCATACACAACACTTAAAGCAGAAAGTTTGGTTGCTACAGGTATAGCAGAATACACAGCGTGTTCAGCCAACCAGATGGAGACCATGGAGGGCTTCCTGGAGGAGGTGGTACCCAAACTAAGCCAGGAGGAGAAGGGTGGGCAGGGAATTTTGGGGAGAGGAAAGCCAGTCCCTGCAGGAGGTGCTGAGAGTTTGGCAGGAGCTCCAGGTGGCCTGGGGCCAGAGGGGCCTCAGGCAGGAGAGCTGGTTGTGCAGTTGTGGGGGATGAGGCTGAAGAAGTAGAGGGTGGGAGTTTGGGCTCTTGCTTTGCTGTGTCTTTAAAGTGAAAGTGTCAGTCGCTCAGTCGTGTCTGCCTCTTTGCGACCCCATGGACTGTAGCCCGCCAGCCTCCTCTGTCCTTGGGATTCTCCAGGCAAGAATACTGGAGTGGGTTGCATTCCCTTCTCCATCGGGTCTTTCTGACCCAGGGATTGAACTGGGGTCTCCTGCATTACAGGCAGATTCTTTACCATTGGAGCCACTTAAGCTCAGCTTCATTTTAAAGAAATGGAATCTGGGAATCACAGGCAATGCAATATAGATGCAGTTTAGAGATGAAAGACCATGTGGGCTGATCTCAAGCACCCAAGCCCTACATCAAAAGATTGGCAAGTGGATGTACATTTCTATGCTTAAAATGAAAATAGAGTGTTTAATGTATGAATAGATCCTGTATTATGACTCCCACTGTTGACTAACCAGCCAAATATGGTCCCATTTAGTCCAGAAAAGAGGGTTTCTACCATAGTGGGTGTTCACCGTGGGAGCTCCCCCTCCCCTACCCTCTCCTGGGATTCCAGCTCCACCAGCCTGGCTCCCTTCTGCATTCACAAGACCCCACTGGGAGCTGCTGGATGAGCTGGGATGAGAGCCCAGANTGGTCCCATTTAGTCCAGAAAAGAGGGTTTCTACCATAGTGGGTGTTCACCGTGGGAGCTCCCCCTCCCCTACCCTCTCCTGGGATTCCAGCTCCACCAGCCTGGCTCCCTTCTGCGTTCACAAGACCCCACTGGGAGCTGCTGGATGAGCTGGGATGAGAGCCCAGACCTGCTGGCTCCGAGTTCAGTTCTCCCAGTGGAATCAGAGTGGTTATAAACATAGTCTGTGGAGCCAGCCCACCAGAGTAAGCATCCCATTGTGGTCAAGGGGCTCAGTTTCCTTGCCTGGGAAATGGGGACAAGGCTATTTCCTATCTTGCAGAGTTGTTGTGAAGCTTCTGCTAGTTAGCGAATGTCGGGGGCCTGGAGCCCTCTGTCAGGTCAGCAAGGACTGGAATTATTCCTGCAGGGCATCACTGAATGCCTTTAAGCTTTGCCACGTGCATGCTTCAGAGTAGTTGGGCCTGCACCAAAGCGGATAATCAGCTCCTCCCAGCGAGAGGCTTCTGATCCAGCCCCAGAAAGGGGGTGACATGTGGAGATGGGCTGCCCTGGCACTCACCTCTCTGCATGGCAGAAAGGAGTCCCCTGCCAGCCCCATGCTCCAAACACCAGGACCGACAGAGGTCCCGTGCCATCTTGTCTTGGCAGGAGGAGGAGGCCTGCCCTGGTCCCCTCTGTCGGACACACCTGCTGGCAGTGGCCAGTGGGGGGTGGCCTCCTGTGCTGGTGTCTCTTTTCCAGTGGTTTCCAGCGACAGTGACAGCGNCTCCAAACACCAGGACCGACAGAGGTCCCATGCCATCTTGTCTTGGCAGGAGGAGGAGGCCTTCCCTGGTCCCCTCTGTCGGACACACCTGCTGGCAGTGGCCAGTGGGGGGTGACCTCTTGTGCTGGTGTCTCTTTTCCAGTGGTTTCCAGTGACAGTGACAGTGACTCTGATCTCAGCTCCTCCAGCCTGGATGACAGAGTCCCGCCTGCTGGGGTCAGGGACCCGAAAGGCAACAAACCCTGGGGCGAGTCAGGTAAGTGACTGCGTCAGCTGACAGGAAGTGCAGGGAGCAGTACTGTTTGCTTCCCAAGCCCCGAGGGCAGTGGCTCTCCTCCTCCTGTGGCCTCTGCTTCCCAGCAGCTCCTCAGTGGGGGTTGGTGGAACGGTTCTAGATCCAGGAGGCAAAGTGGGCCTTTGGCTGGGACGACTGGGAGCTACAGGATTGGCACCACTCAAGAACAGATGGAAAAGGGAGTTCCTGGTGGCCTAGTGGTTAGGATTCTGGGCTTTCGCTGTGATGGGTTCAATCCCTGATTGGGGAACTGAGATCCTGTCAAGCTNGTGGGGGTTGGTGGAACGGTTCTAGATCCAGGAGGCAAAGTGGGCCTTTGGCTGGGACGACTGGGAGCTACAGGATTGGCACCACTCAAGAACAGATGGAAAAGGGAGTTCCTGGTGGCCTAGTGGTTAGGATTCTGGGCTTTCGCTGTGATGGGTTCAATCCCTGATTGGGGAACTGAGATCCCGCAAGCTGCACAGAGCAGGCAAAAATAAAAAACCACCACAAACAGACAGAAGGGAGGCTCAGGTGTACATGCAGAGAAGGCCTTTTTCATTTCCTTTCCACACATGAAGGACCTTCCCAGGAATAGGACCAGCTTCATTCACAGTTACCCCAGAGGTTAGAACTGGGATATTTGCAAGATGTTTCCAGAGGCTGATTTTTAGTACATAAGAAGAAAGCTTTTCAATAACTGCCCCAAGCTGACAAGAAATGGAAAGCTGGGTGATCTCCTGCCAGGACTTACATGGAAGTCATTCTTGCAGGGGTGGCCATCTGCACTTGGTAAGAAATGTCAAATGCCTGGCACACATACTTTTACTTCTACTCCTGTGCCCATGGCAGACATTACTAGTTGATCATGATACTGTCTCCCAGAGAGCCTGACATGGACCTTAGAATCCTTCTCCATGGAGTTTTCCAGGTGATCAGTGTCAGTAGGCAGGGCTGATGCATGGGGTTTAAACTGTCCCTTGATCAGATGACCTGCTAGTCCCCTTTAAGCTGAAGATTCTCTCTTAGGAAAATGTGGAACAAACTCACCTGCCAGCCTTGGTTTCTGGGGCAGGCTGTATACTTCTGTCCCTCTCCACACCACCATAGCCTTCTCCCTTTCTCTTCATACCAACTCTCAGCTGTGACCAAGCGGGTCCAGGAGACAGAAAGACAGAGTGGAGTGTTGCAGACCCCATCTCTGCTCTCTCAGCAGGCGGGGACTAACAACTGTGTCTGAATGAGGATTCCTTAGTTACTAAAGGCAGCAGTGAATGTCCCTCTTGTGTTAACAGATATATACACACTTCCCCTACTATATGCTCCTTCTCCGAGGGCACTGTCCATTTTCATGTGGGTAACTACTTGTTCCTTAGTGAAATGACCCAAGGGCCTACTCGGTTGTCTTTGTAAGATTGTGGGCCAGTCAGCAGCAGCCAAAGGGTGGGGCTCCCACTAGACCATGGCAACCATGTGACTAGGGGAGAAGGTGGTGGCCGTTCTCAAGGGGAGGGGCTCTGGTGGACAGTCCCATAGATACAGGTCACAATTCCCAATGAGGAGACTAGATCAGCTCCCTTGTCCAGGCTGAGTTCCTCCCTGTCTCAGTTCAAGGCCCCAAGGGCCCAACCTGGAGCCAATCATGGGGTCTTCTTGCAGGTGGCAGTGTGGAGTCACTGAAGATGGGGCCCACTCGCCCAGCCAGCTGCCTCTCGGGGAGCCAGAGCAGCCTGGCCAGTGAGACCGGGACAGGCTCTGCCGACCCACAGGGGGGCCCCCGCACCCTGGCCGGACCCAAAGGGCCCCGGTGAGTACCAAGCCACCTTCCAACCCGCCCACCTCCTCTCCGTCTGCCCCCCACCCCTGTGGCCTGCTCCCCTCCGTGTAGCCTGTCTCGTCCTCATCTGTGCTCCAACACTGGAGAGCGCTAGGGGATGTCTTCAATCCCTACCCCCCACTGAGTGCTGCGCCAGGTGCTGGGGGAACCCAGGTGAGCCAGACCCATCCCCGCCCACAGTGAACAAAGGGACGGACCCAGATCTCAAGGCTGACCATCTCTGTCTGTTCTCAGTAACAGTGGTTGTTAGCATCCTCAGTTTTATAAAATGTAATCTTTCCAAGTATTTCATCATCCTTGTAAGAGTCACAGTAACTCCACCCTGAGAACACCTACTGTCTACCAGAGGGTGTGCCTCGCCTGGGCCAAGTGTGGTAGGGGACAGATTCTGAGACCTCCAGAAACTTGCCACATAGCTGAAGAAGCTGAATCAGCTTGCCCCAAACAGAGCCCAGGCCAGAGCAGTCCCAGATCCTAAGAAGGGTGAAATCGGGACCTGTGGTGCCCGGCCCACCCTGCACATCCAAGGGCAACTTTCATTCTCTTGGCCAAGAAGTCAGGGGGCCTATTATCCCCATTTGATGGGTGTGGGAGCCAAGGGCAAGAATCCATGCTCCCACCTGCCCCTGCTGGCCTGGGACCCTCATGCAGTCGGGAGATAAGGGGGTCCTCACTCTCAAGTGGGAGAAAAGCGTGCGGGTGCAGGATTGGCCCCTGGCCTCCTTCCAGGAAGAAGCCCCAGCTGGACTGAGTGCCTCCGCAGCCAGCGGATCCACAGGCGCACGCTGTGTGGATCAACAGAGCAGCTGATGCCCCTGCCACGCACGGGGGCAGCTGAGGGAGCCTGGTGGGGGAGGTCACCACCAGGAAACCCCATGGGAGCCGGCATCCACTCTCCCTTCACCCCCCCCTCCCCTTCCCACATTCCCCCTCATTATGAGCATGAGAAGGAGAGGCAGACTGTGACATGGGGGGGCAGGTCTCTGGGAGGACATGGTTTGGGTCCTCTCCCATCCCCCTCGCCTCCTGCAGTCCCCCACAGAAGGCAGTTTGGAATCCAGCAGGCCCGAGCTCTGGCCCCAGCTCTGCCATCCACTCCCATGGGAACTTGTGCAAACTGTCAGGTCGAACCACATGCAACTGTATTTTTGTAGCTCAGAAGCAGTTAAATATTGGCAGTTGCATATGGTTCAATCTAATAGCTGATTTCTCGGCACCCAGTTGCATTATCACTAAAGTGGGGACCACGTCGTGTCCCTCCCAGGTTGCGGGGAGGGTAAGCCCCAGGGTCCACGTGGGGTACCTACCTGCATAGGTCTTCAGGACATGTCCAGTGGCGGCCCGATGATCTATGTGTCGTGTGGCCCTGCACATAGACAGGGTTCCAGGCCTTAAGTTTTACTTGGACAGGACTGGCCTGGAAGGGTTTTCTGTTCTGATATCCATTTTTTTTTTTATTCTTTAAGTTGTTTTTTTTTTAATGTGGACCATTTTTATATTGAACTTGTTACAATATTGCTTCTGTTGTTTACGTGTTGATTTTTTTGGGGGGGAGGCCATAAGGCATATGAGAGCTTAGCTCCCCAACCAAGGATCGAACCTGCACCTCCTGCTTTAGAAGGCAAAGTCTTAACCACTGGGCAACCAGGGAGGTCCCTCTCATGTCCATTTGCTCCTGCTGGCATCCCAGGATCACCTGTGTTGATTAGCCCAGTGTTGATGGCCACACTGGAGCACAGGAAGTGGGCAACTTGCCGGCAATGACTCGGCGCAGTAGAGCAGGGCTGGCCCAGGGCTCAGCCCCCAGCCCTCCCCAGCACTCTCCCACTTCGTTTCAGAGGGGGTGGCTGCTTCAGGTGCAGGTCGCTCCAGCAAGGAGTCCACCTTCCTGCATTTCATTCCCAAAGTTCACACTGTCCCTGGGGCGGGACTCTGCTTCTGCTCACTCTATTGTGGCCTTTCTTCTCTCTCTCTCAAAGGTAAAAGGCACACCTGGGCCAGCCCCCGCTGCTGACGTGGCCGCCAACGGTCCCCTCCACCTGCCCTGGACAGTGGTGTGCTTGGTGCAAGGGGCAGACTTTCCAGTGGAAGAGTTTGAGAAAGGGGGAGAGAGAGCTGGAGCCAGACCCCTCCCAGTTCCTTCCTGACCAGTCCTGGAGCCCTTGGCCACCAGCCCTGTCGGACATGACCTCTAACTCAACAAACCAGTGTTTGGGGGGCTGAGTCTGCTTCCCCGGTCCCAGTGCCTTTCTGCATCCCTTCTTTCCTGGGAGCCCCCCACCCCCGCCCCAACCACTCCACTCCACCTTGACTTTTATTTATTGCCCTTCCCACTCCCCAGCCTACTCCCATGTTCATTTTAAGTTTGCTACCGTCTTGGTTGGACTGGAAGGGCTCCAGACCCACCCGTGGGGCCTTCCCATGTGCACTGCTATCTCAGAGATGGGGGTTTCTCCATATTTGTATTCATGGAGGAAGACATCCAGGCCTGAGGGTGACCCTTCCCCGAGGAACGTGGCCCCCAGAGAGGAGCCCAGTGGAGGTGGGAGGAGAGGTCCACCCCTCCTTCCCCTCTTGCTGCAGCCCCCAGACATGGATACAGTCACCTCCCTCCTGACCCAGGATCTGCTGTTGAACTTGGCTCTCTGTTAGGCCTCTCAGAAGCCCTCCCCTGGGGCTGGTGGAGCTGGAAAGGATTCTGGGGAACACTGAATTCGTTCACCAAAGAGCAGCCTTCAGCCTTCAGTTCCCAAGCCATTAATTCACTCTTCTTCAATAGGCTCGGTTTGGCAGAAAAACACTTAACTCAGGGTGCAGGCAATGCTTCTGGAAAACCCTTCCTGTAGGAGAGAGAACGTGCCCGTGCGTGTGTGTGGTGCCCACACCTTCCCATCCTTTCTGCCTGCCCCTTGCCTAGTCCTTGATGGGCCTTCCTCTTCAGGCTCTCAGACCCCTGCTATGAGCTCTTTTGCCCTTGTTGCTGGCAGACAGTTTTAAAAAAAAGTCCTGTTTCCCTGTGACAAGTTATGCTTCAGAATAAAAACAATAAAGATTAGATTTGCATTGAGCCAGTGTGTTGATCAAAAGGCCACAATCACTTGTGTGTCTGAAATGCATAAGTAGAGAAACGGATGGGGAAAAAAAAAAATATGGTACAGTGGTTGCTGGAACACTTGCTAACCTACAGTAAAAGGAATAAGCTAGATCTGCATGGCTTAGAAGGACTCACAAAGCTAATATTGAAAAACAAGGCCATCAATGTAAAAATAAAAAGTATCTGTATAAATAATCAAAATGAGTTATATTAACTTACCGTACACGTGTAAAAACGTTTGTAAAATGGACAAGGACTTCTAGTTAAACACAGTGGACTGAACACATTTGTATGTTCTCTGCCTCTGGAATCCCACCAAAATGACCTAAAGGAATGAAAATGTCATGAACTACAAAGACGGCTTTACTTGTCTCCTGAGAAACCTGTATGCAGGTCAAGAAGCACCGGTTAGAATCAGACATGGAACAACAGACTGGTTCAAGATCAGGAAAGGAGTATGTCCAGGCTGTATACTGTCATCCTGTTTACTTAACTTATACGCAGTACATCATGTGAAATACAGGCTGGATGAATCACAAGCTGGAATCAAGATTGCTGGGAGAATTATCAACAACCTCAGATATCCAAATTATACCACTCTAATGGCAGAAAGTGAAGACGAATTAAAGACCCTCTTGATGAAGATGAAAGAGGACAGTGAAAAGGCTGGCTTCCAACTCAACATTCAATAAACTAAGATCATGGCAT
This sequence comes from Neotragus moschatus, assembly GCA_006410615.1. Classification (NCBI taxonomy): domain Eukaryota; kingdom Metazoa; phylum Chordata; class Mammalia; order Artiodactyla; family Bovidae; genus Neotragus; species Neotragus moschatus. The sequence goes on from SJYA01002500.1 coordinate 2,728,248, forward strand.
CTAGTCCTATCACTTCATGGCAAATAGAAGGGGGAAAAGTATAGACAGTGACAGACTTTATTTTCTTGGGCTCCAAAATCACTATGGACAGTGACTGCAGCCATGAAATTAAAAGACAGCTACTCCTTGGAAGGAAAGCTCTCACCAACCTAGACAGCATATTAAAAAGCCGAGATGTCACTTTGCTGATAAAAGGCCATTTAGTCAAAGCGGTGGTTTTTCCAGTAGTCATGTACAGATGTGAGAGTTGTATCATAAAGAAGGCTGAGCACTGAAGAACTGATGCTTTCAAGCTGTGGTGCTGGAGAAGACTCTTCAAAGTCCCTTGGACAGCAAAGAGATCAAACCAGTCAATCCTAAAGGAAATCAACCCTGAATATTCATTGGAAGGGCTGATGCTGAAGCTCCAGTCCTTTGGCCACCTGATGCAGAGAGTCAACTTGTTGGAAAAGTTTGATTCTGGGAAAGATTGAAGGCCGGAGGAAAAGGGAGCGGCAGAGGATGAGATGGTTGGATGGCATCACTGACTCAATGGCATGAGTTTGAGAAAGCTGCAGTATACGGTGAAGGACAGGGAACTCTGGCCTGCTGCAGTGTGTGGGGTCACAAAGACCTGGACGTGACTAAGCAACTGAACAAGGGTGGCAGCAGTACGTAAGAGAGATCTAAAAACTTTGGGAGATGGAAGAGTAAAACTTGTTTAGTGCCAGCTTCTCCCACCCCCTGAAATGTCTACAAGGGAGAAAGCCAACTGGTAATAAGCCAGTTAGTTCTGCAGAATCCTCCAAATGCTTCAAACATGGAGGGACCAGGTATCCCTAAAGCAGAAGTTCAGGATGGATTTGAAAGTGGTATCGATTGGAAGAAGTGGTTAGACCAAGCCCAGATGGCATGTGACCGCCCTTCTCTGACCCTGGTAGAAGATGGTTTACAGCTGGCCAAGGTTGAGCTAGAAGGATTCTGGCTTGGGAACCCCAAGCCCAGCCAAAGGCTGGGGTGAGGCGATAGTTAATGGGGGAGACCATCAGCCCCCTTCCTCGGCCAACAGCTGGGCCTGTTCCCCATAGAGCCAGCCCCCAAACAGGACATGATTGAATTTCTCTCTGGGAAGCCAAGTAAAGAGAAAAAATCAACAGATCCTGAAATTGACAATTCTCCAGTCCCTACCCAGGTGCTACTGTGGGGCCCGCATTCCCAAGCCCTGCCCACATCCATGAAGCTACCTGTTAGCTTTCCCGTGTTGCAGTCATAGTGACAACAGCCAGGGGGCACCAGCAATTGACTAAGACCAACAGCCAAAGATACAGAGACTCCAATACACAGAAGAAAGGGGTCAGAGGACATTCCTCTGAAAGTATTCGTCCATGAGACAGGAAGAAAGTGTCATTTTTTAAAAGGAAGTGTTAAAGCTCTTGAATATGAAATATATATATAGCATAAATTTTAAAATGCATTATAAGGGATGGAAATATGGGAGAGAACCTTCTAGACAGTAAAACACTGAAACAAAGAGATGTTAAAGTAGGGAGAAAAATCCAAGACAGCTGGACAACCAAAAGATCAGATCCATGCAGAAGGTCTAATTTCCAACTGATAAGAATCGCAAGCCAAGAAACAGAGAAATTGTGGAAGAAACGATACAAGAGTATTTCCCAGAACCGAAGGAAAAGAACTTCCATAGAGCGAGAACCTGCCAAGTGCAGGGCACAGCGACTTAAAACCACAGCCGTGTGGCCAGCCGCCGCCCTCGTGAGCCGCCACGTGGCAGTACTTGTGGATGAAGATGCTCCTGGCCTGCAGCTGCAGCGCGGTTACCCGAAGTCTTGCTAAAACAGAATCTCACCCACCAGGTCTGGGTCAGGACCTGAGCATGCTTGTCTATCCAGTTCTGCTGTGCTGCCGACGCTGCTGGCTGGAAGACTGCGCTGTGGTCCAGGGCAGTGGTGGTCACCACTGGCCGCTCAGTGGAGTCACCTAATGAGCTTGACACACCCTCGTGCTGGACACACCCCCAGAGATTCTGGTCTAATCAATTTGGGGCCCAGCCTTGATGTCAGGATTTTGTAAAGCTCCCCTGTTCACTCTGTGTGCTGGCAGAACTGAGAATCATTGCCCTATAGAAAAACTCTTCTCTGTGACTTCCAAAAGATGTCCATGCGATGTCTAGAGCAGTACCTTTTTTACTAGCTAAAAACTGGAAACAACCTCAAGACCATCCACAGAAGAAAAGATCCATAAATTGTGAGATAGTCACACATGCCCGGCTCAGTAGGGATGAGTCTCACAAACAATGCTGAGCAAAGAAACAGATGGCAGAAAAAAATAAATACGTTATGACACCATCTATGTGGAGATTTTAAACCATGCAAAAATGTTATGTATTAACATATATTTTATGCAGTGGAAGAATAAACGCACAGGAAGGATAAACAACAGATTTCAAGATACATCTTGAGAGGAAGAGCCGTAAGGAGTGGCTTCAGCTTTACTGGTAACGCTTCCCTCATCTCAGTGATAGACTGATGGGTTTGTGATACTTATAATATTTCATCATATGTTATATTTGTGTTGTTTATATATGCCTGAACTCTTTCCGAATAAAAAATGTAGGAAACATGGGAATTCCCTAGAAGTGCAGTGGTTAGGACACCATGCTGCCAGTACAGGANAGTAAAACACTGAAACAAAGAGATGTTAAAATAGGGAGAAAAACCCAAGACAGCTGGACAACCAAAAGATCAGATCCATGCAGAAGGTCTAATTTCCAACTGATAAGAATCGCAAGCCAAGAAACAGAGAAATTGTGGAAGAAACGATACAAGAGTATTTCCCAGAACCGAAGGAAAAGAACTTCCATAGAGCGAGAACCTGCCAAGTGCAGGGCACAGCGACTTAAAACCACAGCCGTGTGGCCAGCCGCCGCCCTCGTGAGCCGCCACGTGGCAGTACTTGTGGATGAAGATGCTCCTGGCCTGCAGCTGCAGCGCGGTTACCCGAAGTCTTGCTAAAACAGAATCTCACCCACCAGGTCTGGGTCAGGACCTGAGCATGCTTGTCTATCCAGTTCTGCTGTGCTGCCGACGCTGCTGGCTGGAAGACTGCGCTGTGGTCCAGGGCAGTGGTGGTCACCACTGGCCGCTCAGTGGAGTCACCTAATGAGCTTGACACACCCTCGTGCTGGACACACCCCCAGAGATTCTGGTCTAATCAATTTGGGGCCCAGCCTTGATGTCAGGATTTTGTAAAGCTCCCCTGTTCACTCTGTGTGCTGGCAGAACTGAGAATCATTGCCCTATAGAAAAACTCTTCTCTGTGACTTCCAAAAGATGTCCATGCGATGTCTAGAGCAGTACCTTTTTTACTAGCTAAAAACTGGAAACAACCTCAAGACCATCCACAGAAGAAAAGATCCATAAATTGTGAGATAGTCACACATGCCCGGCTCAGTAGGGATGAGTCTCACAAACAATGCTGAGCAAAGAAACAGATGGCAGAAAAAAATAAATACGTTATGACACCATCTATGTGGAGATTTTAAACCATGCAAAAATGTTATGTATTAACATATATTTTATGCAGTGGAAGAATAAACGCACAGGAAGGATAAACAACAGATTTCAAGATACATCTTGAGAGGAAGAGCCGTAAGGAGTGGCTTCAGCTTTACTGGTAACGCTTCCCTCATCTCAGTGATAGACTGATGGGTTTGTGATACTTATAATATTTCATCATATGTTATATTTGTGTTGTTTATATATGCCTGAACTCTTTCCGAATAAAAAATGTAGGAAACATGGGAATTCCCTAGAAGTGCAGTGGTTAGGACACCATGCTGCCAGTACAGGATGCAGGTTAAATCTCTGATTAAGAAATTAAGATCCTGCATGTGGCGAGGAGTGGAGGAAAAAAAAAATACTTTAGGGAACTCTAGTAAGCCGTTTTTTGGCTGCACCACGCGGTATGTGGGGGTTCTTAGTTCCCTGACCAGGGATCGAACCTGTGCCCCCTACATTGGAACACAAAGTCTTAACCACTGGACTTCTGGGCAAGCCCCCCAGAGCAAGCCTTATCATGAAATTTCAGGACACCGGGTAAAAAAATCCAAAAGGAAAAAAATCCTAGAGAGTTGATATGGGGTGGGAGGTAGGGGGAGGGGTTCAAGATTGGGAACTCACGTACACCTGAGACGGAAAAAATATAAATAAATTAATTAATTTTAAAAAATCCTAAAACCTTCCAAAGAGAAAAAAAAAATTTTTTTTTAACAGGTCATATACCAAGAGTCAGGGATTACGATGGCTTTGAAATTCTCAAATCAAAATTTGAAGCTAGAACACAGTGAAGAAGTATATTCTGAATTCTGGCAGGAAATGATTTCTAATCTGGATTTATATCCACCCAAATCACAATGAAGGTAGAATGAAAATATTTTCAGGCTTGTGAGGATTCTCTTTTTTTTTTTAATTTACCTCCCATACATTCTTTCTCAGGCATGTACCACAGGATGTGCTCCAACCAAACAAGGGAGAAAACCAGGAAAGAGGATATGGAGACTCAGGAAACTGGAGCTGACACAGGAGAGGGGCAGAGAGAGTCCGCAGGATACTAGCAACAGCTGCGGTCAGGGGCTAAGGCCAAGCCAGAGCATGAGGACAGATAAGGTACACAAGGATGTACAAACAGGAAGCATCCCTGTGTTAGATCGAAAATAATATCATGATTGTTTGTATCATGATATATAATATACAAAACTAAAAAATCAAGAAATAGAATGAGCAGGAGATTTCAGTGCAAAGGTAATCGCCAGCGGAGATGGCTAAGAGCTCCAAGAGTTACCAAGAGAGCGACTTGGAAGTGGGAGTAGGGGATTGTTGCCCTATGTTATAAAGTTTGCAGGACAATTTTTTTTTTTAATTTATATTTATTTGGCTGTGCTAGGTCTTAGTTGCAGCATGTGGGACCTGGTTCCCTGACTAAGGATCGAACCTGGCCCCCCTCCCCATTGGAAATACAGAATCTTAGCCACTGGACCACCAGGGAAGTCCCCAAGGATAATTTTTAAATTGTGTGTTGTGGAGGCTGCAGGAGTTGGGTCCCTCTCCTGGACTGGGTCTGGTCTGGGCCTGAGGTTCTAGTAGGAGCTGAGTGTGGTGGCTTGTGCTACGTCAGGTCTGAGGGGTCTAAGGGGATGTTGGTCCCCTTAGATGTTACATTTCTAACAATGGAATTTTTAATGGAAAAATACGTACCAAATAGGATAAACCCCTTGTGAGAGCCCTGAGGCCATAGCAGTTAAGTAAATAAGGAGGCGATGAGGACCTGCTTGGCAGAGAAAATACAGCCCCAAAAGGTCCCTATGTATAAATATCCAGTCAGTAAGGAGCTGTTGCCTCTCTGCCTCTCAGCTCTCAGGAACCTCCATGCTGGGACCAACACCCCCTTAGACCCCTCAGACCTGATGTAGCACAAGCCTCCACACTCAGCTCCCACTAGAACCCCATGCCCAGACCAGACCCAGTCCAGGAGAGGGACCCAACCCCTGCAGCCTCCAGGCTGAATCCCAAATGTGTTTCCTAGAGGATTGGTAGGGTCCTGAAGAAGTTTCATCACATATTAACCCGGAAGCCCTCAGCTTGAGGGCAGACATGGATGCTTGAACCCCCTACCAGGGTTTGGGAGCTGCCAGGAGTCAGAGGTTCTTTGTGGACTGTTTGGGAACCTAGAAATCCTTTCTTTATAAAAATGAAAGGATTGCTTTCTGAGTCTTCAAGCAGCCAACTCACAAGTTAACCTTTGGACATGAGACTCTTGTGGCTAGGGATGGAGGGGGTTCTATGCCATCTGTAAAAATTACAGAGTGCAGAAGTGACTTGATTTGTCCCAAATATCAGATAGCCCAAGTAGTTCCTAAAGAGGCCACAGGTGGAAAGTTCGTGAACTTTGAACACTGGTTTCAAATCCCAGCCCTATTACTCAGTTGCTGAAATTATGGGTACTGCTCTGTCTCTACTTGCTGATCTGTAAAATGGGGATAATACTTCCTTCGTGGGACTGTTGCGGAACTTAAAAACCTGAAAGCACACGTAAAACTCCTCCCACTGCTGTTAGTCATGACTCCCATAGGATTCAGATGTGGTGCTTGCCTCAGGAGTCTTTTAGATCATACAAGGAGGTAAGTTCAGTGCTTGCATCGACCCTGAGGCCCAGCAGATGGTCATGTTCTTCCCCTTGGGGAACAAGAGTTCATCCACCCAATATTGACTGGCAGCCACTGGGCTGTGAAGGGCAGTGTTAGAGGCTGAGGTTCAGTGGTGGACAAAACAGACGTGGTCCCCACCCTCCTGCAGCATGGGAATCACCCAGGGGCCTTGTTAGAACATAGGTCCCTGGACCGCACCCCAGAGCTTCATTCAGGCCCAGGGAGGGGCTGAGAATGTGCGTTTTTAAGTTCCCAGATGATGCTGACACTCCCTGCTGGGAGACCAACTTTGAGATCCATGAATCTAGCGGAACCCGTTTCCCTGTGTCTCCTTGGACTGATACCCCTAGATCGACCCAGGCAAGGGAGCAGGGAGTGGATGATGATGACCAGTTGGCAGACAAAACTCAGAATCCCGTTGGAGGAGGAGACAAGCCTGGAACTGAGTCCCACCCCCAGGCAGAGGCCCCTCCCCTAGCTGTTCCTTAGCGCTAGAGCAAAGAGCATCCACCGGTTGAGCAGGTGAGAGTCACTTCCACCCACAGAGGGTGAGGGCTGGCATCTTTCTGAAGTGAGAAAACGCCCACTTTCTGGTGTTGCCAGAAGCCTGCAATCTCTTTTTCTGCCTCTCCAGTGAAGTGTCTCTGGCATGATCTTAGTGCTGAGTGCTGGGGAGCAGCAGGCAGCAAAGAGGAAAGTTGCCCGGCCGGAGGTACCCCAGGCAGTGCCCTCCCTTTCTTCCCTCACTGACCCCGCCTCCTCACACCACTTTGTTTGCTGACAACAAAGAGAGCCCTCAATTCCACTGAGCCAGGGCCCGGGAGAGAGGAAGCATTTTGCTGTGTAATAGTCATCATGGCCACCATCTGTTGAGTCAGGCACCTGCTGCAAGCTTTAGGGATCCTCACCCACCTATACGGCAGATGCTTCTAATGTTCCCATTTTGCAGAAGAGGAAACTGAGGCCCAGGGTCATTGAGATGCCTGTATTTGAATGCAGGGAAGGCAGATGCCAAAGACCATGCTGCAGGGGTGAAGGGAGGGGAGGGTGGGTGTTGGTGAAAACAAGTCGGGATTCTGATGGGAAGGGAGCCCGATGCAGGCATAGAAAGGAAGGCACAGATCGAAACTTCTAGATGAATAGGGTAAAGTCAGCCCCTTGTCCCACTGGGGTATTTTCCTGCTAATAAACAAATGAGAACAAAGCCCAGTCGGTGCTCAGAGATTTTTGCCTCCAGGTTGGACACGACCTCGTGCCCCCAGCCCAACGAGGCTGAGAACACCCCATGCTCTCTTCAGCCTTCCCTCACTGGGACACCCTGAATTGGTTCTGTGAAGCAGCTGTCTCAGACCATGCATTTAGCTTAGAGGGTTTCCAGGAGCTTCCATCAACCAAGTAGCCTCTCAGCACTTTTGGAGTCAGAGCCTATTTGGACTGACCTACAACTCCTCCCTGGGGCTGTGGGAGCCACACCTTGAACCTGACCCCTGAACTCCAGGACCAGGAGCTTCAATTCCACAGCCCCCAGGCTCATCTCAGCTGTCAACCCCCCACAACTGTCTTGTCTTCCCACACCACCCACCCCTCTTTCTTTTTTCTCTTTATTTTTTGTTATTGTGATAAAACACACATCACGTGAATGTTAACCACTTTTAAGTGTGCAGTTCAGTGATATTGAAGTACATTCACATGGTTGTACAGCCATCACCACCATCAACTCCAAAACATTTTCATCATTCCAGAGGGGAGTTCTGTGCCAGTTACAGGCTAACTCCCCATTCTTCCCATGCCCACCCCGTGGCACCCTCTTACTACTTTCTGTCTCTATGAATTTGAACTCTAGGTACCTCACGTAAGTGGAATCAGTCTTATAGTGTTTGTTCTTCTGTGTCTGGTTTATTTCCCTTCATGTTTTCTGGATCTGTCCATCTGGTAGCCTGTGTCAGAATTTAGTCTTATTTCATGGCTGAATAATATTCCACTGGGCAGCTAGATCTCATGGTTTATCCATTCACCTGGTTCACCTGCTGATGGGCAGTTAGGTTGTTTCCACCTTTTGACTATTGTGAGGAAGGCTGCTGAATACATAGATACATGCCATACCTGCCATAGATACACAAGGATCTGTTCGAGACCCTGCTTTTCATTCTTTTGGGAGTACACCCAGAAGCAGGGCTGCTGGATTTTGTAGCCATTCTACATGTCATTTTTAAGGACTCATCACTTTTCCACGGCGGCTGCACCATCTTGCACACCCCGGCAGCGCAGGAGGCTCTGCTGTCCTCCTCGCCTCTCTGTCGCCTGCGGCTTGTGGCACGGGGCGCAACAGTCACCCCGGCGCCTCAGCTGCTTCCTCGATGGTTGGAACCGCACTGGCCTCAGTGCTGGTCTCGGGGGTACATGTGAAGCCTGTGCAGTCACCCAGGGCCCCAAGATCAGTTTCATGCTCTGCTGTCACTGTCTCAAAATTCTCGATAAAGTTGAACAGGGAGCCCTGCATTTTCATTTTGCACTGGGCCCTGCAAATTCTATAGCGGGTCCTGGCTGGCCTGGCTGCTGTTTCTGGGTGCAGACCCTGTAGTATGGCCAGATCCACAGTCAAGGCCTGACAGGTAGGATCCTCAAATTCTGCTGGCCTTGCTGCCGGCCCATGTATGAGATGGGAGAACTGACTCAACAAATCTTCTAATTAGTTCCCCAGAGTTCCCGGGGGTGGAGATAAAGGAAGTCCCAGGGGACAGGAGTGGGGCCCATATCATCCCCACCCCTACTGCCAATCTAGGGGCTCCCTCGGACTCGTTCTCTCTATTTGGTTCTGCAGCAGGAAGGAAGCCACTGGAAACCAACCGATTTGTCTGGACCCACCACCCCAGGCTACCCTGGCCCTGCACTCTGCCCCCAGGGAAGGAGAAAAAGCCTCCGGCATAAGGAGTCCAGGTAGAGGGCCCCATTGTGGGAGAGGTATCCCAGGCACAAGCCCAAAAAGCCCTGGGAGTGGCCCTTGCCAGGGAGATAGACACCACACACATACACACACACACACACACAATCCCATGTAGACACAGAAAGATCCAACTGTTTACAAAACACATGGGACCAGTCGGTTCAATTGTTTGTCTCAAGGGCCAGCCGAGGCTCTTCTGCAAACGGGAGGGACAAGATTGAAAGAAAACCTGACACTGGCCTTGCCCAGGCCATTTGGGGAGAAAGGCCCTGCCAGGCAGACACTGGCAGGGCCCCTGGCAAGACTGTCGCCTGCAGAGAAGGGCCTCGAGGCTCTAGTGTCCTCGTCTGTCCCTTCCCCAGCAGTTGGCCAGGACTCTGACCTGCAAGTGCCCAGCACCACCCCTCAGGCTGCCTTGTGCTGAAACCCAGGCAGAGAGTGGAGGAGGGGGGTCAGGGAGGGGAGAGGTGGCTGGGGGCTGGAAGAACCCTGAGAGACCCAGACAAGCTGCCCCCTGGGCCTCACGAAGACAGGCGGGGCTCTGAGCTCTTTGATGCAGACCGCAGGATGTCTGCAGCCGCTTCAGTGCCAATTACCGGAGAAATAATTCAGCGTGCTCACCCCCTGCCTCTCAGCAGACAGTCTTTGGGGACATTTTAAATCTGACTGTACCTGCTGAGCAGCTGACAAGTGAAGCCTCTCCCTGCCCACTGCCGGCTCCTCCACCTCTCTGCCCAAGCTCTTTAATGGGGAAAAAGGGGACCAAAAGCTGGGGCTTGTCATTCTTGCCCACCACCACCCCACCCCGACACCGCCCCAGGCAGGGCCTGCTCTGATCAGAACCCAGCTGAGCTGGGCTCCCTAGAGTTGTTCCCCTCTCCCCTGCCCCCGGCTCCTTAAAGGCAGGCTCATGTCTTATTCATCTTTGAGTCCCTGGTGAGCTGTCAAGAAATATTGTGGGGTGGAGAGATGGGTAAACGGGGAGGTGGATAAGTGGGTGGACAGAGGGGCGGGGGGAGAGAGGGAAGGATGGATGGAGGAAGGGAAAGAGGAAGGGAGGGCTGGAGGGAGGGGGTGTGGACCGGAGGAGTGCTGGGCAGATGGATGGAAACATAAGTGAATGGTTATTATGTGTGAACCAGGTATTTTTCGACACTGAGGATAGAAGGATGGACTGCTGTCCACTGAGAGAGGATGGATGGGTGGATGGATGGATGGATGGATGGATGGATGGATGGGTGGGTAGATGGATGGATGGATGGATGGATGGATGAATAAATGGATGGATGGATGGATGGATGGGTGGATGGGTGGATGGGTGGATGGATGGGTGGGTAGATGGGTAGATGGGTGGATGGATAAATGGATGGATGGATGGATGGATAGATGGATGGATGGATGGGTGGATGGATGGATAGATGGATGAATGGATGGGTGGATGGGTGGATGGGTGGATGGATGGAAGAATGGATGGATGGATGGGTGGATGGGTGGACAGATGGGTGGATGGGTGAATGGATGGATGGATAGAAACACTCCCAAGTCCAGGGTCCATCTGTTCCCCATCCTTAGGGAAAGGCCAGCAAATCAGGAAACTACACTTTCGACAAGCTGTGGAGTCCCTGCTAGGGGCTCACCCAATTCAAAGCAGCTGTTAGGCTCCGGGAGAAGAGTTGATGTTGAGACAAACCCAGGCTGTTAAGGACCCAGTCTTTGGGGCCTCCATGAGTACCCTGCCTGGGCACCTGGCCTCCAGGTTCCAGTGCAGCTGCTGTCTAGAGAGGTCAGGGGGTGGGGGCGGTAGAAGTAGCAATTCCTCACTGTCCTGACCCTGCTCCCTCCAGAGCGTGTGGGTACAGATGGGGTCGCCTTGTCCGCAAGAGCCTGTTTCCCTGTTGAAGGGTGAACCAGCTAGCCTCTCAATAGTGTCACCTGGGAGGGAGGCCACCCTCAACAGGAGCAGCTCTGCTGCGGGGGCTGGAGCACAGGCGGGAGTGCCGTCTCTGAAAGAGCCAGGGAGGGATGCCCTGTGGAACCATGAACAGATCCCCGGTGGGCACCCTGCACAGCCAAGACAAGATCCCTACTGCAGCCTTTCCCCGTTCTGAAGCCAGTCCACACTGATCATCTAGCCCGGTTCCATGTACAACCTCCTTCTGTGATCTGAATGGTTGGCCCCACCTTTCCTCTTGGGGGAAGGAACTGTCTTTGCTTAGAAAAATACTTTTTAAGGCTGATAATGGCTGTTCCTGAGAACATAGTCTAACCAGGACCCATGGCCACAAGAAAGATAGGAATGAACCGGAATTTAGAAAAAGGGAGAGAGGTCAGAGAGTGACGCCAGAGAAATGGGATGAGGTTGGTGATCTCTTAGTGAGGCCACTACTGCCCCTCTCCATGGCCATGGGGGCAGAAGGACTGGCCTGTCTTGTTTCTTGCGATGCTGTTTGCTCTGGGATGATAGAAGCCACGCCCACCCCACCCAGCACACCCACACACCTTGTGGAGATGGATTTGCAGGAAGAAAGGGTTGAATTTCACATCTGAATCTCTGTGGTTCAGAATCTTAGTATGGACATGATAACTACCCCACAGCGTGGATTCTACCTGGCCAAAGCAAAATCCCCAAGCCAAAGGTGAGGTAAACACTCCAGGCTTTGCAGAAACCTGAGCAAAGGCTTTAGCCTTTCCCAGGGCACCTAAGTGGACTTTGAAGACTCCCCTTCTGGATCTGTGGAACATGGAGACTGCAACCAGGGTGACCACCCATCCCAATGTCTCCACAACTATGGGGTTTCCCAGGGTGCAGGACTTTTTAAAAATTACTTATTTGGATTTGGTTGTGCTGGATCCTCATTGTTGCCCACAGGCTTTGTCTAGTTGTGATGAGCAAGGGCTACTCTTCATTGTGGTTCACGGGCTCCTCTTGTTGCACAGCACAGGCCCTAGGCCGTGTGGACTTCAGTAGTTGCAGCTTTCAGGCTCTAGAGCACAGGCCCACAGGCTTAGTTGCTCTGCAGCCTGTGGAATCTTCTCAGACCAGGGACTGAACCTGTATCCCCTTCATTGGCAGGCAGATTCTTATTCACTGAACCACCAGGAAAGTCCAGGATGTAGGACTTCCAGTGCTAAAGCTGGGAAAGGTGCTGGGCACACTGGGAAGTGTTGTTGCTGCTGCTGCTGCTGCTGCTAAGTCACGTCAGTCATGTCCGACTCTGTGTGACCCCATAGATGACAGCCCACCAGGCTCCTGTCCCTGGGATTCTCCAGACAAGAACACTGGAGTGGGTTGCCATTTCCTTCTCCAGTGCGTGAAAGTGAAGTTGCTCAGTCGCGACCCCAAGGACTGTAGCCTACCAGGCTCCTCTGTCCATGGGATTTCCCAGGCAAGAGTACTGGAGTGGGGTGCCATTGCCTTTTCTGTGGGAAGGGTTGCTTCCCCTTAAACATCTGGGTCCCTTGGGCCATGCTGGATTCTAGGCTCAGCCCCTCACATACTTCCCCCCACCCTGTTAGTTCTCACAGCACTGGGAGGCAGACACATTCCTCCCACTTTGAAGATGAGGAAACTGAGGCTCGGAGAGTTTAAGCCACTTAAATGAGATAACACAGCTAGCAAGGGACAGAATGAGGATTTGAAGCCCAATCCCCATTCTTAAGCCTGTGCTTGTCTACCTGGTCCCCTAAGGATGCTCAATTTGTTGGAAACTGCAATCAGCATCCTCAAGTAGCCTTACACTGTGCCCTGGTGTCAAGTCCCCTTGGTTTCTAGAACCACTCCCTCCCTCTCAGCCCGCTTCCTGCCAATGGCTTTGCCTTCCGTGGGCCCCTGGCTGTGAGTCCCAGCAGGCCTTTGCCACACTCTCCATCAGCCCAGCAGAGCCCTGTGGGACTCCACCACACAGCCTCCTCTGAAATCAGAGGAAACAAAAATGTCCTCTCCTTCTTGCCCTGGATTTTATCAGCCCCCCCTCCCCACTGTGTTCCATGGCCTGAACCTCCCTCATCCACTCCTAGGACTGAAAGCAGTATTTTCCACCCAGCCCAGGGATTTCCACACTGGGAATTCAAACAGCGCAGCGTGGAATAGGCTCAAACAGAGTCAGCTAATGGAAATAACAAGATGATAAATTATTCCACGGACAGAGCGATTTTTCCTTATACCCTGCTTGACTCAGAAAACAGTGTGATCGCAGTAGAAATTGGAGGTGTCAGAGCTGGTGTCTGGGGAAAGAGAAATGAAAGCATTCTGCTTGCTGCTATCCACGCAGCCCCCCAGGGGTGAGAGAGAGTATGAGGTTAATCCCAGGCCAGGAGCACAGCTGGCCCAGAGCAGGCGTGTCCTCCCTGGAAGCTCCAGGACCTGCACCAGCTGGCTGAAGAGTCAAAGGCACGAAGCCCAGGCCCTGGAGTCAGACAGAGCTGGGTTCTCTTTCCAGTTCTGGCATCTGCTGTGTGACCTTAGACAAGTAACTTAACCTCTCTGAGACTCAGTCTCCCGGAGATAACAAGAGTGAGGATTACAAGTTAGGCCTGGCACTTGCTCTTGATTGATGCCTTTTTTGTGATAATGACGGTAAATGCCCTGACTTGCCCTCCTCTCTCTGCATATGCCCACTCCATGTGATAAGTGAGTAAACAGAATAGCTCCCAAGGCTTCAGATGTAAGCTCTGGCAGGGGAGGCCAGGAACTGCCATTGAACACACCACTCTGGGACCATCTGGGGTGCCAGGCCCATGCCACCAGGAGGCAGCTCCCCAAGGTAAGCCCCAGCCCCTGCCCAGCACCGCTAATTCCATGGGACTAGGGGTTGGGGGATGCCGTCTGACCCTTACCTCCCACCCAGCCCAGGCACTCACCTTACAGTGTCCAACACTCTCCCCAAAGCTTCCAGACAACTGACGTTCATCCTTTCCCTTGTCTTTTTTTGTTTTGGTTGTATGCCTCACCTTTTAGCCACTTTTCTAGAAACCTTTCTGAGGTGTATTTAGGGGCATCCCTTTTTTTCCAGATCAACATGTCAGCAAGTATCTTATAAACTTCGCTTGATTACTCTGGGTGCTATGGACATGAGGCGATCTCTGGGCCCCCAGCACTAAATGGCCCCCATGTATATTGAGCTGAGTTCAGTTCAGTTCAGTCGCTCAGTCATGTCCAACTCTTTGCGACCCCATGAACCGCAGCACACCAGGCCTCCCTGTCCATCACCAACTCTCGGAGTTCACTCAAACTCATGTCCATTGAGTCGGTAATGCCATCCAACCATCTCATCCTCTGTTATTTCCTTCTCCTNTCCTGCTTCATGGCTTCTGTGATGAAATGGTGGCGATTATGCTGGTGTTTGCTTTACGGCTATTCATTAAGCTGTGCATCTATATTTTGTGCAGTTTTCTATGTTACGGTTCAGATTTTTAAAGCTAAAAAAACCTCTCTAGAAAAAGGATGAAAATGTTCACTTTGATGGTTGTGTTTGGGGGCTGCCTCTGGCAACCTCTACACCCTTGTGTACTGAAATTCAAAATAAGTCAGAAGAAATAATGACCTGCCTTGCAGCATGGGGTGAAAGCTATATAAGGTAATTTTGAGCATACACTGAAGTGCCTGGGGGACAGAAAGTGGAGGGGCATTGTCCTTCCTCCTCAATCAGGGTGGCCCTGGCATTGCCTTGGCAGTCCTCAGTCCCCACAGGAGCAGCTGGGCTTGAAGCAGCCCCCTTCACCTGCTCCCTGGGCTCCCAGGCGGCCAGAGCACAGGCAGACGGTGGAGGAGCCTCAGACAGCGTCCCTCATTTACCAGGCTCTCCACGTCTCTGGCTGATGGATGACCCTCCAGGCTCCCTCCCGCCTCCCTCTGGACATGGCTGTCTCCAAGGCCACCGCCAGCCCAGGGTGGGAGCTTGTGCGGAGGGGCAGGGAGGAGCCGGCAGGCTGGCAAGGCCTCAGCTCCCTCCTACCTCCGCTGCTCCACCTGTAACCCCAAGGTTCTCCCCAACAGCCCAGCCTCTCCGGGGCTTCTGGTTGGCCTGGCTGCCAGTGCGCTTCATTTTTCCCTTCAGTCACTGCGAACTGAGTGCCCAGCTGCCGTGAGCCAGGCGCTGTGCTGGGCCCTTGCCTCCAGGGAGCTCACAGGCCGTGAACAATAAGCAGGACCTGAACTAGCTGTCTTGTTCGGATTGTCAGTCCTCTTGAGGAGATGGCCTGGAGCTGATATCTAAAAGGTGAGCCTCCGCCCCCACCATGAGATGATGTGGTACAAGCATATTTTGGAGGCGTTGCTGGCTAGTGCAAAGGCCCTGAGGCAGACCCAGGCTTGCATCAGTGGCCTGGGCAGGGGAGGGCAGGATGAAGGAAAGGAAATGGATTCCTCTTCAGGACTAAGTACCCTCTGCCAAAGCCTGGGAAGGGGGCATCGTACAGTCATCAGGACCACCAGAACCCACCCAGGGGGCAGCCCCAGGAAAACCCCCTGCCGTATTTGCAATATGCTTTAAGCCCTGACCTAGCAGTTGCACCCAAAGGACCCCAGATAGCAGGAAGGGGTGGGTAGAACCACCCTCCTTGTCCCCCAGACAGAGGCAGGCACAGAGCCACGGGCCCTGCCTCAGCATTACTGAGTGACCTTGGACAAGTGGGGTCACCTCTCTGGGCCCCGGTTTCCATGATAACAAAGACTGGCTGTGTTGTGGAAGGCCACCTACCCCTAGCTTCAGAACTCCAGGACTGCAGGTGATTCCCGGCCCCACCCTGGGCCTGCAGCCTGGGCTCCCAGGGGTGTGAGTCCTAGGAAACTCCATGGGACTCTGGGGTCACGCCAACTGTGACCCCACAGCTGAGGGCCACAAAGACAGAGCCATCCCTCCGGGTCCACAAGAAACTGGGACAAAAGACACAGGAGTGAGCTGAGTGCTCGAATGGGCACAGACGTGGCCACGAGGGGGCATCGCGGAAAGAACACCTGGCCTCGGAGGAGCCACGCCTGAGTGTGTGGGCAGCACAGGTGTGTGCCGTGCCTGGAGGCGGGGAGGTGAGGGCGACAGGCGGAGAGAGAGCTGCCCGGCGGGGCAGATGGTGTGTTTGGGCACCAGGCTGGCAGTGGGACGGGAGGCTGGATGAGCTGTGAGCACCCTTCGCAGCCTGGGAGTCTGACTCTAAACACAGGCGCTCACATACCCAGGAGGCAGAGACGTCTGCAGGTGAGGAGCCCCCCAGGGTGTGGGGGTCTCCACCCTCGGCCCCTGGAGGGGGCTTTGGACCCGAGTTCCAGCCGGCTCAGCCACCAGCTATTCTGCCTGGACCCCTTCTTCCACCGCTCTGCTGACCTAACTCTCAACCTTCTTCCCGTTTCAGGACCTTGCGTCCTGTGCTGGTTGGTCGCTAAGGACCTGCAGCTGGGGGCTCATGACCCAGCCGTGGAGCAGGGGAGAGGGGTCTGCCTCGCTGCTAACCTGACTCAGATGCTGGGCTCTCTGAGGAGCTAGGAAGTGTCCCTGGGGGAGTGTGGCCCCCTGGGCCCGTCGGTGCCTTGTGAGGTGCAAACTAGCTCAGAGCTGTTGGATGCCGGGTAAACCTCAGCCAGGCTCCAGCCCCAACACACCTGCACAGAGCCAAGTTCTGCCATCTTCAGCGTCAACATGTGCAGCAAACTTGGCCTCTTTGTGGGGATTGGGGGAACAGTAAATTCACAGCTTGAGTGGTGACAGGGCTGAACACATGGAGCCTAATGGCCTGGGCTCAAGTGTTAGTGAGCCACTTTCTGGTTATGAGACCCTGAACAATTAACTTAACCTCATTTACTAATGAAAATGATTTTATGTAATAATTATGTTTATTTCAATATGCAACAGAGAAATATAACCAGCACATCAGTTCCCATCACAACGATTATGGTTAGAACAAAGCTAATCTGAGTCTTTAAAGCATTTTTAATGCAAGCTGATTTATTTATGTAATTTATTTTTGGTTGCACTGGATCTTCACTGGGGCACAAGGGTTTTCTCTAGTTGGGGCGAGAGGGGGCTACTCTGCTAGGATACACGGGCTTCTCATTGTGGTGGCTTCTCTTGCGAAGCACCGGCTCTACAGCGGGGGTTTCAGTAGTTGTGGCTCGTGGACTCGGTAATTGTGGGAAATGGGCTCCGCTGGCCCTCGGCATGTGGCCTTCCCTGACCAGAGATCAACCCTGTGTCCCTTGCTTTAGTAGCCAGATTCCCAGTCACTGGACCATCAGAGTAGTCCCTGCAAGTTGATTTAAAGTAAATAATAATACAGATCCCGGTTGAGAAGCTGGTTCATAAGTGATGGAGGTTGGAGAATGCCAGGTAAGGGGGTGTCACCTGCCTGGCTGTGTTTTGGGCTTTTGCTGGGGGCTTGGGAACTTCAGAGGGTCCAGGGCAGGTGGAGATGCAGAGACTAGCAGATGACAGTGTCAGCAGTAGGGGAGCCTGAAGGGTGATGCCGGAAGTCTTCCTTCTCTGATGTCTGATCCCCCGACCCAGCCTGGGCTGCAGTGTGATCTCAGATGTAGCTTGGCCACAGGGCACAGCGGGGCCCAGAGTGTGGCCTTGGGCAGTGGTGGCTGATGTGAAGCCTTTGGGAAGTTGGGTGCTGGGGAAGGGGTATAGATCAGGGCTGTCATGTTGGTGAGCAAAGTCATCAGGAACCGTGAGAACGACACGGAGCGGATGGTGTGTTGGTGAGGGCTGGAGCACAGCTTGTCGGTAGAGCATCACAGGGATTTGGAGGGACTCCACTGGCAAAGGATGGAGGAGGGCCAAGCTGGGCAACATGGTGCAAGAGTCCCAGGTCACCAGAGGTCATGTTTACAGAGAGGCAGGGATCTGTGAGAGAAGCAGCAGAAGGATGCATGGGACTGGGGGACCTCAGAGCTTCAGGGGACACCCAGGTCACCAGATTGACGGGACCTGAGTCTTGGTGGGGAGCAAGGAAGTGGTCAGTCAAGGTGAGGCCTCAGGGAGCTGGCATCTCTGCCTCTGAGGGGTCTCTGGGACTCACAGTTCCCCTCTGGTGGAGACCCCTGCCCGCTGGACCAGGCTCCCAACTCCCACCATCACCACTGTGGAGCCAGAATTAAGATTTATCTTTTAGGGGCCAGAAAGCAGCAAAGTTTTAAATAATTATTATTTTTAAAGGATAAAATTAAATTTGTTTTCATCATAGGCTTATTCTTTTCCTACTCTTTTATAGTAGTAAAATATAAAACTTGTCACTTTAACCATTTTTAAGCGTATATTTCAATGGGTTAAGTGCATTCACAATGTTGTATAACCATCACCACTATGCATTCTCAGACCTTTCTCGTCATCCCAAAGAGAAACTGTGCTCATTAAATAATACCCCTCACGCTGCATCCCCAAGCCCCTGGTAACTTCTAGTCTACCTTCTGTCTCTATGAATTTCTGTCTTTCATGTATGCAGTATAAATACATAGAGCAGAAAAATTTCCCTGACCCCTAGTTCCCTTCACAGATGAATTATTTTTATCTATTTCCTGTTTATTCTTTCAGAGGAATCTGATGCTTATATAAATACTTGCATGTATATATATCTTTTTATTTTTATACATAGGGAACATACTGTTTTATGCCTCTTTTTTATTAAACAATATATCTGCGATGAAAAGATTTTTAGTGCATCAGGATATCAATGTATCTTCCATATTAGTGCACACAGAGCTGCCTTGTTCTTTGTGTGTGTGCACACACATGTGTGTGCACACACATGTGTGTGCTCTGCTGTCTGCAAACCCATGGACTGAAGTACTGCAGGCTCCTCTGTCCATTGAATTTCCCAGGCAAGAATACTAGAGTGGGTTGCCATTTGCTTGCTGTCTGCTGCTCCAGGGGATCTTTCCAACAGGGATCGAACCCTCAATTCTCCTGCACTGGCAGGCAGAGTCTCTTCTGCCGCACCACCAGCGGAGCGCTTTGTCTTTTTTGCTGCTCTTGGTGTTCAGNTGTCCATTGAATTTCCCAGGCAAGAATACTAGAGTGGGTTGCCATTTGCTTGCTGTCTGCTGCTCCAGGGGATCTTTCCAACAGGGATCGAACCCTCAATTCTCCTGCACTGGCAGGCAGAGTCTCTTCTGCCGCACCACCAGCGGAGCGCTTTGTCTTTTTTGCTGCTCTTGGTGTTCAGTTGTTCAGTCCTGTCCACCCTTTGCGACCCTATGGACTGCAGCACGCCAGGCTTCCCTGTCCTTCTCCATCTTCCAGAGTTTGCTCAAACTCATGTTGCATCGAGTCAGTGATGCCATCCAACCATCTCATTCTCTGCTGCCCCCTTCTCCTTAATGGTTACATAATAATATTCCATTGTAAAGGTGAATCATATTGCATTTAACCTACCCCTTAATAGAAATGCTTCAATTTTCAATTTGCTACATTTATCTATTGTCAGCTTATGCCCACTTTTAGTGAAAAAAAAATGCCACAGCACCTAACGAGCAGGAAGAACAAATTAAACATCATGAAATGCCCTTTCACACCAATTAGAGCAGCAAAAACTCAAGTCAGGTGACATCAAGTGTTGATTCGGATGTGGAAGAACTGGAACTCTCAGATACAGCTGATAGGAATGGAAATGGTCATAACCACTATGAGAGCTGTTTGGCATTACCTAATCAAGCTAGGGATACATATGTCCTTCAGCCCAGCGATTCTGTCTCCAGGAGGTTGCAAAGAAACTCTCCCATGTGGGCCAGCAGACAGGACTATCCGTGGCAACCGGTACAGAATAATAAAGTGTGGGAATCGTCCTAAATGTCCAGTGATAGNGGGGTGCACAGTGCCACAGTAGCTTCAACCAACTCTCTATGGGTACCTGTGTCCTGCAGATGTGAGCAGTCGGTGCTTCCGCCCAGGTCTGCACACGTTTCTGTGTGCTGGAAGTGTCCTTGCCCACCGGCGTGTGTCCTGTGTGAACGGAGCCCAGGAAGTGCGGGCACGCGCGGGAAAGTGCGAGTGTGCGTCCTGCGGGTCCCTGCTCGGCTCCGCGCCCGTCCTGCGCCGCGTGAGTGGAAGGCGCCGAGTGGCCCAGCCCGCCGAGTGCGCGCGCAGGGTCCCGGGCCGGCGTGCGCGCCGGTGTGAGTGCCAGTGAACGCGGCGCCACTCGGCTCGCTCGGCTCCGCGCCGCCCGCACACTCGCACTGATCGGCGGCTGCCGGTGACGCGGGCTGGGCCCGCCCCCTGCCTGCCGGCCCCTGGCACTCACTCGCGCCTGCCGCCGCCGAGCAGGCAGCAGCCGCGTCAGGGCCGTCCGGGGGCGCCGCCGGCGATGCCCGCAGCCCCCGCCGCGCCCCGCCGGGCCTGCTGAGCCGCCCCCGGGCCGGGGCCGCGCCGGGTCGGGCCGGGCTGTGCCCGGGCGGAGCCGTGCTGCCTGCATGACCCTCCGGCGGCGCGGGGAGAAGGCGACCATCAGCATCCAAGAGCATATGGCCATCGACGTGTGCCCCGGCCCCATCCGGCCCATCAAGCAGATCTCCGACTACTTCCCCCGCTTCCCGCGGGGCCTGCCCCCGGACGCCGGGCCCCGCGCCGCGGCGCCCCCGGACGCCCCCGCGCGCCCCGTGGCGGCCAGCGCTGGCCGCCGCAGCCCCTCCGACGGCGCCCGCGACGACGACGAGGATGTCGATCAGCTCTTTGGAGCCTACGGAGCCAGCCCCGGCCCCGGCCCGGCTCCCAGCCCGGGGCGACCGCCTGCCAAGCCACTCGAGGAAGAGCCGGACGCCGACGGCTACGAGTCCGACGACTGCAGTAAGTCTCCCACACGCCTGCTTCTCGCCCCCTCCCCTGAGCGGCTGCTCGCGCTCCCGCCCTCGCCCACCCTCGCCTGCCCTTGGCTCCCCTGCGGTCTCGGTTCCTCCGGCACACCCCCAGCCTTGGGGCAGTCCCCGGCCGCGCCATGCGCTTTCCGCGCGCCCAGCACACACAGCCCCTCCCCCGAGCAGGTCCGAGAGGTGGGAAGTTTGGGGGCGCCCCCTGGGGGTGTCCCATTTCCAGCGGCCGGCTCCCCGGAGCCCGCGCCGCGCCCCCTCTCGGCTCGCCCGCCGGGAGCCCCAGCGCGGGCGGCGGCTTTTGTTCCCTGGCAGGGCGGAGCTGCGCCCCGGGGAGACACCAGTTGCTGCCGGCCGCGCGATCGCTCCCAGCCCCGGAGCACGCGGCGGATCGGCCCCGCAGCCGAGGGTCGGGCTGGGCGAGAGGCGGAGAGACCCCAGGGCGGGAGCGGGCCTCCCGGGTGGGCCCGGCGGCCGCAGAGCTTGGCGGCTTGACTGGCGCACGGGCCGAGGACCAGGGGACCATGGGGCCCGCTTGTCCTTTGGAAAAACCTTGGTGGTTCCTCCTCCCACGTTCGTTGGTCCCGCCGCTGCGCTCGACTGGGGCGCCGACCTTCGCCCACCTGTTACACCCACTTCCCCGGCCAGTAAGGGCCCCACCCCCACCCCAGCCTCCTCCGGCGGGCATGAGCCCCGAGCCCCAGGGAATAGGCAAGCTCCGGGGCTCCCGGGGCCGAGGCCCGGCTGGCTGGTGCTCCTGGCGTCTTTCTGGGCTCCGAGGGTGGCCGCCCCGCCCGCCCCGGGACTGGAGGGGAAACCGAGAATGCCGAGGTCGCCGTGCGGTGCCGGATGGATTTACGCGGGATGGGGCCGAGGACGCGGGCAGCGTTGCTCACCAGGCCCCTACCCGGCTGTAGCCCCTGCCGCGTCCCTCTCAGAGCTAGAAAACCCGAGTCCAACGCAGGTCCTGCGGGAGATGTGGACTTTTCTCGGGGCAGGGGTCGCTCACCCACTTCGCCGAGGCTCGCCGGGTCCCATCCCCCACGCAGCGCAGAGAGGGCAGCTGCGCCTGGCTCGGGTGCCCACATGGGCCTCAGCCTGGGGGTCTGGAGTTTCCCCAACATAAAATGTGCCTCTGCAAACTGACAGTGGAGGTTACCAGCACCTCAAGGGAAAGCGATGGGGCCAGACCTGTCGTCACCCTACCCCGGGAGACTCGGGAGGAGAGTAGGGGGGAGGCCTGCCAGCCCTGGGTCGAGTGGGTCAGAGCCTGGCCTGTGATGGAAAGCTGCCCGATCTGCACGCTCTGGGGCCTGGACCACAGCCCTCTAGCCAGAGCCTGGCATGTTGAAGCTCTGCCAGCCCAGGGGCATGGGGATGGGGAGCAGTCCTCTTCCTCCATTTTCCTGCCAGACTGGGGAAACTGGGTCGGGAGAGTTTATTGCCCTCCTGGCTGTGCCCTGGATCTTCCCCACCCCCAGTTCCTGGCACCCTGGGCCAGGCGCACCCCCTCACTTGCTGTGCCTCTGGGCAGGCACACCCAAGTCACCCCTTTGCATGCCCTGAATCTTCCCTGGCTCCAGAAGAAAGGGTGGGCCACTTTTTCCCATTTCCAGCATCTTTCCTGCTATGCCAGGGGAGCAGGCGAGCAGGGCAGGGCTTCCACCCGAGCTTCAGGCTCTCCTGGTGCCACCCAGGCTCTCCAGAGACATACAGCTAAGAGGTGAGAAATCAGACTGTTTCTTTTGGCTGTCCCTGAACCCACAGGCAAGGAGGGGACCAGAAAGTGCAGGACACAGGCCAGTTGCCCCACCTTCAGTCCATCAACTCAGCAGTCCCTCACAGAGCACTGTCTTCACAGCAGAGAGGGAACGGGGCTGGGACCCCGGACCCAGAGCTCATTGTCCTAGCAGGAGACAGACACACTTGGGGTCAGCAGTGTGGGGCAGTCGGACACAGACTTGCCAGCCTGAAGCTGTGGGCTGGCCACACCCATGCCACCAGGGCACTCTGCTGCAAAGAGCCAAGGAGAAGGGTGTGTGACCGAGCCAGGGCCAGCTTGAGCCCCCTCATTCCGTTCAAGGGGCCACCGCCCTGCGCTTAGACCCCATCAGTGGCCAAACATCCCAGCTTGAGAACACAGAAATCTAGGTTCTGGGGTTGGGGGTCCAGGTTCTAGGGTGGAACCGATCTCCACTCAGTAGCCCAGGCCTCACCTTCCTCTCAGCTCTGACAACCAGATCCCTACAATAAGCCTAAATGATTCAAGCCAGATGGTTCATTACGGCTTTAGCCAGGGTTATGCTATCTGCTGCCCTAATTATTGGATTATCTCCGTTCTAACAAAAAGAAATTAGGACGGTTGCTCTGTTGTCCAAGGCCTGGAGTGAAGTGCTGCTTACTTATTCAGCCTTTTTTCCCCTTCTCTTTAAAGCACATCCTTGATTAAGTCACCGCAAGGCACAAGCACAAAATCGACAGACTCCCCACTGATCTAATAGAGGAGCGTTAACAGGGAGAAGATGCAGAAATGTTACAGTTAGAGGTGTCCCTTGTGCCCGTGCCCTCCCAGTGACCCACAGGGCAGCCTGGCTAAGCTGGACTCCGCTGCTTGCCGCCCTTCCAATGGTCCTGTGCCCCTCCACCTCCACACATGCTACTCCCCTGCCTGCGATGCCCTCTGCCCAGTCTCCACCTGTGGAAACTCAGGCCATCCTTCAAAGCCGCAATGACTAGAATGCTTTAGGGTTTCTAGGTAACAGAAAATTCAGAGTGCCTCAAACAGTGAGGACTGTTGAGGCCGTGTGGCACTGGGGCAGATTCACGCCGCCGCTCAGCAGCAGTGTCAGCAGCCATGGTTCTTTCTTTCTCCACTCGACCACATCCTTTTCCTCTTTTCTTTAAGTTTTATTTATTTTTTGGCTGCACCGAGTCTTCGCTGCTGCATGGGCTCTAGTTGTGGCGAACGGGGGCTACTCTCTAGCTGCAGTGCACAGATTTCTCATTGCAGTGGCTTCTCTTATTGTGGAGCACAGACGCTAGGGTGTACCGGCTTCAGTAGTTGCCACTCCTNTCTTTTCTTTAAGTTTTATTTATTTTTTGGCTGCGCTGAGTCTTCGCTGCTGCATGGGCTCTAGTTGTGGCGAACGGGGGCTACTCTCTAGCTGCAGTGCACAGATTTCTCATTGCAGTGGCTTCTCTTATTGTGGAGCACAGACGCTAGGGTGTACCGGCTTCAGTAGTTGCCACTCCTGGGCTGTAGAGCACAGGCTCAATAGCTGTGGTGCAAGGGCTTAGTTACTCCAAGCCATATGGGATCTTCCCAGATCAGGGATCAAACCTGTGTCTCCTACGTAGGCTGGTGGATTCTGAGCCACCAGGGAAGTCCCACCTTTTCCTCTTAGGCTGACCTCCCTCATATAACAGTAAAATCCTAAATTTGATGAGTTTCCACTCCCATGTCTCAGTTTAAAAGCAAGGAAACCTCTCCCCAGGAGATCTGTCCTTTTGTCTCTTGGGCCAGAGTCGCATCTCATGGTTGTGCTTACACTGGCCCCTGCCTGATTCATCCACGGCTGAGTCAGGACCAATGGCCACAGAGGCCTTGAAGCAATGATGGAGAGGAGGAATCACTGTTAGGCCGGCCCAGAAGGCCTTCAGCTGGAATCATTTCCTTGTCTCCGCCTGCTGTGATTCCCCTTCCTTAGGGCCCTGTCATAGTCTACCTGGGCCGTATTTCCACACACTCAGCCTCTCAGGACCAACTAGGCGTCCGGCACTGTGCCGAGCATGGAGGTTGCAGAGTGCCTGAGACGCAATCTCTGCCATCAGGGAGTTCATGGAAATGGAGACACACAAATAACCCAGCAGTGACGAGTCAGGAACCCAAATGGGAAGCGCTGGCTTGCACGGAGCTCTCCCACAAAGAGGGTACAGTGGGAGGAGGGAGAACGCAGGCTGGCCAAGTGGAGGGAGGAAGAGTCCAGTGGCTGGAGCAAGGGGAAAAGAGGAGGATGAAGCCCAAGTGGGCATCACAGAGGGCCTGAATGCCACACCACGGAGGCTGGCAGAGTCCAGGAGGCAGTGTAAAGTAGGGGAGTGAATAGGTTTATATATATTTGGGGGGAGGTAGTTTAATTTTTTAAATTTATTTATTTTTGGCTGTGCTGGGTCTTTGTTGCTGCATGCAGGCTTTCTCTAGTTGCCGCAAGCAGGGTCTACTCTCTAGACCCGTGCACAGGCTTCTCATTGTGGAGGCATCTCGGCGCACAGGCTTCAGTAATTGTGGTGCACGGGCTTAGTTGCCCGACACCATGTGGCATCTTCCCGGACCAGGGATTGAACCCGTGTCCCCTGCATTGGGAGGCAGGTTCCTAACTCCTGGACCACCAGAGAAGCTTGTGAGCAGGTTTATAAAAGTCCTCGCCCTCTACCTTGAGCAGGACCATAAGATGTATGGCTCACTCCTCTTTGTTCCTCCTGCAGCGTCTGGTCAGTGCCTCAGTTTCCCCAACTAGGAAATCCTTTCAATGCAGACTTGATCATTTTCTGTGGTTCTTACCATGGGTTTTTTTTTTTTTTTTTTTTAACTATTTGAGATGACATTTTTCTTAAAAAGAGAAACAAAACCAGAGCCAATTTCCTATTCCCAAGGGTGTATGGGTGAGGAAAGTCCAGGTGCAAAGCAAGGTCAAAATGATGCTGTCAGTCTCCATCAGCCAAGCAGAGGGATATTCTGCCTTAGAGGAACTGACAGGAGCTGAGCTTGATTTTCTCTGAATTAGCCCCATTAAAGCTCTATAATTATCAACAAGCGGGTGACAACTCTCAGAGGCCCATTAGTGACCAAGCCTCATAATTTATCTAAGGATGTAAACTTTAGCCAGGATGTGTGATTTGAGTGGCTGGAGGGCAGGACCTTGTGGTTCACAGCGACAAGCACCTTCACCTGTCCTCAGGGCCCCCTTCACCTGCCACAAGCCCAGGTGGCCTTTCAACTCAGAAGCCCCTCT
Organism: Neotragus moschatus; assembly: GCA_006410615.1. NCBI lineage: Eukaryota > Metazoa > Chordata > Mammalia > Artiodactyla > Bovidae > Neotragus > Neotragus moschatus. The sequence continues at coordinate 2,754,194 of SJYA01002500.1, forward strand.
TGGGTGGCAGACCAGCCTTCCCCACACCCCAGGAGCAATTCTGTTTATCCCTCTTTTGCTTATCTGTCCCATCCTCTCAAGAGTTCAGCTTAACAAAGTAGACAGAAAATACTGGAAGCCACTAGGCTTTAAGGCAGGAAGGAGCAATCAGGATGGAAGTGAAGAAGCCTGGATTCTGCATCCAGCTTTGCTGTGCCACCCTGGCCAGATCACCTCCCCTCTCTGAGCCTCATTTCTCCAGGTAGGAAATAGGAAATAAAGAGCTAAGAGAGCTCCACCACCAAGTCTCTAAAAATGGCGACTGAGCTTCTCTAAACTATTGTTTCTTCTAAAACTTGCACTGGCATCTGAAGAAATCCACCAATCTCGTCCTGGGCAGCACTGGGCTTGCTGTTCCTTCCCGGCTATCGGTTTTATTGAGCAGTGTCAGGGCCCCCCTTAAACACAGGTGTCTGTAAATCCAGTGGAAGGGACCCGTCTCCCTGCCTGGAGCTGAATTTCCCAGTGGGGGCTCTGTCGGCTGCCTTGTCCTTCTCTGGGATGAGGAACTGGGCAGAGATTGTGAACTATGTGGATTTTATGGTTGCTGTTCTTTTCTTTTAATTGGAGGATAATTGCTTTACAATTTTGTGTTGGAACTGTGTGTTTCAATATATGAGCATCACACCACATCTCTGCTCGAGTGAGCAGCCGGCTAACGAGTTAGTTTGGATAGACCAGCCTTGAGAATTGAACATCTGCTCATTGCTAGTGTCAGAGGCGTGGTCCCTGCCCTCCAGAGGCTAATGTCTGGAGGCACAAGCTGCAAGTTAGGCCTGAACAGAACAGTAGGCTGATTTACTGTCTTGCAAAGCCAAGAGCTTTAAAGGCTGTTACTGCAAAAGCCTGGAGAAGCCTGGGCCTGTGGCTGTTAGTTGTTGCAGGCGAGGTGATAGATCCCACCCTTAGAGCACCCTCACCTGCCCCACCGGCACGGAGGCAGCCGAGCAAGCAGGCGGCAGTAGGCCAGATGTGTGCCTGCTCAGTCACGTCCGACTCTTTGCGACCCCGTAGACTGCAACCCGCCGGGCTCTTCTGTCCAGGGGATTTTCCAGGCAAGAATACTGGAGTGGGTTGCCATTTCTTTCTCCAGTAAAATCTGCAGGGGTCAAACCTGCTTCTCCTGGATTGGCAGGTAAATTGTTTACTGCTGAGGCACCTGGGAAACCCAATAGGCCAGGACTAAAGCATGCTTACTTCACTGGGGGAAAGGACTCTTGGCTCCACTTAAGGCCTGACGACTTTGAGTTTAGACACAGTTTTAACAATTATTCTCACCTGGTTTCATAGAAGAGCCAAGTAACCAGTGACTAGGAGGCAGAGCCGTCTATGCTACCAGGGGCAAGCACTTTCACAGGAGTTTCAAGCGGATCTCAAGAGAGGAGGCAGGAAAAAAGTCAAGGAAACCTCCAGAAGAGTGGCCACCTGGGATCGCCTGGTGAAGGACTCGTCTCACACCCCCTTCAGTGCCTGGGCTGGGACTTGGACACAGGGCACAGTTAGCCGCAGTCGTAGCAATGACTCAGGTTGTTCCAAAAAGTCTTAAGTGACCGTTTGTGTATTCTGCTCACAAGGGCTGGGAGGGGAGCGATCCAGTTCAGAACGAGTTCATTCCAGGAGGTGTCTCAGAGGGGCAAGTACGCTCGTCTAGAAACATCACCTAAATGGATCTGCTTCTTCTATAATTATCTGAGTACTTTCCGCACCCCAGGCGTGCCGCGAGGTGGATGCTGTTGTGTTTCCATTTTGCAGATGAGGACACTGAGGCACAGAGAGACTATATATGCTAAGGTCACAGAGCAAGGAACAGCAGAGCCAGGGTTTGAACCCAGGGTCAGACCTCAGAGGTCAGACCCCCTACAGGTGCCCCCGCCAGGCAACAACAGAGACGCTGAGCGGGGTGCCTGACCCTGTGTTAGGAGCAGAGATGCAAGACACATAGTGGCCAGACTTGGCCAGCAGGCTGTGGTTTGCTCTCAACCCACACTGGGCAACCCTGGCCTCCGCCTAACATAACTCCAACTACCCAGCACCCTGCCCTCCGGGTGGTCCTGTGGTTGAAATGGCCCTTCTCCCAGCCCCACTCTGCACTGGGCAACTCCTACCCATCTTGCATGGCTCAAGTGAAGGGCCACTTCCTCCAGGAAGCCTTCTCTGATAGCCCCAGTTTACATCAAGCTCAGGCCTCCTCCATCAATCCTGCCCCACCGGACTTTGTTGTGGCAGATCCTTCTCTTCCATTTCTCCTGTTAAGCTGTGCTTTCCTTGGAGCAGGAACCTGCCTTTTGACATCTTCATTCCTGTGTGTGTGAGTGCATACTCAGTCATGTCTGAGTCTGTGACCCTGTGAACTGTAGCCCACCAGGATCCTCTGTCCATGGAATTTTACAGGCAAGAATACTGGAGTGGGTTGCCCTTTCCTTCTCCGGGGGATCTTCCCAACCCAGAGATCGAACCCACGTCTCCTGCATTGGCAGGCGGATTCTTTGCCACTGAGCCACTAGGGAAACCCCTTTTCATTCTTAGAGCCTAGCATGCTGTGAACACTTGGTAATGAGTGAATGAATGGGAAGCCAGTTGACCAGCAAGCAGGGTCTGGGCTTCTAAAGACATGCTGTGAATGTGTGTCTGGCGAGGGAGACTTGCCCCCAAGGTCTGTCCTCACCCACCACCCCCGCCTTTATACCAGGAGCCATAGAGGAAGGAAAGCCACAGCTGCTGTGTGTGATGGTGCCTGAGGGCGGCAGCTGTATCCAGTCACTGCCACACCCTTTGCCCGGCCCTTGGGAATCTCTCTCTGCTTTTTCAGCAGCCAGGGTGGCACCATGAGGGCCCAGCTCGCTCCTCGCAACCTGCCCAGGGCCTGGAGAGACCGGGGTCCGCAGCCCTGAGTGCTGCTATGGGGGGCAGGGAGTGGACCAGCCGGTCGGCTGGGCCCAGGCCTGCAGCCACCTGGAGCCTGACCCCTCTGCCTCCTCTCACGATCTTAGGACAGATCACAGGCCAAGGGGAGCCGAGGTGTGGAGCCTAGGCCAGCAGTTGCACCAGGACGACAGGAACCCTTTAGCCAAGTGCCTGGCACATGTGGCCACACCCTGCACCAGCTGCAGGCCACGAGGCGTGATGCAGGGGTCGGAGGCCACCACCTGGGTTTGACTCTTAACCACCGCTCACGGCATCTGGGCGTGATGGGCCTAACCTCCCTGACCTCCTTCCCAGAGTGGGGGTGGGGGGGGGGTGCTGGACAGGTAGTAGGTGCCCAGTCGGTGGCAGTCGGCATGGACACCGTGACACCTCGTCCGACTGCACAGGGCTGGGTGACGCTTCTCCCCCGTGTGGCCCTGGGGTGACCTGAGCCTTCCTTGTCCGCAGCCGCCCTGGGCACGCTGGACTTCAGCCTTCTCTATGACCAGGAGAACAACGCCCTGCACTGCACCATCGCCAAGGCCAAGGTAGGCCCACCGGCAGGCGCAGGGCAAGGAGGCAGTGCTCAGCTCAGTTACTGCAAAGACACTGCTGCCTCTCCTGCAGGGAGGCTTTTCAGGGAAAAAGTAGAACCAAGAAACCGGAGAGAATGAGCGGAGGAGGGTGGAAGGGTAGCATTTAGGGGCCTAAGGCCGCCAGAACTGGGGAGCTGTCAGGGAGGGAAAGGAAGGCAGGGTGCTGGCAGGCCTGTCCTGTGGGTGGGGAGGAGGGGTTGGACGTGGACGCCTCCGGTCCGAGGTTCCCAGCACCTGGGCCTCCCACCTCCCTGGGGAGGCTCTGGTCACATGGCCCTGAGCTTGCTCTCTGGGCGGGGGCGCCGGGTATCTGAGCCCCATGACCCCCTGTCCTGGGCTGGCCCCTGTCAGCTCTGGTCTTAGCCACGCTGTTCCCTTCGTCCCCACCGCATCGCTCCTGCTGGGAGGAAGGTGCCCAGGCTGATGTTCTCCCGCAAGGTAAGGGCGGCTGTGCCGCCTGGTAGAGCCTCCCGGTAGAGCCGTGGAAGGGTCTGGGCCTGGCTCCAAGCAAGGAGCCTCCAGCATTGCTGCCTGGGCCCAGCTCCACCACCAGCCCCCAGCCTGCCAGCTTCTCTCCCCTCCTCCCAGCCTACCTGTGGCTCTTGCCCGTCCAGAGGGGCCGGCCCCCTGCTTCTGCCCCGGCTGTGGCCCTCTTGGCCTGGGCCACTGTGGTGGGGTGAGTAGTGTCCCCGGTGGACCCACGCCATCGCCTCCCCACCCTCTCCTCCAGGGGCCGCTCCGGCAGTGGCGTGCCGAGGTGGAGGGCAGGATGCACGCCTGGGCAGACCCTTCCCCTCGCCCTCCACCCAGCTGTGTAGATAGAGGTTGTCTAGGCCTAGAGGCTGGGGAAGGGCACTGGCTGCCAGGCTGCTCTGGCAGAGCCAGCCCTCTCCCCCACCCATGCAGACACTGGGCCCCCTGTGCTGTGTGCCCTGCTGTCTCTACTGGGCTCTCGAGGGGCTGTGTGGGGGTACTGGGTGTGTGTGTGTGTCCACTTAGGGTTGCTCCACTCAGGCATTGGCAGTGGGGAAGCCATGGCAGCACCCAATCTCCAGTTCACCCACTGCTGGGCAGGAGGTGGTGCAGGTGTGGGAGGAGCTGGGGTGGGCAGGGGTGTGGGGAGGGGCCCCAGGGGGTAGGAAGGCTGAGGCTGACAGGGGGAGCCCCTTGGGTGTCTCTCAGAGGACGCCAGATGCCTCAGCAGTGGACCCTAGCTCAGCCACTTGGTCTGTAAGTGGGTAGATCGGCCTCAGTTTGCTCATCTGTAAAAACAGGATTAATCGTCCCCACCTGTATGATTGTTGTGAGCAGTAAATGAGTGAGTGCTTAGTACCTAATGCTGTCCTGGAGGACAGGGCCTGGCAGCAGACACACCCACCCAGAGCAGAACTGGGAAGTTCCAACTTTGTGGGAAAGGGTAAGAGGTTGTGTGTTGGGCAGGGTCGCCTCTGCCATGATATACACAGAGCCGCCCAGCCAAGCCTCATCCTGGAGTCAGCCCTACTGGGCAGGACAGAGTTGGAGCCCAGGCAGCTCCGGGCCCAGCTCAGATGCTCCACTCCACCCTGAGCCACTTCTCTGGCATTGTCAGAGGGCCTAGCACAAACCAGAAGTGGGCAAATGCCCCAGTAGCAGGCCTGCAACAGCACTGCCTCCTTGACTCCCACAGCCACCCTGGGACATGGGGACTGTTAACCCCTTTTACAGATGATAAAACTGAGGCTCAGGGTGCAGAGGCCTCATCACTTACCCAACTGATAGGTGCCAGAGCTGGACCTGAACCCCAGCCATCCTGACGCTAAAACCTGTGGGCCCCTTCCTGGTAACCAACCAGGCAGTGCTGGTTAGAAGTTGGAAGCCCTGACATCAGATCTCAGCCCCTACCTGCAGGCTCCTCTGAACCAAGGTGGAGGGTGGGGAGAAGGGCCTCAGCTCCCCTGGGAGGTGGGGGATCGGGCTGGTGAGCTTGCAGTTCATCTTTGGATTAGGTCACGGGGATGTCACCTCCACCCCGCACATGTCACCACTCCTTCCCTGCATCCCCGTGAGCCATCCCAGGAGAGAGTTTCTAGAAAGAGGAGCAGGAATGAGGTCAGCTGGGTGCCTGTCTGTGGTTCCGTGGGCTCCCTGGCTGTGCACACTTGATGGTAGTCGAGAGTGAGTGAGGGGTGCCCTCTTGCAGAGGGACTCTGCACAGCCGGCTAGCTTGTGTGGCTTCCGGAGACACAGACAGGCAGAGCCCTGTGGCCAAGCCAGAGAGAAACGGAGCCTGGTCTCCGAGACATATAATGTTCTCCTGTGGCTGCAGAGGGAGGCGTGTGGATGGGTGGACAGGGGCTCACAAGGACTTAGGGTCAGTGAGGAAAGTCGCAGGGCTTGGGGAGCAAGGGAAGACGGTTCAGGAAGAAGGAAGGATCTGACCACAGCAGGATAACGGGGGCTTCATTCAGAGAAAGTTGAGTCACCTGGCCTCCATGACAAGGAGACAACAACAAGAAAGAGGCCGATCTGACAGAGATGCCCTGGGTCATCTACACAGAATCAGACATTTGGGGGGGGTGGGGGGCAGGAAATTGCACCGGTACTGAGCCACCCTTGCTACTCCATCCTGGGGGTATGGGGCAGGGGTGCTTCTGTGAAGAGGGTCATGAGTGGACCCAGCCGGGAGGTCCAGGGGCCTGCTGCCCCAAGTGCCTGGAGGCTCTGGCTGCTCTGTGTCCCCAGGCCCCCACTTACACCCTTTGCTGTTCTCTGCCCAGGGCCTGAAGCCGATGGACCACAACGGGCTGGCAGACCCATACGTCAAGCTGCACCTGCTGCCAGGGGCCAGTAAGGTAAGGGGCCCTGCTCTGGGCCCGCTGACCAGCTGTGCCCGCCGGGAGCCCAGGCTGGACCTGGGGCACCCAGGGAGCTCCCAGCTCCCACACCCACTCAGCCCCACACCCTCTAGGCCTCCTAGGGGACCTTTAGTCAACACCACCTGCCTGCTGAGTTGGGGAAACTCCACTGCAGAACTTCCAGGCCAGCGTTTTATAAGAAAACATCCTCAACTGGACGTTAATACTATGTGCATACAAAGGGTTCTGTGACCAGGTAATTTGAGGAAACATTATTAAACCGGTTTCTTTACTGTAGGACTTATCAGAGCCTTTAATGCCCTGGTGGGCAGCTCTGTGATGCTCCACAAGGGAATGGAATGGTCAGCATCTGCCCGGATTATTTGATTACAGAACACTTGTTCCCGCACCAGATGACCTGACAAACAGACCAGGCCAATAGGTGCATCTATGAGAGAAGAAAAGAATTTTTTTTTCTTAAATTAGCTATTAACAAAAGCATCAAGGTGGCCCTTGGCACTGGAAGGTCAGAACTTGATTAGACTTCTTTCATACAGCTTACAGTTGCGTGCAGTTTTCTTTGTAATTTCATGGGAAGAAAGGTCACATCGTCTTTTCAGAAGTGCGTCCTTCCTTGGCCTTGGGAACCCAATGGTCATCACAGAGGGTGAGGTGGGCAGACTCCATGCCGGGGGCGCTCAACAGGAGTCCAGCAGCTTTGCTTCTGAATAGAGAGCAAGGCAGAAATGGAAGGACGGGCACACAGGACAGGAGAGCTTTAGCAGCAGAGCCTGGCGGCTAGTGTTCTTATCCTGGCCTCTTTCTCAGAAGCCGGAGTTGAGGACTTTCTTCCTGGCCTGCGAGTGACCTCATAGGAAAACTCAGCAACTGGGGCGGGCCCCTGGGCAGAGGGCCTCCCCGGCCACTGCTCCGGACAATTGGGTGGCCCTGCCCCCAGGTGGCCACCCAGGCTGAGGAGCTACAGGCTGCTAAGGTCTGAGTTCCTTTAGGTCTGGACTCCACTGGTCACGGGGAGTCACCCTGGAAGGGTAAGGCAGGGCTGTGGGGAAAAGGACAGTGGCCCTCCTCCAACGCCTGGAGGAGCAGACTCCCCCTGCAGCCTTGCATCTTCATGCTGGGGGGCTGGCAGGGTGATCCCAGGGCTGTCAGGGCTACACAGCCCCAGGAAAGGGCTCAGTGACCAAGCATCCCTAGACTCCTGGGACCTCAAGTCGGCAGTACCTGCTGCTAAGTCCTAGGGGCCTGTCATAGGATTGACCCCTGAGTTAGGGCAGCATTCCATAGAGTGCAGTCTCCTTATAGACAAGGGCCTGAAAACCGAGCTGAGAGAGGTGGTCGTTATGCCCTTGGAGCCCTGGCAGAGGGTATGGAGCCCACTGGGCTCCACAGAGCTTAGGCAAGTAGGGGAACTGGGACTCGAACCCAGGGCTGTATGACCTCAGAGCCTGGGCTGGTGTGGCAGACATCAAAGGGAACTGGGCATAGAGGTCAGAGTCTGAAGGGGACAAGACAGGTAAGGAATCTAAGACCCGAGGTGTCTGGAAGTGCCGGGGAAGGAGGGCAGGTGCCTTCGGGCCAGGCGAGGAGACTGCGGGAGAGGAGCCAGTCCCACCGCAGACCTCCAGCTGCCCAGCCCACACCTCCCGCGGAGGCCCTCCCCCACCGCGCCTGGGCACGCCCCTGGGAGTCAGGCCCCTCCTGCCGTGTTTTCCGAGGACCTCGCTAACAGTTTACCACCAACTGGGTGGGTTACACCACCACCGAGCTCTTACCTTCCAGCTCCTCAGGGCATGGGTCCCACTGGGCTAATATGGATTGGCAGCATGCCTGCCTTCCATCCTGGAGGCTCCAGGAGAGAAGCTGTTTCCCATTCCTCTCCAGCTTCCAGAGGCGCCTTTGGCCCGGCTGGCTCATGGCCCCTTCCTCCGTCTTCAAAGCCACTGGCACCTCTCTGACCTTCTGTCCTTGTCACACCTCCCTCTGCCTCTCTCCTGCCTTCCTCTTCCACTTTTAAGGGCCTGGTAATGACATGGCCCACCTAGATCATCTGCCTGTTGTATACAGATTTTTTTTTTTGCAGGGCTGGGGAGTTGGGAGGGCTTGCACCATGGCATGTGGGATCTTAGGGATTGAACTCACGTGTCCTGCAGTGGAAGCTCAGAGTCTTGATCACTGGACCGCCAGGGAAGCCCCTTTGCCATTGTAAAGTCAGCCGATGAGCAACTTTCGCCCCTGCTGCTTTGCTAGGTTCTGGGGGATTGGGGTGTATATGGGGCCATTACACTGCCCTCTTTGATGCTCAGAGGCTCATTTTTGCTCTCTCCAGGCGAATAAGCTCAGAACGAAAACTCTCCGAAACACTCTGAACCCCACGTGGAACGAGACCCTCACTTACTACGGGATCACAGACGAAGACATGATCCGAAAGACCCTGCGGTGGGTGAGGGCCCCCAGCCACAGGCTCCCCTACCCCACCCAGCCTTGTCCACAGGGCTGGCCCTGCCCTCACATCGCCACCCACCACTTGCAAACCCTCCCTGACTTTGGAAGCAAACTGAGAGGCCCCTTGCCCTCCAGGATCTCCGTGTGTGATGAAGACAAATTCCGCCACAACGAGTTCATTGGGGAGACCAGGGTGCCCCTGAAGAAGCTGAAGCCCAACCACACCAAGACGTTCAGCATCTGCCTGGAGAAGCAGCTGCCGGTGAGTCAGGTTCTGGAGCCATCCAGGGCCCACGCTGCCATGAGCGCAAGGCCAGGAGCATTTTTTTTTTTTTTTAATCTATCTATTTTTTGCTGTGCTGGGTCTTCACTGCTGTGTGAGGGCTTTCTCTAGTTGCAGCGATAGGCGGCCACTCTTTGTGGCAGTGCACGGGCTTCTCATTGCAGTGGCTTCTCTTGTTGCAGAGCTCAACAGTTGTGATGCCCGGGCTTAGAGGCCACGCAGCATGTAGAATCTTCCCGGACCAGGGATGGAACCGGTGTGCCCTGCATTGGCAGGTGGATTTTAACCACTGGGCACCAGGCAAGCCCCCAGGAGCATTCACTGAGCACCTGCTCTGTGCCTGGCATGACTGCAAGTGCTGGGGATACAGATTAATCTCCCAGTCCTCATGAAGCCTGGACAAGAGCCAGACCAAAAATGAGACAGACCACCCAAACAGATCCAACATTTGGCAGGGATCAGGGCCGAGAAGGAACGCATGAGAGGGGTCGATGGGTTAGATGGGTGCTCTGAGAAGGCTCACCTGGCAAGCAGGGAATATCCCAGGCAGAGGGAGCCACAGGTGCAAAGCCTTCCGGAAAAGTGCTCAGCCTGTGGGAGGCACAGGCAAGAGGCCAACTGAGTGGGGCAGAGGGAGCAGGGGGCAAGGGGTCCTGGGAGCTGAGAGCAGGAGTTGGAGTTGGGGAGACTGAGAGGACTCCAGCTTTATCTCTGAGTGAGATGGACCACAGGAGTGTGCTAGGCGGGGGCCAAGCTATCTGAGGATATTTAACAGGCTCCACAGGGGGAGGGAGTGGAGGGCCAGGGTGGGGAAACCAAAAGTGCAGAGGGAGGAACAGGAATAGGACCTGGTCAGGGCAGCAGAGGAGCCAGGGAGAAGGGCTGAAGATCAACATCCTTAGGTGTGGGGCCTGGGAGGATGGAGGGTCATTCACTGGGATGCGGAGGACTGTGGGAGGAGCAGCTGGGGATGCTCAGACCTCAACTGGAATGTGTTAGGCATGAGGTGCCCATGAGATACCTGGAGGAGACAGAAAAGAATTCTTTCCTAGAGATTGCAATTGTTTGAACGTGTCAGAATCGATTTTGCCCCTGGCCATCTGCCGCAGCTGAGCCCTCCCAGTCTCTGAGCAATGTTCCCCTCCCCTCTCCACTTCCCCTGCCTGCCTTCACCCAGTTCAAAAGGACTGGGAGGCATTGGCCAGGAGGGCCTTCAGGGACTGCGTGGTGAAGTCCCACAGAGGACACAGTTCCCTCTGCCCAGGACAATTCCCCACCAGAAGCCTGGGCAACGGGAAAGCTCTAGAGGACAGAGCCCAAGGGTCATTCCCTGAGTGCTTGTACCCATCTAGGGCCCTGCTCAGCGCAGTGTGGCCTGGTCAAGGCCGGGAACAACAGACTGAGGTCAGAGCTCCCGCCCAGGATCCCAGCTCTGTATTTTTGCATAACTTGAACAAATTGTACTCTGTGGTCACATTCTCTCCCACCCCTAGGCATGTGTGCGATGGAGATAACCTTTTAAGCGTTATTATTAGTCACTAACCGCAGCTGACCCAGTTTCTCCAAATGATCTATGTCACTTATAAAAGGCAACATCAACTCCTGCTGGAGCTGTGTTCCTGTTTTGATCCCTGATATAAACAATCACCTGTGTGGTGTTGAATGTGAATTGTGTGTGAGCAGTGTGTGTGCAAGAGTGTGGAATGCATACATGAGCACCTGTTTCATGCATGGGGGGTGTGTTTGAGAGTGTACATGCTTGTGCCTGGGCCGTGATCAAGGCCTTGCTGAGCCTCACTTGAATTTGCCAGGATCTTGTTGGTCCAGTTCGGAGACCCACAGTTGACAAGGGTGCAATTTGGGATAATCACTCGGCAGTAAAGATTCATTTTGATGGTACCTCATAGATTTTAGAGAGCCTTGTAAACCTTATTCATTGTTCATAAATACTAAGCAATGTCCCAGTTTAATGGTCTTTATGTGAAACCATCTAAAGTATATCCCACTGTAAAAAGAAACCAGCTGAAAATATCCCGGCTCATTATACTGTTTAATTTTCACACATCACACAACTGGCACAAGAGTCGTGGTTTAGTGAGGCTGTCACNATTGTTCATAAATACTAAGCAATGTCCCAGTTTAATGGTCTTTATGTGAAACCATCTAAAGTATATCCCACTGTAAAAAGAAACCAGCTGAAAATATCCCGGCTCATTATACTGTTTAATTTTCACACATCACACAACTGGCACAAGAGTCGTGGTTTAGTGAGGCTGTCACACTCGAAGCCCGAGGGCTGAGTGATAGGTGATTGAATCTCACCTGCCCCCTCGGACCCATGGATACCGACTGACCGAGCACTGTGTGGAGAAGTGGCCAAGGCTGCATTTGCGCTCAGAGGGAATGCAGTGATCAACTGGCCCTGGGTGTTGGGGGGAGAGGAAAGCGGTCCTTCCTTCAGCCCACAGGAGTCCCATCACCAGAGAGGTGCAGACATGGCCCAGCCCACATGGGCCCACGTGAGCTGCTGCTTTAGTGCCAGGCAGAGGACAGCCAAGCCCAGAGACTGAGCGTGAGAGGAGCCTGGCAGAGACGCCAGGAAGGAGCCCTCGGAGGCCACACGGCTCAGGGTGGCTGGACAGAAGGCAGAGGACAGGGGTTCTGGATGAGCACCAGCTGGAAATGGGAGGTCTCAGGATGCTGAGTGGGGTGGGGAGAGGCCACATGGTGAGACCTAGACTTGAGGTCTGACTCCAGGGGTAGGTCTGGGCACTGCCCCACCCACCTCCTAGCTGCCCCTGGGTTGGACTGTTTTCCCAGATTCTCCCAATAGGGTCCTCCTACACCCTGAGGCTCCAGGAAGCATGATCCAAGGGCCAGGGTCCCAGTGAACCATGCCCCCACACACCAGCACCCACTGGGCTCCACGTGGCCTGGGCCTGTGACTGCGGGAGGGGTGGGCAAAGACAGCTGAGTGATGGCTCTTCCGCTCCACAGGTGGACAAGACAGAAGACAAGTCCCTGGAGGAGCGGGGCCGCATCCTCGTCTCCCTCAAGTACAGCTCGCAGAAGCAGGGCCTGCTGGTCGGCATTGTGCGCTGTGCCCACCTGGCCGCCATGGACGCCAACGGCTACTCTGACCCCTATGTGAAAACGTGAGTGTGCGGCCCGCTCCTTCCCCACCGTCTCACTTCTAGGTACTCGGAGGTGCAGGGGCTGCTGAGTAGATTGTGCAGCAAGTGGTTGTGTGAAGCACAGGGGGCGCTGTGCTCACAAGGGTCTTCTGTGCTCCCTGGGTTGAATCTGGCCAAACCCATTTCTCAGATGAGGAAACTGTTGCCCACAGAAGCTGAGTGGCTGCTCAGTCCGTGCAGAAAGAGCAGTTCTCTACCGATGGCTGTTTCTTCTCAGGGAGAGGGACAGAGGAGTTACGACATAGTTAAGAAGCAGGGACGGTCCTGTCCTCAGGGGACAGCGAGGAGGCTCGGGTGACAGAGGCCATCACAAAGACTTACTGGTTTCCCATTTAAAAAAGTGAGTTGGGCCCCAAGCTCAACCATTAGCAAAACTGAGTTCCAGTGGATCATAGACCACTGGGAGAGGACATGCTGTCCTAGCTCGGAAGACAGACTCTTAAAACCAGTGGAGGGAAAGTAAGCGACTCTGGGTAAGCTGGGAAGATGTGCACACTCTGTGGCCGCATCGCTTCCCTGCCAGGTCCGTGGGGGTGCAGAGACCCAGGCCCCAGTGGAAAGCTGCTTCTGCTGCCATTGCTTGAGATAGCCATAAACCGGAGACAGCCCAGTGTTCATCAGCAGAGGGAGAGATGAATGAAATGTGGCGTCTGATACAGAGGAGTACTATGCAGTTGAAGTGAATAAATGAGGACTGGGTGGATTAACGTGGACAGCTATGCCAAGCGTGCCAAGCCCAGAGCAGACTGTAGAGGGGAGCACGCAGCGTGACCCTGTAGGGATGGTCTCTGGGAAGAGAGGACATGCGTCCAAATTGTACCTGTGATGCTAATTTCCCTAGGGAAGAGAATAGGATCTGAAGCCAGGGTGGTGTCAAGGTTTTAAATCGGCTCAGTGCCCACCTGCCAGGTTGATAGGCATTCCAGAGTCTCAGGCTGGGTTATCCAGAAAGCAGGGTCTCACCGGCTACAGCGGAAGGGCCAGCCACCCCCCCAGGGCTAGGGAGAGGCAGCTCTGGCGGGGCCTGTCCACCACACCTGGGCCTGGCCGCCCCCCAACCCCGGCCACAAGCGTGAGAGTCATTGGGCCGCTGCAGCCACGTGCCATCCTCCAGCCATGGGCTGGGTCAGGGTGGCCTTTCAGAGGGCAGCTCTGTGAGTGGCCCAGAAACACCTCCATCTGATTCAAGTTCCCTGGGTGACATGCAGGGCGTGGCCGCTCAGGGCTCCCATCTCTCTGAAAGGCCCCTTCACGGACCGTAGGCCTCCTCCTTGCTAAGAGTAGGGGAGATGCAGACACAGGTCTGGGATTCTGAGAAGAGCACCCGGGGCCACAGGGAAGAGCCAGGTAGAGGATGTTGAAGGGCAGAGCTAGGTGGAACAAGGCCTTTTGTCAACATCCTTATTTTTTATGAACTTCATCCCAGACAGCTGCCTCAGTCTCCCCAGGCTTGAAGCTGACCCCAAGTCCAGTCTTAAATCCAGTCTTCCGGGGCTGGTGATAGTTAACCGTCATCACACGTCCTGAGTAACTGCTGGGTGCCAGGGATAGGCTAGGTCTCATGGAACGGTCTACACAGTCCTTCTGTTCCCTTCTCCACCCCCCACCCAGGGGTGCTGAGGAAACACGGAGCAACTTGCCCTGCTGCCCTGGGCCACCCCTTCCTTCCCTAGCCCTCTGCTGTCGTCTAGCGGCCTCAGGCGAGCAGTAGTCACTGCAGAAGAGTCGAAAGGCAGCAATGGTAGGGGGACTCCAGGAGCCCAGCAGCCAGGGCAGGAGGGGATCCTGATAGGGAGGGAGGGGAAGCAGCCACCGACGGGCCCCTGGAGCACCCAGGCTGTGCTCCTCACCCACACAGGCCTCCCTCCCTCCGGGAGACAGCAGACAAAGGCCTGGGGGCAGGATGGGGGATGACCCCTAGCTGGGGTCGTGTGAGAGTCTCTGGATGGGCACTGGCTGTGCAGTGCTGAGGGCGTGGGGAGCCCAGGACAGCTTCCCTCCAGAGGCTTCCAAAGGCAGGGCTGGGAGACGCTCCCAACAGCCCAGGACCCCCATCCCTCCTCCTCGCCCCCAAACCAAACAGGCAAAGAAAGATGAATCAAGAAACACATGGAAGCTTGTAAGGAGCTGAAGAAAGCCACCATCTCTGGGTGGGGGTTTACGGGGAACCCCCCCCTTGTTTAAAAATTCATCTTTATTGAGGCATAACTTACACCCAGGAGGCTTCTCCCTTTTGCTGTGGGACTGATGTACACAGTCTCGTTACCACCACCTCAGATACCATGGCCCCAGAAAGGTGCCCCAGGCAACTGCCGATTTGTTTTCTGTCGCAGTAGTTTTGCCTTTTCCAGACTTTCTTCTAACAGCAACTCCACTTCTTCCGCAGGACCTAGTGCTCTGGAGGGCCCGCCCTGTGGCGCGTGCGCCCGGAGTGCAGTCTGTAGGTCTGTACGCCGAGTACTCGTCTGTCAGATCACTTCCTCTTGAAGTGCACCAGGGTGGGGTCACTTCCAATTACTGATGGCTATATAAAGCTGCTAAAGAACGGGATTTTGGGCAGACCTATGTCTTCATTTCTCTCCCCTCCCCCAGCTTTTGTGTCTCTGTAATGACTTACGTAATAACTATCGCAACTTTTTTTTTTAAAGTGTACAGAAAAGCCACAGTGAGATACCACTTTCTATGTTCGCTGATCCCACCCGTTGCTGGGCACCAGGAAGCTGGGGGTGGGTGAGAGAGATTCTAGTGTCGGTGCAGGGACAGGGTGAGAAGCTTTGCAAACGAGAGAGCCTGGCTTCTGAGCACCAGCCCTGTGCTGGGCAGCTGTGTGACCTTGGGTAAGTCCCTCCACCTCTCTGAGCCCCAGATGAAGACTGCTGCTCTGCAAGCAGGGATTTCTTTTCTCTGCAGGAAGCACTGTTGCCCAAAAGACCTTTTTCCTTCCCAAAGTTTCAGTGAGGCAGCAGCGACACACCCCAGGGACGAGGTTAAAAACCACTGTGTATGCACTTAAGAAAGATGCATTTTATAGCAGGCAAATTCTATCTCCATAATCTGCTTTTAAAAGCAGAAAAGCTCTAGCAAGGGACCAACTCTGCTAAAAATGTTTTTCTGGCGGGAAATGTCAACTTTATGAAAATTAAAACTTCCAGAAATTAGGAAAATCCCCTTTCCTCGGGGAACAGAGGGGGCTCTGTGATGTCAGGAACAGGCTGTGAACAGAGGTCCAGGTGATGAATGACCCACTTGCTTCTCTCACTACACTGACCACTCACCTGTGCCACGACTGGTCATCACGAATGAACAGAAATCTCTCTCCCGGGAGAAAGCGCTTCCAAGCCCTGGGGGCTCTGTGTGTTCTCACAGCCTCGCCTCACCCTCTGCCTATCGGTTGGTTATAATTCCAGATACCTGAAGCCAGATGTGGACAAGAAATCCAAACACAAGACAGCGGTAAAGAAGAAAACCCTGAACCCAGAGTTCAATGAGGTGCGAGGGGCTGGTGAGCTGTGGGAAAGCCACTTACTCTCCCCTGGGGGGACTGAGTTTTCCAGGGGCCACTGTGGGAGCTGGAGGGTGGGAAGGGGCCCACAGGAGAGCCCCCAGCCATGAGGTCGGGGAGTCATGGGAGAAGTGAGGCCAAGCTGACCCAGGTTGAGGTTCAGATGGAAGCAAGGGGAGGCCTGCAAACCTCTTCGGAGGATGGAATTGACAGGGCTGTAGCCATGGGGGGTGTGGGGCCTCAGGACCCCAGGCAGGTGGATGCAGCTGGAGAGGAGCTCACAGGAGCGAGATGAGGGAGAGGAGCCTGAGGGACTCAGGTCCTCAGGCTGAGGAGGCGCTGCCAGGGGGCCGTCGGATGTGGAAGGGTCCTGGAAGCTGACAGGAGAGAGGGTTCCACGAAGAAGGGAGTGGTCAGCAGAATCAGACCCAAGAGTGGCCCAGGCCGCCTGGTGTGCACTGACCTGGCGATAAAGAGCCTCTCAGGGATCTTGAGAAAGGCAGCTTCAGTGACCAAGGGGCAGGCAGTCGGAGGGAAGGGGGCCCCTGAGGATCTCAGCCAGGCTGAGATGGGCGAGAATCCGTCACAGCAACTGCTGCACACTGGCCACCAGCCAACTCCCAGGCCCTGTGGTGCTGGCCCTAACACTCCCCTTCTGCCCACCAGGAATTCTGTTATGAGATTAAGCACGGGGACCTAGCCAAGAAGACCCTGGAGATCACCGTCTGGGATTACGACATTGGAAAATCCAACGATTTCATTGGTGAGAGGCCATGATGGGAATCCTGTTCAGCAACATGCCGGTCCCAGGGCAGAGTCCTGATTCAGGCCACAGCCACGTTGCCGCCTGAACCTGTGTGACAGAGAAAGAGAGAGGCCTGGCAGGGGTCACACAGCAGTGTGCGGTAGAGCAGGGGGAAGGGTGGATGATGGTCAGCCCTCTTAGGCTGACTGAGCCCTTGTGGCCCCAGGTTCCTGGAGGGCTGGGTGGCTGTGCACGGTGGAGCTGCCCCCCAGTACTGCTCTGGTCCTGGGGAAGGGCAAGGCAGGATAGGCTCCTTGGGCCCTGATTGGGGGCGGTGGGGGGCAGTAAGAGGGTCTAAGCGTGTGGTGGTCAGAGCAATGTCCACCCTCTGAGCAGGTAGATAGGGTAGATAGTCTGGCCTTGCCACACAGAGTCTGGGAGGGTGATGGGGGCACTGTTTCTGAGGGACCCTGAGAGTCATAGGTCAAGTATCCCGGCTGCCCCGGGCTCCCCTCTGCAGGTGGCGTGGTTCTGGGCATCAATGCCAAGGGAGAGCGCCTGAAGCACTGGTTTGACTGCCTGAAGAACAAGGACAAGAGGATAGAGCGCTGGCACACACTCACCAACGAGCTCCCGGGGGCCGTGCTCAGCGACTGACCCGCCCCGCCTGCCCGCCGCCTGGCCCAGCGCAGGCCTGGCCCTGGGCTTCCTCAGCTGCTGCTCAGGGCCTCGGCCCCCACGTCGGGGGAGATCCAGGACACCTGCTCGGACACAGAGCCACTGCAGCCCCTCTGAGGGATGGTGGGGGCGGTGAGCTGGGCCTGCTTTCTGGCCCCCGAGGCCCAAGAGGGCTGGGTGGAAGAAGAGGACCTCAGTACCCATCCGGAGGAAGTAGATGGGGCCATCCAGAGGACAAGGACCCTACAGAGGTCAGCAGTGAGTTGGAGGGGACCCCAGGCTTAGAGGGGCAGTGGGGAAGGAGATTTTGGGTAGGACAGGACTCTGAAGAAATCCCATCCCTAAAGGAGGTTCTGACTTCGGCTCTGGTGTGACTGGGTGGGTAGAAAAAGTTCACCTGAGAGCCAGGATCTGCTGAAGACCCTGGAGCTCCCCATGAACACGGCAAAGGGCAAGTGCTTCACTCAGTGATTCTGCAGGCCCCTGGGGAAGAATGAGACCCAGAGCCTGCCCTCAGGGAGGCCCCCGTCTAGTTATGGAGCTAAAAACAAACCCTTACAGCAGGGGTATGAGAAATGCCAAGGCCAGCCTGACCCACCTACACATTCTGTGGACTCCACTGGGAGGGCTTCCTGCAGGAATCGATATTTCAGCAAGACCTTGAAGACTGAGTGGATAGTCTAGGCAGACAGAGGAGGAGGGGCACTGCAAACAGTGTCCAAGGCCTGGAGAGGAAAGATGATTTGGGCCAGGGAGAAACCGTCTGGACCCAGGGTCGGTCTCAGGAGGATGAGGGGAGAGGCAGGGACACCCAGCCTTCCCCCATCCCACCCCTAGCTGCCAGGCCAACTGGGCTTGTAGCCATGGGAGGAGTGGCTTAAACTGATGTTGAAGTTCAGTTCTCAGACCCAGCTCTCCCACCTTTGATCTTTTTCCGCCTGAGGAACCTGGAGGATGGAGCCTGCTTCTCGTTGTTCCCAGCTTAAGCGTCAGGTCAGCTGTGGTCAGGAAGAGAGTGTCACTTCTTCACATGAAAAAAACCAAAAGGCCTCCGTGTCCTCACCCTCCGCTCCCTGCCTTCCTCCACCCTCCCCATCCCAGGCTCTTGCTTTGGGCTCAGGGTTGGAAAGCAGGGAGCCCCCCGCAGCTGCCTCTGCATCCATTCCCTATCGAGATCCCTCTCAGTACTCAGCAGCATCCAGGGCCTTGTTTCTGGGAACAGCTGGCTTTGTCCTTCAGGAGCTGAGAGCCACTCTGCAGCCTGGGTCAGGGTCTCCAGGAGAGGATTGAGGGCATCAAGACTCTGGGGCCCAGGCCTGAAGCCCCCACCTCTTCCTGCTGACTAAGGGGCCTTCAGGAACCCTGCATGGACAAATGCAGAAACCAGGAATTTCTGTGTTCAGCCCATCCCTGCACTGATGGAAAACAGAGCCCAGAGAGGGAAAATGATCTGCCTGAGGCCTTCCAGGTTCCCTGCCCCACCCCCGGCCCAGAGCTCTGACATCACACCCTCAGCAACCCTAGTACAGGGCTCACGGGGCGCTGGGCTGGACCCTCTGCTGCAGACACAAAGCACATCACCATCTGAGGCCCAGGGGCAGGTGATGATATGAACCCCACCAAGTGCCCATCAAGCCTGTTTTCATTTTCCAGGGAAAACAGGACTCCAGCCCCCACACAGTACCTGGCAACCTTGGCTGGTCACGGAGGCTTGCTTTTGCCTCTCTGAGAAGGCTTTGTGCGTGGTGAGGGTTTTTACAGGCACCATCTTGATGAATCGTCACAGGTCTGGGAGACAGGTTTAACTGCCCTCTCCATTTGACAAATGAGGAAGCAGATTCAGAGAGGCAGAGTCTGATTTTGAGGAGCCTTGTGTCTGGGTTAACTCTGGCTGTGTTCTTAGCATTACCTTTGAGGGGGGGCTCCCTCATTCAGAGAGGAGCTTCGCAGACAGATGCCCTATAAACACATGGAAATCCTGAACGGCCAAGTTAGAAGAATACTAGAGCCTCACCCAGTACAACTTCCTTGTTAGACACATGGGGAAACCAAGGAACCGCAAGTAGAAGGCGCCTATTCAGGACACACTTGGGATAAGAACCCGGGACACCGGGCACCCAGTCCAAGGCCTTCCAACGCCCTAGGCTGTGCAAATGCAGACTTGGTCCTGAAAAATGGTCCCTGATGACCACAGGGACAGTCAGACTGGAGGTGGGGCTTCAGGACAGCTAGCTCAGGCCGAGGATTGGGCTCTTGGGCAGGAGGCCTTCCAGGGAGACATGAACCTTCCCTAGGACCCTGGATCTGTTCTGGACCCCTTACAGCTTGTATCTCTGTTAGACAAAAAGTGCTTTGAGAAGCTGCAGTATCAGCTCTGCCTTTGACCCCCAAACTGGCTTTCCTCTGCTATATCAACCCCACAAAAACAGGTAATTTGACGCCAAAAGAAAGTCATTCCGGTCAGCTGTCAATAACTAGGGGGTCACTGGATGGGGCATCCATCTCCACCCCTACCCTCCTACCTAGTCTCCACCCCGCCCACCACTAGTAGCCAATCCCCGACGGGCCCGTCTTCCAACTCTGAGGCGGTAACCTCCTGACCTCTAGTGGCGAGAGCGAGGAACTGCATCTCCCGGCCCGCGCATGTCCTTCCTTTGTTCCTTCTCTAACCGACAGAACCTCCCGATGCATGGACTCTGGCTGTCTTCGACGCAGACTCGTGCACTGCTTACCACCGTTTTGCTATAATGTGGCGACTGCAGAAACGGTCCTGAAACTGCAGCCCCCACACACAATTTTTGTACTTTCGTCCGACTTACCCGAAGGTGTCCTTTTTAAGTCTTATTTGTTAATATTTATAATGACATATAATCCAAAGTAAATGGAAACATTCATTGCGATCATATGAACTTGGGAGACTCATCTTAATGGATCTGAATAGGTGGGCAGGAAAGAACGAGATTCTGGTAACAGGGACTTATTCTGCAAATTGTCTCATTTACTCTGCACCAAGAACCCACTGGAGGTGCACGCCCACATTACAGACAGGGAAAATTTTTGTGTGCAGTCACTGCTGGTAAGTGACAGAACCAGGAGTCAACTCATGCCTCCCAAGACGACTTCTGCTAACCCTAAAGCATTAGGCCAACCGCTGTTGGATGTGAACTCCAGCCACCGGTCTAGGCACCCGGGGCAGATTCGCAGCAAGATGGTCAATGAAGAATATATGTTAAAAAATGGAAAAAAAAAGGGGGAGGGGGGCATAAAGGAATCGTGTGGGCAGGGGAAGTTGGGCTTAAATAGGAAGGTGAGCTGGGCTTCCAGAGAAGGCGACTTTTGAGACTTGGCGGAGGTGAAGTGTTCCAAGTGGAGGGACCAGCCAGTGCCCCTAGAGGTGGGGGCAGGCTTGGTGTGACAGGAATTGTGAGACCGGTGAGAGTGGGGCAGGGTGGGACAAGGGAAGAGAGGTAGATGGGAGCATATGAGACGGGACTGGATCAAGGAGGACTTGCATTCTCGTGAGATGAGAGCTAAAGCCGGCTCATCTGTAAAGAACCTGTGGTCTGCGATGATCAGGTTCAGATTGGAGGTCCCTCTGGGGGTGGCATGCCATCAGACCCAGGGTTCAAAGTATCCAGAGCAGTGGTGGCTGGGTCCTAACAAGAGCCATGTGAAGCATGGATTTTGGTTATTGCCTGTCTTAGCAACCACGTCTGTATCGGCCTAATTTTCCAGGCCTGTCCATTCTCTGAAGTACTTGACAGCTTCCCAGTGCATTCCTTTTCTGCTCACATTAACCAGAGTCAGATCCCATTATTTTCAACAAAGAAACCTGCCTGGTGCCTTGATGCAGTCTGATCATCTAAGTCTCAAGCATCAACCTTTGTGAGGCCTGCCTTGACAACCTCAGTCACTTTCCCCCACATCACCCTGCTTTCTTTTCTTCACAGCACTTACCACCAAAGTTGCCTTGGGTATTTGCTCGGGCCTTTCTTCCCTCACTAACCTTCATGAGAGTAGAGGCCCCCATCTGTCTCATTCACCCCAGTAACCCCAGACCAGGACTGAGCCCAGAGCAGACCTCTAATTAAAGTATTGGCTGAATGAATGGATGAAAGCTGCCACATGGACATTGTTCAAAAGGAGCCAAATCCATGTGTCTGGAGCAGGTGATTGTGATGATGTTGGGTCCAAGCCCAGGTGAGTATGCATCAGACTCCTGTTTAGCTCCACAGACTTCTGGGGCACAGATGATAAAGGACACCAGGTATCAGCGTTCTCTGAGTAGAGAAAGGGAGAGAATGAGAGAAGCAAAGCAGAAAGGAAGAATGGGAGGAGGGGCAAGGTGGTAGAATAAGGGGATATGGAGCTCACCTCCCCCCACATCAAAAATACATCTACATGTGGAATAAACCTCACCAGAAACTAACAGGAAACTGGCAGGACTCCTATACAACCAAGGCTGCAAGAAGAGTCCCACATAATCAGGGAGGCTGGGAAGAAAAGCATTGGGTCAGGACCTGTACCCTTGGAAGGGGACTAAGAGGAAAAGTGAGATGGCACAGGTGGATACTCACCTTGGGGAGTGGGCAGGTTGAATCACTGACTGGGCGTCCCAGTCCTCGGGTCTTTTGCAGAGGATGCCAAAGCCCATGGTTGCACGGAGAATGACTGGGACAGATAGTATGCTGGAGAAGCCTAGACTTCACTGGTGATGAGTGGGCAGTGCTGGCTCACCTCCAGACAGGGCAGAAAGAGGTCTGCCCTAAAAACTGCCACCTTGTCACAGCCCGACTCGAGCTGAGCGAACACCCTGGCCCTACTCACTCCACACCACAGCCCGGCACTGAATCTAAGGCAGCCAGATCCTGGGAAGAGATCTGATGGAGGAACACGGAGGTGGGTAGGGGACCTGGGCCACTGTAGGCACTTACTCAAACAGCACTGTGGAAGCAGCCCAGGCTTCTGATGACGTCACAGCCACTTCAGTCCTTGCAGCCACAACACCATGATTGCCAAGCCGGCCCCACCCACCCCATGCCACAGCCTTACACTAGAGTTGAGACCGCAGCCAGGGTAAAGACGTCGCTGATCAGCTTTGAGCAGGACCGCAGATGCTTACACACAGCCACTGACTGTAAGCACGCCAACCCTACTTACTTCAGCACTCCTGTCCTTTGGGGGAAATGTTGCAGGGCGGGGAGAAGGAAAAACACGCACTTGAGGGGAACAGAGCCAGCTCCAGCCCGATCCACAGGGCTTTCGCTCCAGCAGCCTGAGAGCAGGCAGGAAGTCTCTCCTCACACCCTGCACAGTCTCTGGCTCCTCCAACACCAGCCATACCCGCTATCAAGGTGACAGTTGTGAGCACATCCTGAGGAAAGACAGGTTGGCATTCACATCAAGTTCAACCCTCACACCAAAGACAGCACACACTGTCCACACAGGGATGCTCCCATAGAAAAACACCCCTTCAAGACCACAAAACTGTTCCACCTAAATCCATACAGACAGAGAAAGTTAAGTAAAATGAAAAGGCAGAGGAACTACTCTTGATCTAAAGAGCAAGAGAAAATCTTTTCTTCTTAAATTTTAATTGGAGGCTAATTACAGTACTGTGGTGGTTTTTGCCATACATTCATTTGAATTGACCATGGGTGCATATGTGTTCCCCGTCCTGAACCCCCTTCCCACCTCCCTCCCATCCCTCAGGGTCGTCCCAGTGCACCGGCCCTGAGCACCCTGTCTCATGCATCAAACCTGGACTGGCGATCTGTTTCACATATGGTAATATACATGTTTCAGTGCTATTCTCTCAAATCATCCCACCCTCGCCTTCTCCCACAGAGTCCAAAAGTCTGTTCTTTACATCTGTGTCTCTCACTGTCTCGCATACAGGGTCATCGTGATCTTTCTAAATTCCATATATATGAAGAGAAAATCCTTGAAGAAATAGTGGAACAGAGATAATCAGTCTATAGACAATGCATACAAAAGGTCAATAATAAAAATGCTAACTGAATTAAGAGGGTAGATCCAAGCACAGATCAGTTTCACAAGGGACTAGAAATTATAATAAAGACCCAATCAAACATTGATAATGCAATCACTGACATGAAAAGCACTCTAGAAGCGATGAATAGCAGACACTGATACTTATGCAATTCATGACACAGAAGAAAGCGTAAGTGGCCTAGAACAGAGAATAACAGAAATTACCCAACCAGAACAGAGGAAAGAAAGGGGTGATGGGGGGAGGGAAAGAAAGAAAGAAAAAGAAAACAACATGCAGGATCCATGGGATAACATAAACTGTGCCAATATTCACATTATAGGGATTCCAGAAAAAGAGAAAGGGACCAAAACTGCACTTGAGGAAATTATGGCTGAAAACTTCCTAAACCTAAAGGAAACAGATAAACAGGTACAGGAAGCACGGAGCATCCCAAACAAGAGGACTCCAAACCAGCCCACACAAGGCATAAAGGCAGCAAGAAAAAAAAATAGTCATATACAAAGGAATCCCACAAAGCCATCAGATCATTTCTTGGGCAGAAACTTCACAGGCCAAAAGGAAGTGGCATAATATAGTCAAAGTCTTAAAAGAGAAAATCCTGCAACCTAGGGTACTCTACNCAAACAAGAGGACTCCAAACCAGCCCACACAAGGCATAAAGGCAGCAAGAAAAAAAAATAGTCATATACAAAGGAATCCCACAAAGCCATCAGATCATTTCTTGGGCAGAAACTTCACAGGCCAAAAGGAAGTGGCATAATATAGTCAAAGTCTTAAAAGAGAAAATCCTGCAACCTAGGGTACTCTACCCAGCAAGACTTTCATTTAGAGTAGAAGGAAAGAATTTCTCCAGCAAGCAAAAACTAAAAGAATTCAGTCATACTAAACCTACCCTAAAGAAATTTGTTGTTGTTTTCTCTAAATGGAAAAGAAGAATCTATAGGAAAGGGAAAATCCCAATAGGAAGACCAAACATAGAGTAAGGATGAAATATCACTTAAATCATCTAGTACTTAAATTTTTTAAAAACTGTAAAAGCAACTACAATAAACAGTAAAAGGACAAGCATAAAGAGGCAAAATGATATCAAAAACACAAAATGGAGTGAAAAAATGTAGATCTTTTAGAATGCGTTTGAACTTAAATGATTATCACTTTAAAACAAATATAGTTACAGGTTAACATACATTAACCCCATGGTAACCACAAATCAAAAACCTAGAGTAGACACACAAAATCAAAAATAAAGGAACACAGGCGCGCTACAAAATAAAGTCATGAATCCACAGTAGGAGAAAAGAAGAATAAAGAGACAGAAGAACTACAAAGACAACCAGAAGACAAGTAACAAAATGGCAGTGAGTACATACCTATCAGAAATTACTTCAAATGTCAGTGTACT
The DNA here is from genome assembly GCA_006410615.1 of Neotragus moschatus. Taxonomy (NCBI): domain Eukaryota; kingdom Metazoa; phylum Chordata; class Mammalia; order Artiodactyla; family Bovidae; genus Neotragus; species Neotragus moschatus. The sequence continues at coordinate 2,778,853 of SJYA01002500.1, forward strand.
GGGAATCCCCTGGTGGTCCAGTGGTTAGAACTCAGTGCTGTGACTGCCGTGGCCCAGGTTAAATCCTTGGTTGGGGAACTAAGACCCCACAAGCTGCACCACTCACCCAAAAACAAACAAACAAACAAAAAAAGTCAATGGATTAAATGCTGCCATGAAAAAATGTGTGGTGACCAAATGAATAAAATGTGAGATCTTTCAATACACTGTCCGCAACAGACTCACTTCGGGGCTAAAGACGTAGACTGACTGCGGGGGCGGGGGGAGTGGGGGGGGCGGATAGAAAAAGTTATTTCATACAAATAGAAACAACGAAAAAGCTGAGGTAGCAATACTGGTATCAGACCAGATCACTTAAAGGCTATAACAAAAGACAAAGAACATTATATAATGAAAAAGAGATGAATACAAGAGGAGGATATTATACTCATTTAACATATATGCACCCAATACAGGAACACTTAAATATATAAAGCAAATATTAACAGACATAAAGAGAGAAAGTGGCAATAATAATAGGAGACTTGAACACACTACTGGCATCCGTGGACAGACCACGCAGGCAAAAAAAAAAATCAATAAGGCAACACAAGTCTTAAATGACACAATGAACCACTCTGAAAAACTTAAAGCATTTCCTCTAAATTCAGGAAATAGACAAGGATGCCTACTCTCACCACTTCTATTTAACATAGTATTACAAATCCTACCCGCTTTGATCAGACAAGGAAAAAAAGTTAAAGGTTTCCAAGTTGGAAGAGGCAAAACTGTTGCTACTTGCAGATGACATGATACTCTTTATAAAAAGAACCCTAAAGTCTCCACCTAAAAACGTTACTAGAATAAATGAATTCAGCAAGGTTACCGGATACAACACTAATACATAGACATCTATATATGTGGAATCTAAAAAATAATACAAATAAATGTATATGCAAAACAAAAACAGAGAAAACCTGTGGTTACCAAGGCAGGAAGAGAAGAGAGAGGGACAAATTAGGGATTAACAGATACAAACTGCTATATATAAAATAGATAAGCAGTATCTTATATATATTGTATAGTGCAGGGAATGAAATGCATTATTGTATGATAACCTATAATGGAATATAATCTGCAAAAACACCAAGCTACTATGCTGTACATCTGAAACACAATACTGTAAATCAACTGGATTTCAATTAAGAAAAAGAGTGAAAGGAGAAAAGAGAAAGCAGGAGGGCTAAGGGAAGTTAAGGAGGGGAAAGGTTGCACAAATAGGCCCACGAAGGGCCAAGAAGGCAGGCAGGGGTCAGGAAGGCCAGCTCCACTGCACATTCAGAGGCCCAGGGGAGGTGGCAGCCCAGGATGGGCAGAAAATGTGGATTTCCATATTATCCAGTGGCCAGGAAAAGTGCTCCAAGAAGGGGCTGAGGAGGAATCTAGAAATAAATCACACCGGGAGGGACATGCCCACACATCCAGGGCCAGCAGCAATGGACAAAAGGAAGCAGACTCACAGGCTGTGCAGCCAGGTTTGCAGTAAACAACCCAATCACTAAGATCCACTGGGGCACGGACAGGCCACTGTGCTAGGCTCTTTATGGAACTATTAAAACAGGCCATCTCCTGGCTAGGAAAACACCACAGAACAAGTCTGGATATGGGAAGGTGGGGCACTAACTGGCAAGACTGACAAAAGGCTGAGAGGCTGTGAAATGCTCCTGGGTTCTGAAGGGCAGGAACAGGTGAGGGGCAGGACGTAGGTCGACGTGGTCTCCCGGAAGTGGGACCATCTTCCGTGGACACTGAAACCTACATAAGGACACTGGAACAGTCCCCCAACTCTCTAGCACCAGCAGACGTTACGGTGGACTCTGCTCTCTCCCTAAATATTTCACCATGATAAAGGCAGCAGCCCCACACATCTGCCCCCATAAGTCCTGAGTACATAAAAGGGAGCAAGAGAACTATTTGGAGGCAGGCAGTTAGTTCCTGTGCTATTTGAGTGTGAAGGGAGTCCTTGGGACTTCTTTGGAGAGCCAGCAGTTAAGACTGTGCCCTTCCACTGCAGGGGGGCACAGGTTCAATCCCTGGTCAGGAAGTAACCACCCACAAACTGTGTGGCATGGCCAAAAAAAAAAAAAAAAAGACAGAGGGAGTTCCATAAGGACTCTAGTACCAGAATTACAGTATCAGCAGCAATAACACATATAGAGATCTCAGTAAGATATGCAGACTGCTCTGCACCTTATCTAATCCCTAATTATGTCTCGATCCTCATCTTACAGACAGGGAAACTGAGGAACAGAGACAATGCTCAATTAAGGGGCAGAATGTCAGGTTCACTGAACCTTCTGTTATTTTCCTTCTTGCTCTATTAAGCCCACTCAGTGAATTTTTATTTGATACTTTTTTTTTGGCTATGCTGTATGTATTACAGGATTTAAGTTCCCTGAGAATTTCCTAGCCATTTAAAAAAGCAAACCCCCCCCCAAAATCAAAATTAGTTATTGAGCTTCCAACCTCCTTGAGAAAAGATTTAGAAGTGCAACTGTTCGTCTTCTTCTCTCCTTTGAATCAAATAATTTTTAAATTTCATTTTAGTTATCTCCAGACTTTCAGCTATACCTCTTTGCATTGTTTTTATATGATGCTTGCCCTAAGTATTACCATTCTATGCTGTGCTGTTTAGTCGCTCAGTCATGTCCGACTATTTGAGACTCCATGGACTGTAGCCCGCCAGCCTTTTCTGGTCCATGAGGATTCTCCAGGCAAGAATACTGGAGTAGGTTGCCGTGCCCTCCTCCAACGTTATCTTCTCAACTCAGGGATCAAACCAGGTCTCCCACATTGCAGGTGGATTCTTCACAATCTGAGCCACCAGGAAAGCCCAAGAATACTGGAGTGGATAGCCTACCTCTTCTCCAGGGGTTCTTCCTGACCCAGGAATCAAACTAGGGGTGTCCTGCATTGCAGGAAGATTCACCAGCTGAGCTACCAGGGAAATCCAAGTATTACCATATATATTTTCAATTTCTCAAGGTTCTTCTCAGAATATAACATAACTTTCAGTAAAATACAAGACATTTACAATCAAATGTATCAATTACCAACACCTGACTTCCTCTTATGCTATAGTTACCAAATGTATGATATACTTACATATATTATTAATCCCACAATGCACTTAAAAATTTTTGCTTCGGACACTTGTAAGATTTTTTTTTTAATTGAGAGAAATAAGTCTTTTACTTTTACCTTCGCATTACCATGTCAAGTATTCTTCCATTTCTTCTTGAACATCTATTAAGAATGCCAGCTGTTCTCTTGTCCTTAGCACCACAGAAGAGAAACTTTTGGCACTATTAACATTTCATCATTCCAAAACTTTCAGGCTCATGAACATAAATGCAAAAAAAACCCACAAAACTTAAAATTTTAGCAATTCAAATCCCTAAGTATTTTTAAAGAACAAGGGTTTATCCCAGGAATCCAGGATTGGTTTAGTATTTTAAAAGCAATTATTATTCATTATATTCATTACATTATAATTCATTATATTAATACACTGGAAGAAAACCCACATGATCATTTAAATAGAAAAGGTACCTGATAAATAAAAACATTTCTGACAAAAACTCTCAGCAAATGAGGAAAATAATTTAACTCCTCAAACTGATAAAGAGCATCTAAGAAAAGCTTGCAGCTAAAGTCATATTTAATGGCATAAGAATGCTTTTCTCCATGAGACCAGACAGTATAAATGTCTGCTCTTACCATTTCTATTCAACATTGTGCTGGAGGTTCCAGCCAGTTCAATCAAGAAGATAAATAAAAGCAGGAGAGAAAAACTTTCTATTAAGACAATATACTTGTCTATGAAGAAAATCTGATGAGATATACGAAAACAACAAAATACCACTGAGTTTAGCAAGGCTGCAGTATACAAAATCAATTCAATATCAACCTTATGTCTACATACTAGCAATGACTGAAGCGACTTAGCAGATAGCAGAGCAATGAGCAGTCAAAAATTGGATTTTAAAAAGCATACAAAAACAAAAAAATTCACACAGGAACAAATATGACACAAGATGTGAAAGACTTGTACACTGAACAGTACAAAACACCGCTGGAATTTTAAAAGGCTTAGAGAGTCTTCTTCATGGATCAGAAGATTCAATATCGTTATTAGAACAGACACCTCATTGAAGAAAATACACAGATGGCAAGTGAGCATATAAAAAGATGCTCAACATTAGTCACTAGGAAAATAGAAATCAAAAACACCTATCAGAATAGAAAAATTAAAGAGTAAGCCAGCTCTACAGTTCAATGGATAGTTAAGGAAACCTTCAACCTTTGGAGGTTGAAGGCTATACTGATTGTCTTGATTATGATGGTTTTATATGTGCATAATATCCCCAAACATCTCAAACTGTATAGTTTATATACGTAAGTCAAATAGAGCTGCTTTTTTTATGGGAAAAAGCTCTCTTTCTAAAGTTTCCTAAAGACAGTCAAATACACATATAAAATATTTTCCTATTTTTATTTGGAATATTATTTTCTATTCTCATTAACACTGTATGCAAACAAATTAGCATAAATGTTTTAACTACATTTTTTTTTTTTTAAACAGCAACATAGTATACACAGTAAGGCCACACAATTCAAGCCACATTGATGGGTGTTTAGGTTATTTCTAATTTGCTATTATAATGCCAAAGTGAACATATTTTGCATACATTTGTAAATAAGTATACACACACAAGAAAAGGGTGCATTCATTTAATACTTTTTGTCCAGTCTCAGGATCTACATAAATCTGTTAGAATTAATGTTAGTTTAGCAAGGTAATAAAATACAAGGTCAATATATAGGTAACAACATCTGGAAAATCAAAAAGATTAAATACAACTTAAAATAACATGAAAAGAAATCAATACCTAGAAATAAGTCCAATAAAAGATATCAGACCTCTACACAGAAAACCACAAAACATGGAAATTCCCTGGTGGTCCAGTGGTTAGAACTTGGAGCTTTCACTGCCAGGGCTTGGGTTCTATTTCCGACGGAGGAATCAAGACCCTGCAAGTTGTGTGGCACAACTAAAACAAAATACAACCCACAAAACACTGGAAAAAATTAAAGATCTAAATAAATGGAATAGACTGTGTTCACGGATTAAAGAATGTAATTGTGTGAAGATTGTGTGAATTCTCCCAAATTTATTTAGACTCAATAACATCCTCATCAACATACCAGCAGGTTGTTGTTGCTGTTCTACTATGGAAATTATCAAGTTGATTCTAAGGTGTATGTGGAAATGCAAAGAGCCAAGAATAACCAATACAATCTTAAACAACAAAAAATGGTGGACTGACATTACCTGATATTGAGTTATTTTATACCTACAGTGTTACACAGGCACTAGGAAAAGACCAATGGAACAATAAATGTTGCTGGATCAGTTAAATATCCATATGAAAAATGTCTAACATCTTATTACCATGCACAAAATAGATGCTAGATCTAGGTATGACAGGTCAAAGATTGCTTCTAGAAAAACAAGTTTAACAGTCTTGAGGTAGATAAGTATTTCTTAAATAGGACACATAAAGCATTTTACATTACAGAAAAATACAGATATATTGGACTACACTAAAATTAACTGCTCAAGACATCATTCAGTTCAGTCGCTCAGTCACGTCTGACTCTTTGCAACCCCATGAATCGCAGCATGCCAGGCCTCCCTGTCCATCACCAACTCCCGGAGTTCATCCAAACTCACGTCCATCGAGTTGGTGATGCAATCCAGCCATCTCATCCTCTGTCGTCCCCTTCTCCTCCTGCCCCCAATCCCTCCCAGCATCAGTCTTTTCCAATGAGTCAACTCTTCACATGAGGTGGCCAAAGTACTGGAGCACCAAAGAACTGATGTTTTGGAAGTGGTGTTGGAAATGACTCCTGAGAGTCCCTTGGACTGCAAGATCAAACCAGTCAATCCTAAAAGAAATCAATCCTGAATATTCATTGGAAGGACTGATGTGAAGAACTGACTCATTGGAAAAGACTAGACCCTGATGCTGGGAAAGATTCAAAGCAGAATGAGGATGATAGGTTGGATGGCATCACTGACTCGAAGAACACTGAGTTTGAGCAAGCTCTGGGAGTTGGTGAACAGGGAAGCCTGGTGTGCTGCAGTCTATGGGGTTGCAGTCAGACACGACTGAGTAGTGACTGAACGGATAAGGCTGAACACATATATTCTCTATGACCCAGCAATTCCATTTTAAGATATTTATGCAACATTCATACACATACATACCAAAAGACATGCATAAAAGTCCATAGCAACATTATTTGTACCATCTCAAAACTGAAAATACCCATCAGAAGAATAGGTAATGGTATACTAATGTAACAGAATACTACCATACATGGCCATGAAAATACACTATTACAGGCAATGATATGTACTAACCCCACAAACCTCATGTTGCGGGGGGGGGGGGGGGGGGGGGGAAAAAAAACA
>SJYA01002500.1:2785479-2816505 GCA_006410615.1 Neotragus moschatus
GGGGGGGCGGGGAGGAAAACAAGCCATTTCATTTATATATGTCTACCATTTACATTAAGTTTCAAAACCAGGAAAAATTCATCAATAGTAATGATCCAGATACTGGTTCCATTTGTAGGGGTAAGGGGGTAAATTAAGGAACGGGCATGAAGTGGTCCTTTATGTTGGTCCTGCTGTCATTAAATGGTGTGTTCCCTTTGTAAAAATTAAAATTCTAAGATGTATCCTCACAACGAAGTATTCTACCAACCTGATCTTTGCTAACTATAATCTTACCCAAGGTGAAATTGGCATCTCTCGTTTTGGCTTACATTTCCTTAATGATCAATGAATGATGTTAAGTGAAAAAAAAAAAGTTTTTAAGATTCCTAGAATTCTGCTAAAAGCAAATTCTGAGGGAATTTAGCAATTACTGTGGTCTGTTAAGGCTACAAATAAACCACTAATTAACGGAAAAGCCTTAAAAGGTGCTAAAATAAGGCCTACCCCAACTCTACAGCACCAGAATTCTAAAGGGAAGAGTGTCTTAGTGGAAGACTCACAAACCACACAGGATGGAAGCACAAGGGCTGAGACTTCCAGCACAACTGAAATAAGTGGTCACTGATAGCTCCTGGACATGACTCATAATGTACGGGTTATATAAGTACACATCCTTAACCTCAACTGTGTGAAAACAAATGCCTAAATCCCAAGAACTCTTTCTTACAAAAAAAAAAACACAGAAAACTTAGGTTATCTGGAAAACTCAGTCACAGCACTGCAGCACCTTGACAACCCACGATCACTACTTATTATCTATTTGGATTATGGCTCTACTTGTCCTAGCTAACTTAAATTGGAAGAAACTAATTTTTAAATTTCTAAATTAAGCTGCTAGAAAACAATTAATCTAGTCATTAATACTACAGCTTAATTTCTACTATAGCTTTTCAAAAAGGCATGTTATCAGTTGCAAACCATATACTGATGTCAAAAATGTGAAAGTGCTATTTCAATAAAACATTAATAGCCTAAAAGAAAAAGAATGCTTAAGGGTTACGAGCATGGGCTCCTCAGTCATACAAACCCAACTCTGAATTCTGTTTGACTACTACTAACTTTGTAGCTTTGGAGAAGTTTCTCAATTTCTCTCCCTATCCGTTTTCCTATTGGCAAAATCCAGATGGAAAACTCACCTGATGACTGAGTACCTAATGTGCTACCTAATGGCAGTGCCTTGAACACAGGTGATACTCAGTCTTAGCTGTTAGCTGTCAGTTACAATCACAAATCTAGGATCTCAAAGAAATGAGAGCTAGAAGACAACAGGGTTTAATCTTGCTGATCTGGGCTGGATCCAGTATCACCACTTCCTCTAAAAGCTCACAATTCCTTTTCACTAGTGGCAGGGGCGACAGGGGGAAGGGGTAAGATAGGGGTCGGGAATTTAGAGGTACAACCTATATATGTATATACACTATGCTAAGTCGCTTCAGTCGTGTCCGACTCTGTGCGACCCTATGGACAGGAGCCCAGCAGGCTCCTCTGTCCATGGGATTCTCCAGGCAAGAATATTGGAGTGGTTGTCATTTCCTTCTCCAATATATATGTACATATATATAGGGTTTCTCTGGTGGCTCAGTGGTAAAGAATGTGCCTGTAATGCAGGAGACCTGAGTTCATTTCCTAGGCTGGGAAGATGCCCCTGGAGTAGGAAATGGCAACCCACTCCAGTATTCTTGCCTGGGGAAATCCCATGGACAGAGGAGCCTGGCAGACTACACTCCATGAGGTCGCAAACNTCAACACTATAACTATAAATGGGACTATAACCTTTAAAACCTGTGACTATGTTGCACATCTGAAATTCAAATTATAAATCAACTATACTTCAAAACAAAAACAAAAAACCACCCCAATGGGGAAAAAGAAAACTTTAAATTCAAAGAAAAGCAATTCCTTTAGTGAAGCTTCCCAGAATTTTACCAGGGAACCCAGTGAACATATTAAAAATTTTAAAGATTCATCTTTATTGCAAAAATTTCAGCATGCTCACCCCTCTGTCTTAGGATCAATACCATAGCAGCTAATTGGGGATTTTTGTTTATAACTCACAAACAGCATTCATCTGAAAAGCGGCCGTGTTTATACTATTCCACCAAGACACCCTTACAACAATCTAACTAATAATTCATTCTAGTCTTCCTAGAATGCAACAAAATTAGATTTTCTTTTCTGGCCACCCATCTCAATACCCAAGCAGGGGTATAAACCCATTTATTGTTATTAAGATTTCAGAAAACCTCTGGGTTTAAAACTTCATTTTTAAACCAAAAAATCAAAATTTAAAAATTGCATTCAAGTTTGTAATGGTCAAGTTCCTATTTAAATCAACTGATCCTCATATGACTAAACCAAGAACTGAGAAGAAAAAAAAAAAACACTGCACCTTCCCAGACACAGGAAGTGGAATGACACTGTCACACTTCTGCAGTCTCCACACCTGACTGCCTTCCAGTCTTTGATAGGATCTTTCTGAAGACCTATAACCAAACAAAACTCTCCTTCTGATATCTCTTCATTGTTTTCTTTGGATGGCAAGCTTTTTCTCCATACCTACACTGTCTCATCACTGAAAATGCTCACAGCATCCTGAATTTGCTGAATACCTATAGCGAAGTCTACATAGGCAACCAAGGAACTCTTACGCTAAGCAAATTCATGTTGACAACTCAACTGAACAGAGAATCACCTCCACAAACCAGACTTTTGTAAAAAGATTACCTATTAGTTCATGTGAACTCTTCCAAGTCCAGGCATCCACACATTAGTGTGGGAGCAGCCTGCAAAACCCTGATTAGTAAGTAGCTTCTTTAAAAATTGACAGGAAGGGTTTTACAAATTCCTCTAGTGTTGGACTGAAACGCAGCATACAGCTGGCAAAAATACTGCTGGAAAAAGAACAGATCATCTGATTAGCTCTTGGAGGTAGCTCCAGAGAGTACAGTTTGTATGTGATCACCTCCAACTATCTGATAGAAAAACAATTCACAAAAATATGATTGTTCATTCTACATACTTATTTTAATAGGAACTACTAGTACATCACTCATCTATTAATTTCCCAAGTCTTAAAAGAACTTAAGTCCAAGATACACTTTTGGTATACCTCATTTACCAACGAGTTGAGCACAGTGAAGCTGGTACTCTCAAACGTTGCTGATGTGGATATAATGTGGAATAACTCTTCGAGGGAAGATACTGGGTTGGCCAAAAGGCTCATTCGGTAAAAATAAAAGACAATATTTTCACCAAGAACTTTATTGATCAATGTAGTCACTAACAGAATGAATGTTTTGGTCAACCCAATAGTATTTACCAACTGCAAAGTTGTTTTCTAACACAGGGAATCCAGAAATGTATCACAGATACACAGGCAACTATTTAAGCAGACCATTAACAAAGACATTTACTGCAGCAGCATTTACAAACGCAAAGCTGGAAATAAGCTCAGTGTTCAAGAGTAGTCAACTCCACTCCCACCTCCACCAAATCAGCAGTACATCAACATGAGACAGTCACTCAAATGAGATCAACCTCAATGCTTGACATAAAATGACCTATATAACTAAGTATCTGTACACACTGTTGCATAAATTCAAAGATATTACTTACATCGAGTGTTTCTAATAAAGAGGACCACTGTACTATTTCACCATGTGTACATGTACTACTGAGAATCTATTTAATTCTTCTCTATTCCTGCCACTCATTGGGGCAGGCAGAAAGTAACCCCAGCCTTCAGTTGTACAACTCCAAAAATCGCATGTTAGATGATCCTTAAGTAATTTTGTATTATAAATAAACACTGGCACTTTAATGATTAAAATAAACATCACACTGTTATCTGATTTAGAGGATGGGATACTTGCACTATTTATACTCCCTGTTCTTCAGAACCAGGTTACATACAGGTGATTTTCCCCCTAGAAACATACATCATTTTTGGGAAACAAGTGATTTATGGAAGGAAAAAAAACGAGATCTTCTTCACATTCAGGCAAAAACTATAATCAATGTATTTAGACTAGAGATTTTATTATAGAAGGAAAAAGGATAGAGGCACAATAATGTTTGGCATTTTTAATTTAGGTTTGTTTTATTTAAGTTTAATGTTAATCCATGCTGTGTTTCAGTAAGAACAATACAGATTCTGTATCTGTGGCTCCAGTCAGATATCCAGTAGTACAAATTAGCTTCAAGTTACACATACTGAACAAAAGAGGTTGAGCGAGCGAAGGAGGGGAGGGGCAGGGCCCGGGGGAGAGGGGAGGAGAAGAAACAAAGAACTGAACACGCATGCAGGCTTTTCCATACCACCTTCAATGCTAACCTGCTTCAGAGGGAGAGTAAAGTAGGCAAGAATGAGCAGCCACGGATTGTTGAACTGTTACCAGCACCATGCTTTTCAGCAACATTTCAGCAGAGTTTGAAACATTTTTTTACAGCAAAACCATTACAACAAACTCTCCAAAAAACCTTTTTACCACCTCAAGCTAACATCCAATTAATTTTAAACATTGGTATAAAATTCAATTTAAACAATTAGAAAAAGGGAAAATGATACCACATACACCAATACAGTGTGATTAACCTTTCTCTTAGATGCTTGCATCACGTAAAATTCTAATGGCTTTCGAATGTAATTTCCGTTTCTAATGGTGATCTTGCCACATCCGGCAGGAGACAATACAGTAATGCTGAAAAAGCCTCTATGCAGTCCTGTTAGTGTTCTTATAGAACCTAAAAGCTGGGACCAGTAAAATCCACAGAAATTCACTCTTGCCTTTAAGAACTTTTGAAAACTGTTTAAAAAAAAAAAAAAAAAAAAAAACCAACAGGGCAGGAACCTAAATTCTGAGACCAAATGTAAAAGTCAGATTTGGTGGTTCTCAGTGACAATGGGGGAATTTCCAAGAGGGGTGGGATGGGAAGGTCTAGGGTGGTCAGAGATGGTTTCTCTTGTTGGCTTTTATGTCTCACTGATTTTCATCTTCCACATCCTGCAGCGCTTCTTTATTCTGCTCTTCACCTGCAAAGAAGAATGACAATTAATTTACAACCTACTAAACCAGGCTGCTGTGGGGACAGACAAAGGTATCATTCCAAGCATAAGACTCCTTATATTTGATACAACTGGTATAAACACAGACAGGCAAAGGACTTCTACCATCCTTGACACCTTAGATGCCTAAGCCAAGAGGTGCTGCTGGATCAAGGTCCTGAATGATCAACAGGATGAAAAAAAAATTGATGCATAGTAAAAGTCAATGTTTTTATGCTAAAAAAGCTTTTAAGTAGACAGCCAAGATAACTGCATTATTAAAATGATTTTCAAGCTTTTATGTATATCTTGAGTCAAAATACTCTTTCTCAATAACCTCACCTCTTCAAGAACCAAGAGTATAAGTTTTTGCAAAATCTAATTGATCTGAAGCTTCATTAGAAACATTTCAATATGAAAACTGAGCAGTAAAATGATTCAAAGGAGTTGGAGGATTCTGCTTTTGTAAATGAATGGACAATCGCACCAAACTATAAACCAAATCTCTCACTCCAGAGTGGAACAGCATGCTCAAAGTAAACCAGACCACTGAGGTTATTAAAGAAGGGCATTTGGACCAGTTCTCTCATGCCACTTTTCTCTTCCCTTTGAACATGATTATTAATTAGCCTGAGGAATTTCAACTGCACTATGACATGCAATCGAAAGCCAGCCTATTCACCAGTCATCTACCTATTAATAAGCATAAGACAGCCATAATAAGGAAGCATGCAGGCTTTTGCCAAAAAAGTAAACAGATAAAAGTTACATTATTTTGTGCTATAATAAACCATTAAGTCCTAAGTAGTTACTAGTTTGATCAAAATAAATGAAAAATCAATGAACTAATCCAACAATCATGACACTTCAGATAATTCATCCATTCATACTGCTTGTTAAATTACTTATTCAGAATGGACAAATGACACTAAGACCAGCTCCCTACAGACATAAAGCAAAACTCTGAGGAACACTTTTAAATGGTCTTGTCTTAAAGACCTTAATACTATAAATGCTGTCATGGCAGTAAGGGTAAAAGATAGTTTCAGTCATTTCAACATTTCTTTTGTGATAAAAATGTTTGCCATTTATTGTTTTAAAAAAGTATTTAAGGTACATAAAGATTTTTTGACTCACATTCAGAAAGACATGCAAAGAAAAGACAAAAACAACCATTTACTGAGGGAAGAAATGATAGACCATCCAATTGTTCTCCCAATGAACAATAATGTATTCAAACTTAAGAAATGATAAGAACATTCACACTCATTTTCAACAGCAATACACTGCCAAAATACGGTTAACATACATCAATAGAGCACACTCTTAATTTACTTATAAGCAACCACTAGATTTGCCAAAAGTTCCAAGTAACTGGCGTAAAAACATTGTCAAAGAAGTCACACCCAACCAGAAGTAGACAGGAGTAGCAGATCATAAATGTCTTAAAAGGTTTTGCATCCTGGGATGTATCACAGGCAGTTTTTTAAGCAACAAGATGATGATTTGCAGGCATGATTAGTGAAGAACCAAAACTAAAAGCAGAATTCACTGTGCCATGATAATGACTTACAAAGTAGAGTTTTTAGGAAAGGAAGAGTTGGATTTTCCTTTAGGAATCTATATTGTAAGGAGAAAGGGAGGGAGAACAATCATATGAAAGCAACATTACAAGAAAAATAAACCAAGAGCAGGACAAAGGAAAACATCAATGACTTAGGGGAATCAGATTTTGGAATCTTACTTTGTACGAACTTCACTCTAAGAAATAATCTGTTCCTTTTTAAGAGGATGAAATATCCTCTTAAAAGGTATACAGAAGGGGGAAAACGTTTCCTCAGATATGCATTTCCTTGCCCAGTTTCTGGATTGGGAAGGGAGAAGGGAACAAGCAGAGAACACATTCCTCTCTATGAACATGTGTATTAAACAGTCCTCTGATCATAGGTTAAAAGAAAAAGGACTGAAATTGCTTGATGAGAAAAAGTGGTGCTCCCTTTAAAGAATTATGTTTGAACACACCCAGACAGACATTAACATTCTGCAGGCAAAAAGAATACAAGCATGTATAAGTAAAGGTTTGTGAACAACATACATTTCATAGATTTCTTTGTTTAGAAACCCTCAATTCAAATGGTTTTTTACACCACTTTTCACATTTAAAGTAAAAAAGGAGAAAACAATCTAAATAATCCTTAAACTAAGTGCAAGTAACATCCTAACTTCATAACCCAAATTCTTCTACATTCAGCATTGATTCTAAATCACAAAACCAACTTAACATGTAACACCTTAAACCTTTTAGCAAAACTGGCAAATAATTTTCTGTATCAAAAATTTGTAATTTCAGACAGCTTGTTTATTTTGCTAAGATTTCAACAGACCACTTGAATTATTCAAGATAAACTGTTTCATAATTCCAAATATTTTGTTAACACACCTCTTAAAGGAAAATTAATCTGTCTCAATGAAATTTAATTAATTGGTCGATCTACAAAGTCATAAGGAATTGATGCAATGGAATTTCACTAGTTTAAGTGTTTAAGATTAAAGAGAAATCTACCCTAAAATGTAATTAAACATTTTGTATAAAGAACATTCCCAACTATGAAAACATAGTAAGTTTAAAGATATTTTATTTATTTTTAAATAATGCATTTAATAAAACATGCTTGATAACCAAGAAAAAGAGTATCTTTGATTCTGTGTAAATGGAATCACAATCTACCTTAATCGATTCTGGCTTATGAGTGATAAAAGAAAATCAGACTTTATTTTTATTTTTGGAATCTAGCAACTTCATAAAAGGTGACATCTATACCAAATAATGTGTCCAAAAAAATCACTTTTCAAAATCATCTTTTTTGTTGTTGGTATTTTTCACCCTCAAAAAATATCCCAAGAGATCAAAGAGGTATAGCTTACTTTAGGTCAATACCGCTTACCAAACTCTCCACATGCTTTTTCCTTTTATCCCCTCAAACAGGCAGAGAGATATTAGTCTTCTCTGAGCTGGGGGTGACTATGAAGAGTCCACAGCTATCTGGCCATTCTTCTTAGTAGTTATTGTTAGAATACAATAGAATTTAAAGCTGGAAGGAACCCCAGTCATTAGTTCAGAGATGGTTTAGTTGGTTTTGAGCTCCACAGACTGATAGTGGTTGCCTGCAGTGCTGTGCTGACGAAAAGTAATATGTGACTCCATCTGGCTTTGTTGGTGAAGTGCACAAGTAAGTCACATGCACCACAAATCTCAAGCCAAAGCTAGTCAAGTTCTAAGTAGTTCACAGAGCTACTGCATTTTTGCAGCAGAGTCCCCTAACTCTCACTTACCATAAGATAATCCCAAAATCTGACTGTCCTTTCACTGTCAATCTACGTTCCCTGACATCGATTTTCAGAGACATCTTTAAACGTTGTTTCCAAATACAATATATGTTGGTCTGACCAAGAGGAACTACATCTAGCCTCAAGGAATACAAAACATGCTTCAGTTTGGGTAATATACTTTTAAAGGATTTGTAGCTAAAAATGACAAATGTTGTTTCCACTCCCCGTATCACCAGAGCCAGTTACAAACACTCTTATAATTATCATGTCACACTAGTTTGTGTCCATCTCCCCGTCCAGTCCCCCCACCCTTTCAATGATCTATCAAGGGTAAAAACAATTCTTTAGAAATGAGTAGAATAAAATATTCTTTAAAATCAAGAAACGTGACAAATTTGGTCCTTTACGTCTGGAATAATCATTAAGCACCTACCCTACTCCCAACCACAAGATTAAATTTTATAATATACTCTAGTAACTATTTACAACTGCAACATTAGAAAACAAAGAGACTATATCAGATCTCTTAAATAAGGATCTATATGAGCAGGGTGTTTCATCTGTTGTACAGAATACAGAGGGAAATTAAGTCTTTTTTTAGATAAAAGATTTCCACACAGAAAAGATACCGTAAATATCTACTTATAACCATCTAAGTTTTAACCTGAGGATTGCCACTCAGCCAAAACAGTGACAACAACAGTAAAATATAATTAACCTTAGACCCCTAATATGAATCTGAGGAATGGTAATATGAACTGCTTCCTCTCCATCTTTCAAAACTGATAGAACAGAAAACTAAGCTTAGCCAATGTTATGACAGGTAAATCTTTAAATCTTTTATTATTAACGAAAGATCTCCTTTTCCAAACAGGCCTTTTACATTATTATCTTACAGATCAAAATGTAAGGCTGTACTTTGATACCATTTCCTGTAAAGGTAGTAATTAAAATTTGATAGTTTGGAGGGTAGGCTGAGTCTAAGTTATAGCATAATGTAAAGAAATCCCAATTTTCTAAGAGTAAATAGATCCAACAACTCAAAGAGACACATTTTAACTTCAGTCTCCTTACCATCACCCTGCATGTCTGAAGTCCATAGTGTCAGATTATCACGTAACAACTGCATGATAAGTGTAGAGTCCTTATAGCTTTCTTCACTCAGCGTGTCCAGTTCTGCAATTGCATCATCAAAAGCTGCTTTTGCCAACCTACAAGAATTCACATAATGTATTATAAAAAGAAACAAGTCCGAGATAAACTAAACAAGTCCAAAAACAGATTTTAGAAATGACATAGTTAAATTTCAGTCATTTCTTTAGTTATTACTACTAGACGCTGAATGCTTGGCACTGCAATGCTTTAGGCACTGAAAACAGGTGTAACTAATGAAACTGCTTTCTAAATTTTATAATCCAGCAACTGTGGAACTAGTGAAACTTTTGTTGGAGTTCCACTTATTACTATGCTTCTGACAAGCAGACCCAATCCCATCCAAGCCACCATCAAAGTATATGCATGTGAAAGGTATTTCCAAATTCTAGTCACTTTAACTTTATTTAATAAAGTTTTTAATGCAAAAAGAAAAAATTCTGGGACAGTATCTCACAATTTAATCCAATAAAATTTAATGTTAGAGCAAGAAAGAAAAAACCGACAAAAATGTGATCATATAAGCCATTTACTACAGTTAAGAAACAAAATTCACCTTTACTTTTTGAATACTGTGTACTATGTATACCAAGTGATACTGGGAACAGGTAGGAAAAAGAGCAAAGAGACATAATATGAGTCCACAAAGAACTTTTTTAAAACACCTAAAATAGAGGGAGTGACATAAATAGCTACTATAACATAAAGAAGTGGTGCCAACTTAGAGAAAGTACTTCAGGGACCCAAGAGGGTAAGCAAATTAGGAAGTCATATTTGAACAATCTTAATGGGTAGAAAAAGCACAAATGGCATGCTTCACATTAAAGCAGAAGGACGGAAGGACTTAGGTTGAAGCTGTGTGCAAAATGGCTAGACTAGAGAATGGCAATCAAAGAGTCAACCAATACTATCCCTGAACAGCCACAGCTTCTTCAGTTAAGATACATTACCTGCTTGGACTCACTCAACTAGCCATTTAGAAAGTTTTTAGATGAATTAATATTGATTGATTTTTCATTCAAAAGAATCCACCTGACAGCTGGAAAATCTTCTTTCAGGGAATATCTGATTCCTACATACCCAAGAACATTGAGGTTACTTTGTAACATGTATTCCTATTGTATGATTTATCTAAAATAGGTAAATTCATAGACAGAAAGAGATAATCAGAAAATCAGACAGAGGTGTATACAGTGTTATTGTTTAGTGATAAGTTTGTTTCAGGTGATAAAAAAGTTTTAGAAATAGATGCAACAGACAATATTGTGAGTATACTTAATGTCTACCCACTCCAGGGCTCTTGCCTGGAGAATCCCACAGACAAAGGAAACTGGCGGGCTTCCCTGGTGGCTTAGTGGTAAAGAATCTGCCTGCAGTGCAGGAGGAGACCTAGGTTCAATCCCTGGGTTGTGAAGATGCCCTGGAATAGGATATGACAACCCATTCCAGTATTCTTGCCTGGAAAATTCCATCGACAGAAGAGTGACTGCCCATGGGGTCGCAGAGTCGAACATGACTGAGCACACATGCACACCCACTTAATGTCACTGAACCGCACATTTAAACACAGAATGAGAAACTTCATGCCGTGTATACTTAACACAAAAAACCATGTACATATATTCCTTAAATTTATGTATCAAAATTGGGAATAACCTAAAGTATAAATGGGGTAACACTTTTAAATACATCAATAAGATGGCAAACTTTACAACAGAAAATACAACACAGTATGTATACTAAGAGTGTAACTATATTGAACGCAAGACAAAGACTGAAAGCTAATATGCAAAAATGAAGATAATTCTACTATGAAAATCCCTCATTCCTTACTCTTACTCTGTAACAAGATTCTTTTCAATCTACCAATCAAATTTTTCCTCATCACATAATTATCCTAACTACTATCCTAGTGAACTGAAATAGGTCTTTGTATCATCCAAAACAGTTAAGAGCCAAAATTGTTCATTACAGGGCCAAGTCAAGGAAGGCAGCCCCAGGGAACAAGACAGAAAAACAAGTAGCTATTTTTTTTTTTGGTGACCTTTTCCACTTTCACAGTCAAGAGTTTTTTTTTTCTCTTTAGAGACTTACCTGCAGGCACGGTCAGGGGAATTAAGAATTTCATAGTAGAATACAGAAAAGTTGAGAGCAAGACCTAAGCGAATGGGATGTGTTGGTGGAAGTTCTGTCATTGCAATATCACTAGCAGCTTTATAAGCCACTAGGCTGTTCTCCGCAGCCTCCTTCCTGTCATTCCCTGTGGCAAATTCAGCCAGATACCTGTGGTAGTCCCCTTTCCTAAAACAAAACAGAACAAAAACCAAAAAAACCCAGAATTAGATTAATGCTTTTTAAAACAAGTTGTTAAAAATTTTTGTTACATAAAATCAAGTTGTGATAAAACCATGAAACAACAGATGTATTTATTTCAATAATTCAAAAACTTTCAGGAATGACTCAGATTTCATATTTCCAAATATAAGCAAAATCCTAGAGAAATTAACTGAAAATGTTAAAAAATCAAATTGTATCACTCGATAGATGGAATTAAACACAGAAAGTGGTTCCAAAGAACAGCACAACAGTTTGTTAATGAAATGGGAAAAAAAAAAAAACCTATATAAAATGTTAAGACTGAACTGTGTAATGCATTGCTTATAGCTAGCGGGTATCCCCCACAAAACAAATGAATATATAAACAGGTAAAACAAAATCCAGTACATTTTTTATAGCAATTGTCTGACCATCTTAAATGCAATAATACTGATTATTCTTAGCAGTGAATTTGCAAATGAGTATTCAAAAACTAAATCTTGAGAATCACTCTTTTAACTATCCTTCCAACATTAAATAAAATGTTGAAAAATCTATATGAAAAATCGATGACTCTAAAAGAGCCAACATTTAATCTGACTTATTTAATCTGATTATCTTCCCTTCTAGTATAGAACCTACATTTTATAATAGAAAACCTTGGACTCGCCAGTGTTAGCTGCTGGAATGAGGTGTTTGTCCAGTACATCCAGAATGTCACAACAGATTAACTTTAGCTCAGTCTCAACCTGAAAAATAAAAGTCAAAAATTATTTAAGAAATTACACAAATTATCACATTCTCATCTCTGGTTTTGGAGAAGAGAACCATATTAAAGAGAACATATATATCCTTCTCCAAACCTCCTTTTCCACTCTAGATACAAAAGCAGAGAAAACCTGTCTCCGGTTTATGTGAAGTATTTAAGTGATGGGGGCGGGGCGGGGGCAACTCACAGTTCAGCTATAGAATTAAGACTGTGACTACTACTTACTGAATGCAACATATTAACTAGCTTTTTTTAAAAAAAAACTAGCTTTTGTCTCCACTTACATAGGAAAACAAAGATCACTATATTTGACCAAAGATAACTAACTTAAAAGAACTTAGAAGCAGAGTGAAAACCTGAAACCAAGTAGGCTGAATGGCTAGGCTCACAGTTTTTAAGGGATGGAATAAAAACTCAAAGCCAGGCATTCTGCCTCTGGACTCACATTCCTTAACAGCTATTATGCTCAACTGTAAACCACCTTACTGATAGATCCATAACCAGCTACGACATCAAAAGTCCACAGACTGAAGTAAACACTGCCACTCATTTCAATTCGTTTATCATGCCCAAAACACATACTACCTCTTAACACACATATACATTCTGCTCTCAATTTTGTTACAACAATGATGTCTTCCCTGATGTCTTACCTGGTGGTAAAGAATCTGCCTGCAATACAAGAGTCCCAGGTTTGATCCCTGGGTCGGGAAGATACCCTGGAGAAGAGAACTGAAATCCACTCCAGTATTCCTGCCTGGAGAATTCTGTGGACAGAGGAGCCTTAAGGGCCACAGTCCAACTGAGTGAATAATACTTTCACTTTTTCACAATGACATTGTTTAACCTTTCCAAATTCATTTTGTGCCCTCTGCAACCTTCTTTCCATTGTAAATAATTCTCCCACTAACCTTCTATAATCTTACTAATTCTAAGTAAAACCAGCTCTCTCCTGAATGAACTACCTTCTTTATGGCTTTTCAAGTAGAGAGATTGCTCTAAGAGGAGGATGATTTCTGAATTCAGACTCTTAAGTCCTCACTGACTCAGGATGACTGTTCTAATAAAACCCTTCCTCCCTTGGAAGCTCATCCACTATGTTTTAAAATATCAATTTCTGTCATCAATGGATCTCTGCAGGCCCTTCACCCACATTCACTAGTATCTACAGCTTACCTCTCCAATTCCTGGTATCACACACCAAGGCATTATCATGTTCCTTTCAATGTAGTTTTTGATCTCAACTCCACGACCTTTATTTGTGTACTCTTAACTGTGCTATTCTAGCCTGGAATTTTTAGTTCCAATATTTTACTACTGGATTACACCTCTTTTTTTAGTTCCTTTACTCCTGTTATTTATACTCAGAGACACATCAAGACCGCCAGTCTCTTGACTCTTTCATCTTCTCCCAATTTATCAGTTCCTCTCTTTGCTTCCTTTCCTTCTTATCCCAAATCCCACAATCTAGCACACAGACTTCTCCCTTCAGCACTCTCAACCTCCTCATTTCCTCATCCCTCTGAAACACCAATCTGAATACCGACAATTCCTAGTCTTTGTTCCAATGTGCTTGAAGGTAATGGTCACACTGGTACCAGCTCACCACTTTCTATGTGATCCCAGGTATGTTAATCACTCAGAACACCCACTTTTATCTAGAAACTAGAATAATATCTACCCTTTACAGGGTCATTTAAAGATTAAATACAGTAACTTGCACACGTATTTTGTAATTTAGAAATATCTCATGTAAGTCAGCAAATGCTGTTTCCCCTTTCCCTCTCTATCCACCAAATTCACTCCATGCTAACTTTGTGACAGTTAAAAAATTTTAATTCCTCCCACTGTACTTTTAAGAGTGTGTTTAGAATCAGTTTCTCAACACTCAACAGTGGGGGGGCTACTCTATGCCTAATAGGATGCTTAGCAGTAACCTCATCTCTACAAGAGTTGTGACAACCAAAAATGTCTCTACCAAATGTCCTCTGAGGAGCAAAGTCACTTCTGGTTTGAGAACCAGTACACTAGATTAAACTTTCTTGACCTAAAGCCACAGCAAGAAAAACATTACATATCAGCATAAACCCACATATAATGAGACAATAAATTTACCAATATCTGACGTCCTCTGATATTTTCTATTCTATTATAAAAACAATGACTAGACCTATCTTCCATAAGGATGTTAACTGTCTCATTTTTGTACCCATATTACCTATCAACTGTTGTACATAACAGGCACATGAATATTGGTTAAGCTGTCCAAAATGGTAATTTCAAGTTACTCAATGTAGTATTTTGTAGTCACCACAATAGAAATAATGATTAAATTAGTTGTCTACTTGTGTGGTGCTCTCTGCAGCTTTCAAGGGAAAAAAAAGTCTTCTCTCTCCTAAAATACTGTATAGCCTCTAATTCTCAACCCAGATGAGTAAAAGATGCAAATCCAGTCAAATATAAAACATACACTACACAGGTATACAACAATGTGTGTACTGGGCTATGGTCTCAACAGTCTAACACCTCAGACATCATTCTTTGGGCTTCCCTCACAGCTCAGCCGGTAAAGAATCTGTCTGCAATGCAGGAGACCTGGGTTTGATTCCTGAGTTGGGAAGATCCCCTGGAGACGGAAATGGCAATCCACTCCAGTATTCTTGCCTGGAAAATCCCATGGACAGAGGAGCCTGGTGGGCTACAGTCCATGGGGTCACAAAGAGTGAGACACGACTTAGTGACTAAACCACAGGAGATGACAAGATATGTCTAGGATATGCAGGCCACCCAATAGCTCAGACAGTAAAGAATTTGGGAAGATCATCTGGAGAAGCAAATGGTAACCCACTCCAGTATTCTAGCCTGGAGAAGCCCATGGACGGAGGAGTCTGGTGGGCTACAGTCCATGGGGTCACAAAGGAGTCAGACACAACCGAGCGACTTTAACACTAGGATGTAACAATCTCACCATTTGCCGATATTCCCGAATCATTTTTAGTTTGTCTTCTCCTCCCTTGTTTTCTTCTTTCTGTTCAATGCTGCTGATTATTCTCCAGGAAGCTCTTCTAGCTCCAATCACATTTTTATATGCAACAGATAGGAGGTTTCTTTCTTCAACTGTCAACTCCACATCCATCCCTGCTACTTTCTTCATTGACTCCACCATTTCTATAAATGAAAAGTAAAATCAGACCTTACAAACTAAGTTTTGTTAAAACATCCCTATCACAGTAAATCTTTTTTTCTGTCAAGCTAATGTAAAACAAAAGACAAATTTTTTAGCAAAATATTACTTTCACAATCATCAAACTAGCATGAGCAAAAAAACTAAAAAACACAGTAAATTAATAAGAGCCCAGAACAAGAGGATCTAGAATATAAATTGTATGGAACCAAAATGACTTCATATAGTACCAAGTATAATTCAGTATGGCTTGGAGGCATCTCTCTCACGTAAGTAAGACAATTAGGCATGTACACCTACCCATTTCCTAGTAAAAGTAATTCAGCTGGATATTTAGAACAAAAATTTTAAATTTACAGGCTCTAAAATGCATTTTTCAAAAAAAGTGATAGAAAATGCATTTTCTCTCAAATTATTTCCCAACGAAATAATACTGAATTGAGCCAACAGGGAAGTCCGACTGAATTCCTAACCCCCCTCAAAAAAAGTCATGGGAGGAAAGGGCATTCATTTATATAGCAAACATATAGTGAGCATTTTCGTTAGTCACAAACTTATCTTTGGATTTTCCAATCCCTCCTCCTTTAGAAGGGGACTGTCCATCTCCTATGAATTCATTCATTTGGGTGGTTTTCACTTGTTACCACTAGATGGCGAGCAAACAAAGGGGCCCAGATAAACATTGGGAGATCTTGAGTACAGGAAAAAAAATGTAATAAAATGCATGTGAATGTAAAGGAAGAACCAAAATCCCCTCTAGAAACCCTAACTGAACAAATACATTAATGAAGGGACTTCCCTGGTGGTCCACTGGTTGTCCAGTGGCTAAGACTCTGTGTTCCCAAAGGAGGGGGCCCGGGTTTGATCCTTCATCAGAGAACTAAGATCTGACATGGGCAAAGAAATAAATACAAAGAAATGTTGCAAAGAATTAAACAATTAATTAAAACTATGGTTTTGAAAATGACTAAATGTCATTACTACCATGTGACTCTCCAACTTTACAGAGTAAGAACTTTTGGTAATGAGACCCAAGGATCTGCATCCTTAGCATACATTCTACGCATAATAAATACATAATAATTATATGATGAAGATGGTGACTTTATGAAACATTGCTTAATGATTTGCTAAATTATGTGTAAGCCCACGAAATGATGTTTCAAAAAATTATATTTCCAGGAAGTATATCAGGGAGTTAATACAGGAAGTTAATACAAATATTAAGATGGTATGATCTCTAGAAAACAGTGCAGTAGTTTCTTACACCATAAAACTATACACATGTCCAGAGCAACTTTATTCATCATATTCAAAAGGTGGAAACAACCCAAATGTCCATCCATACAGTGGAATACTACTCAAGAATAAAAAACTACTGATACAAGTAACAGCATGGATGAATTTAAAAAACACCACGCTAACCGAAAAAAGCCAGACCTAAATGGACTATGATTCCACTTAAATCAAGTTAGAGAAAAAACTGTAAAATTATAAAAATAGAGAGGAAGTGGCTATCGAGACATGGGGGTGAAGTGAGGGGCTGATGGAGCAAAGGAGTACAAAGGAAATTTGGGGGAAATAGAATTGTTCTATGGTGGTTACACAACTGAACACATTTACTAAAACAATTTTATGTGTAAAGTAGTATATTATAAAATCTTACCTCAATACAGCTGAATTTTTTAAGGCGATTCTGAAGCTTTAAAAAAAATATCAGAGCATATATGGTAATAAGACCATTAATTCATTTGTGGGAGCCGGAGAGCATTCATTTGAAACAACCATTATTTTTAACCACAACCATGGAAAAATGACTCTGGCAGTGTTTAGGAGTAAAGGGGGTATCATTTCAAGCTCACTGCCACACTAGTTCTCCAACAAAGCAATTTTAAAAGTAACCTAGGGTTAAGGTAAAGGTAAAAGCTAAGGTTACTAGGTAAGGAATCCACCTGCCAAAGTAGGAGACACTGGTTAGACCCCGTGTGCCCCAACTATGGAGCCTCTACTCTAGAGCCGGGGAGCCACAACTGCCAAGCTCTCTCACTGCAACTACTGAAGCCCAAGCACCCTAGAGCCCATGCTCTGCAACAAGGGAAGTCACCAAAATGAAAAGCGCAAGCACCACAAACTAGAGTAGCCCCTTCTCCCCGCAACTAGAGAGAAGCCTGTGTAGCAACAAAGACCCAGAACAGCCAAATATATATAAATTTTTAAATAAAATTAAATAAATAAAAAGTAACCTAGCTACACCAACAAAGGACGATAATTCTTTTAAATTACAGACCTTTACAACATTATATATGGAAAAACATTACTAAAATATCTAAAAATTGGGATTCCCCAGTTAACTCAGCAGTAAAGAACCCACCTGCAATGCAGGAGATGCAGGTTCAATCCCTGGGCTGGGAAGATTTCCCTGGAGCAGGAAATAGCAACCCACTCCAGTATTCTTGCCTGGAAAATCCAAAGGACAGAGGAGCCTGGTGGGCTACAGTCCATGAGTTTGCAGAGATGGACATGACTGAGCAACTAAACAACTATATATATATCTATGCCACATTTTATTTACCCATTCAGTTAACATACTTTTGTACACTGACTTCCCACTTTTTAGCTATTATGAATAATGCTCCTATAAACATTCATGTAAGAATGCACGCAAGTCTCTTGTATACTTAAAGACTGAAACTATAAATAGGGTCAGCAAGTGAGGATGATTCTAACTTCTCCATAATCTCACCAACCCTGGTTAGTTTCCTTTTTTTTTTTTTAAAGTCATCCTAGTGGGCCTCAAGAGGTATCTCAGATTTTGATTTGCATTTCCTTAACGTCTAATGATGCTGAGTATCTTTTCATATGCTAACTGGCTATTTGTGCATGCTCTTTGGAAAATATCCATTCAATGCTTTCCAAGTTTTTGAGTTACCTGCTTTTAAATTACTGAGTTTAAAAGCAGGGAATCCCTGGTGGTCCAGTGGTTAAGACTCCAAGCTCCCAATGCAGGGAGCCTGGGCTCAATCCCTGGTCAAGGGGGCCGGGGCTCAATCCCTGGTCAGGGAACCAGATCCCACATGCTGCAACTAAAAAAAAAAAAATAAAAAAAAAAATAAAAATCCACATGCCACAACTAAGACCCAGGGCAGTCAAATAAATTAAAATTAAAAAATAAAAAAAACTTTTTGTTTTTAAACAGCAGTTACTTTTTAAAAGTCCAACACTACTCATAGCTCTTTGCCTTCAGAAATGTCTCCATTTCAGGAGGAATAAGACTAAGGGTAGCATGAATAAGAAGAGGAAAGAGCTTCATGATGCTGCTAGAAGAAGTCTTACAACCAGTGCTTTGTACCAATTTGTGCAAATTATGACTATAGTGAAATTCTCGTAACACTGGTGTCATCCTTAACACCTTTGAACATTTAGCATTCATTTCACACCAGCAATAGAAACATAATCCTAACTACATTATACCCCCACCAAACTGTGTGAAAACCCTATTTATCCAAAATTCTAGACTAGTCACACCCTTAAAATCTCCAACAGCAGAGGATTAACACTAGTTGTATTCACATAAACTTCTCAAACACAATTAGCATTTCATGAAATCACCTTCACAGCAACTATTTTTATCAATGAGATTTCAGCATTTCTTGCACGAAGGGAGGCTGTCAAATCTCTCTGCGGCAGATATGTTCACAATTTATGAACCAGAGAACAGCAATTTCATCATCAAATCACTATCTATGGAGGCAGAGTTGGGTACATGAGGTTTAAGCAACAATATATAATTCCTGGGACTCCTGATAGTTGGGGGGACAATGGGTAGCTGACTGAAAATCACCACTGTTACAGAAACTCTGAAATATGTAATCCTCACAACTCAAAGGACATCTGAACCAAATACTAAGTTTGTTTTGTTCCAGGTCATTTCTCCTTCATTGAATAACAACAGCCTAGCCCATTACACTGAACCAGCTTGCCCCTGTTTGTTACTGACTACCCTGCTGTGTGCACTAAACCACTTCAGTTGTGTCCTGTTCTCTGCAACCCCATGGACTGTAGCCCTCCAGATTCCTCTGTCCATGGCATTATTCCTGCAAGAATACTGGAATGGGCTGCCATTTCCTCCTCCAGGGGATCTTCCCAACCCAGGGATCGAACTCTTGTCTTTTATGTCTCTTGCTCTGCCGGGCGAGTTCTTTACCACTAGCACCTCCTGGGAAGCAGTAAATGCCTATTCCCAATTAACAAGACTATGGAGAGACTCATAATATTACATGATCTGATCTTGAATCCTATACATGAAATGACTAAAGAAGATCAAAACTCTTTCATAATACAAAGTCAAGGCATCTGGGTATATTCTGAGAACTTGGTATACTGTATTGCAGAAGTCTTATGGATTCATCTGCTATAGATTATCCAGGAGAGGCACAAAGTATGTGAATGTGAAGGCTACAGACTTGTCTTTTATACGGAAAAGTGACAGGCTGGTGAAAAAAAAAAAAAAAAAGAGGAGGGGGCAGGAAATAAACCCATCAAAGCAATCTGTAACAGAGGATAGAAAAGTGTCATTTTAAATAATAACCAGATTTGCTTTCCAATCGAGGGCCCCTTAGGGTATAGGGTATGTTTACAGAAACAGTCAACAGGGGAAAAAATCCAGCTCTTCCTTTTATCTATTTAAAAGACTAAGATGACCTACCACTTCACACCCCTTAGGAGGGCCACTATTAAACCAGAAAACAGGTGTTGGCAACAATGTGGAGAAATTGGACCCCGTGTCCTATTAGTGGACATGTAAAATGGTACAGTTGCTGTGTAAACAAGTATGGTGGCTTCTTGAAAATTTCTGAATAGAATTTTCATGACCCAGCAATTCCCCCTTCTAGGTAAATACCGAAAAGAACTGAAAGCAGGGTCTTAAAGGGATATATTTGGGTATTTTTATAGTAGCATTATTCACAATAGTTAAAATGTGGACGCAACCAAGTGTCCATCAATGAATTAATAGATAAGCAAAACATAGTATACACTTGCAATGGACTATTAAAAAGGAAATTCTGCAATATGCTACAACAGAGATGAACATTGAGAACAGTATGCTAAGTGAAAGAAACCAGTCACAAAAAGACAAATATTGTACAATGCCACTTATATGATACTTAAATTAGTCATAAACTATAATGTTAGTTACCAGAGGCTGAAGGGAGAAAGTGAAGTACTGTTTAATGGATGATTTCCACTTTACAAGATGAAAAGAATTATAGGGGTGGATAGTAATGGCCACACAAAAATATGAATGTATTTATTTACCACCACTGAACTATACATTTAAAAATAATCAACATGGTAAATTTTGTTATTTTGTGTATTTCCTCTCTCTCACACATCACTAGCCCACACACACAATGAAGATAAACTAAGTAGCTCTGTCCCAAACTCTGTAGTCCCCCTTTCTCAATGAAAAGTAATCCAAATGACAGACATGATGATAATAGCAGAATTTCAATTAACTGGGGAGTGGTGAAAAGCAATGCCTCCATAGACCCAACATGAGAATAAAGTTAAGACAATAAATTTATTTCTAGCTTACATGAAGACAAGCCTCCCAAATCACTATGTCTAATGGAAAGAATGCAAAGTTATCTCAGGGGTGATGCAGAACTATCATGGGGAAAGCCAGGGGGGGAAAAAACAAAGTACCTCTGCAAATTGTAAAACTCTGTAAAATTCACCTTGTTGTAATGATAAAAATCACCTCAGTAAAAAATATCTCTAGATCAATTTTTAATTATCAGCCATGGCTGTTTGAAATTATTATTCTGGGATCTATCAGAATGTATTTTGTATGCATATATCTAAACTAACAAAGAAGTATTTACGCCCCCAAGATACATTAATATTTCTATTAAAGAGTACTTTTTCAAAAGAGAAAGATCTATTTTTAAATTAGAAGAGCAGTGTAGGATCTGTACTTTTCAATATAAATCCACCATTTCCCCCTATTTAGCTTTTTTACTTTACCACACAATGACTATTATCTTACAGACACTTTACAAAATAAAATCTGAAATAAGGATAATACAATAAAGAGAATCACCAACAGAAAAAGCCATTCGTCACTAAATGAGAACAGCAAGAGAGAGAGAATAAATATCTCAAGTAATTTTCCGATTGCTGAGAAAAAGTTTTGTTTTGTTTGGCTGCGCCACACCCTGTGTGATCTTAGTTCCCTGACCAGGGATCAAACCCACACTCCTGCTGTCTTAACCACTGGACCACAAAGAAGCCCCCAGTGTCAAACAGTTTAAACAGTTTACAACATTCTCATCTTATGATTATCAGGGAAAGGCAGGATATATGAAGATAAATGGCTCTTGTACCATACACAGAAAAAAATTTTTGTGTCATCTGGGCTAAAAGAGGGAAAGAGAACACCAGCAAAGGAAAACCTGATGTCTGCGTTAGGGGGAGGGAGAAGTTCCCAAATGAATAAAAAGCAGAAAACCAGACTTGTGTCAGCAACATTTAGAGAGTAGCTAGACTGAGGATAAAGAAAGAACTAAAAAGCCTAAGATGAAAGAGCTCCAGTTGGCCAAAGAGCTTACTGTGATGAATGTCTCCCTTAAAATCTCAATACTTAGTTCTGAAGAGATATGGTTTAGAAATTAAGGAATGAAAAGAAGGAACTCCACCACAGACTCAGTTTGCACAAAAGGGGGGAGTGTTATACCCTTTAATTATTCATTCACATTGAGGCATGCCACGAATGCAAAATACTTTTCATATGACAGCATGTACATACTTAACCTAACAGCCAAAGGATGATTTTACTCATCTTTAGAGAATCTGGCATATAATCTTGAGACAGATCAGCCTCCCCTAAGACTTTGGAAAGCAGAGAGGCCTGGATGTAATCTATTTAACATCTCAAAACTGAAAGTACAAAGAGAAAGTCAACATGTTTTCAACCTTTCTGAACTGCAATTGATAATTCTGTATTCCCAAAGGATAGAACAGGTGTGCTTGGGAACCAAATTATTCTCCAAGTCTCAGAGCCTTGACACAACAAAGGTTTCCTTCTCACTCAAATGTTTGGGCGAGGCCACCATCTTTAAGCTGTACCATTTGGTACTTCAGGCTTCACTTCAGCCTTGGTACTTCAGTCCAAGAAGCAAGGAGAGAAACAGAAGAAATCAGGAAAGGGTTCGTCACTGCCTCTATACAGTTAGACAAAAATTTCTGCTCATGTTTCACTGGCCAAAACAACTCACATGACCTCATTGCTCAAGTATAAGAGGCTGGAAGAAGCGGGGAGGGCACACCACAGTGACTCAATATAGCTTTAAAAAAAAAAGCCAATGAAACCACACTAAGATTTTTTTAAAACTGTCAAATCAGACATTACTTATAAAAGCACAGATATGCATCAAAATTACAGGCAATTAGTTAATGCAGATAACAAATTTTGCCTATGGTTAATGACAACAGAAGCAACAACTTAAAATGCCCCAAGTTAAACTGTTACTGTATTTGATAAAAAGAAGTTTCAAGTGTGTTGGGAAAAAAATTTCCAAGGTACTAAATCTAAGAGGAATTTACCATATACTGCAGATCTTTAAGTAAAAGGAAGAGTCACAGAAAATGACCAATTTACATAAGAAGCAGTCTTCACTCAGATACTTCTGATCTCATGAAACCAATGACAGTATTTCTATAGAAAGTTACCTTTGTGAGAGGTTTCCCTGGTGGTCCAGTAGTTAAGAATCATCTTGCAATGCATGGGACACAGGTTCAATTCCTGGCCTGGGAAGATCCAACATGTTTGGAACCCACAAAGCTTGTGTGTCACAACTACTAACTCCATGTGCTACAACTACTGAAGCCTGTTTGCCCAGAGCCTGTGCTCCACAAAAGAAGCCACTACAATGAAAAGAGTAGCCCGGACTCTCCACAACTAATGAAAGCTTGCGAGCAGCAACAAAGACCCACCACAGCCAAAAACATAAATCTATTTTTTATAAAGGAAGTTATTTATGTGAATGTCCAGGTATTATGCTGCTTCCAGATGATCTGATGGACTCATGACTTCTATGAGGTTTCTATGACTCATTTCTTAGTAGCAATGACCATTAGTATTTAGGAATATACAGATAGAGTCAAATTTTTTCTAAAACTATCCTTTTTCTGTGTCACAGTGACAAATACACTACTGGCACCAACAATTATGTACCATAAAGCATAGAAAAGAAATTTGATTTGGGTAATTTTAAGGGCAGGTATTATCAGCTAACCATCAAACAAATTCAGTATTATCCCTAGGGAACATGGTTTTTAACAGAGGTATATTTTCATAAACCCATTAGATTAGCTGGTTACAAAACATATTCCCGGGGGTGGGGGGAAAGAAAGCAAAAGTGACTTATATTGGCAACTGAACATTAAAATTCCTGCTGAATTTGACAATTTAGTTTTACCACTAATAATTCAGCTACATCACAAAGTTTGTGATACATCACTTTAAAAGGTTTTTTGCACTTTTATGAGTGTGCTTCCAAATCACTAAAGAGTTATATGTGGTGCTAAAACACAACTTAAGATTTTACATTACTCAAAATAGTAACTTAGTCCATTGAAAAATTCTTAACTGGGAACTCCCTGGCAGTCCAGTGGTTAGGACTCCACGCTTTAACTGTCAAGGGGCTGGGTTTGATCTCTGGTTGGGAAACTAAGATCACAAACCATATGTTGCAGCCATTAAAAAAAAAAAAAAAATTTTTAATTCCAATAGTTAATGTGGAAAAGATCTAAAAACACAATAAAAAGCTAATGTGTGTAGTTTTAGGAGTTTTCTTCTATCACTGACATGCTCCTAGAGAAATAAAAAGCTACAGTAACCACTAGTTTTCTTTCATTCAAACTGACCAAAATATCGACACGTATCTTACACATATTAAGAAAGAATTATTAAAAAAAGTAATCTGAGTAAACAGTTTGGTCAAGATTTGGAAGCCAATCCTGGGATTTTTCTTTAAACAAAAGATCAAATGGCTTAAAACAGACAGAATTAAAAATGTGACATCTACATTTTGTGTTGAGTACCAGGAAACAAGCAGGATGCTGAAAACAAAATAGGGGGTCTGGGAAACCTCTCAAAGGGGTCTTATTTTATTCTAGTTATCACTTTTACTATTCTTGTCATAGCTACATATAACTTTGACCTACGTCACTTAACCTTTATGAATCTGTTTCCTCACCTACAATTTGGAAGATAGCCACCACTCACTGGGTTATGAGGGTTAAAACGAGATTGCATCATTAGCTCCCTGGCACCTAATAGGAACTCAATAACATGTTAAAATCCTTTTCTCTGTTTGCCTCTTGTAAGATTTAAAAACAAATCCAGGAAGATGTAAGCACTTGGAGTGTTGACAAAGCACTTGACACAGTAATGAGCTAAATAAAGAACACAGAACTTAGTCTTAATGGCATCTAGAATGGAGAATCCTTTCCAAATGGTTTTCAATTTACTTCACTCAGATCCACCAGAGGAATCACTATCTTCATAAACAATAAGACTTTAAACTTCAAATGACTCCTTAATCCATGGGCTGCAGAACGTATGTTGTGTCAGCAGGCATGAAAACAGTGTTAATTTCATCATACATCTTCATCAGAGCTCTTGGGTGACCAGGTGCACTGTCAATGAGCAGCAATATGTTGAAAGGAATCTTTTTTCTTAAGCAGTAGGTCTCAACAGTGGGCTTAAAATATTCAATAAAGCATGTCGTAAATAGATATGCTAAACATCCAGGCTTTTTTGTTCCATTTATAGAGTGCAGGCAGAGTAGATTTAGCATAATTTTTACAGGCCCTAGGATTTTCAGAAATCAAGAAATGAGCACTGGCTTCAACTTCAAATCACCAGCTGCATTTGTCCCTAATAAGCATATCAGCCTGTCCTTTGAAGTCAGGCACTGACTTCTCTCTTTTTCCAGTAGAAGGCTATGAGACATATGTTTGACACTGGTCTTCAAAGTTCTTCCATGGTAATTCAGTAACAACTGCCCACAGAGGTAGTTAGCCTGATAATACACCTTTATTGGCTATCAGCTGGCCCTCAAGTTCCAACTGATGTTTCCTTCACGAACAAAGTAAATCACTGGCTCCTAAATCTTTGTTTCAGGGTCCACTTCTTGAGAAACTCAAAACTAAGAAGATGCAGTTGAAGAACATCATCTATAATCCTTGACACAGGAAGTGCAGCCTGCAGACAAGTAACATCAGACATCAGCTGGCTTATGAAAAAGCAGAATGCCATCCACCATCACAACCCTGATTTATCATCTCTACTTAAAGACCTCTGGGTGATGTGCGTACCAATTAATGTAAAATTCAATGCTCTATAAGGATTACTCTTTCAAATTTGCAGCGACTTACTTTATGACTGCATAATGCATTTTTATAAATGTTTTATTTGTGCTTGAAAATAATGTATATTCTCTTACAGCTGGGTGTATATATATTTTTTATATCCTTTCATTCAAGCTTGTTAATTGTGTTCAAAGCTTTTACACTTGTTTTTGTCTGCCTGACTTACCATTTACTAAGAGATGTTTATTGAAACCTCCCAATACAGTAATAGGTTTGTCAACTTCTTCCCATAGTTCTGTCAATTTTTACTATATACACTTTGGAGCATTACGTGCACTGTTTTATACTCTTGCTGAATTAAACTTTTTATCATTACAAAAAATACACACAGAACTTAAATCTAGTAAGTAAAGCCTCTTGTATAATCTGGCTTTTTTTCTTTCTGGCCCAGACATTTCCATTCTTAGGCCTCATATGCTTCACCCCATATCATACCTTTGATAATACATCTGAAGCAATCCCCCTCTCCCCACCATCCAAATAGATGAGTACATCATCTATTAAAACTAGGAAAACTAAAAGTGAAAGTGAAGTTGTGTCCAACTCTTTGCAACCCTATGGACTGTAGCCCACGAGGCTCCTCCATCTATGGAATGTTCCAGCAAGAGTACTGGAGTGGGTTGCCATTTCCTTCTCCAGGAGGAAAACTAAACTCCTAGTAAACTCCTTTATATTAGTTAACTTAAATTATTTTATCATTCACAAGGGGGAACATTCCTAACAAACGTTAAATAAATATTGATTAAAAAGTACAATGAAAGAAAAAAAAAGTACAAGAATGGATATATAGGAGAAATCTTTAGGAATGACTGTGAAGAAGCGAACTCCTAATCCTATCACCTAATCAAAACAGTATGAAAATACAGAGGCAGATACAGGGGAAAGTGACAGAAATCAATAAACTACATTAAATTAAGGAGAAAAAATAGTCAGAGGTCCATCCATAAGGTATGCTGTGCCACTCAAAAGTAAGAATTGACAAATTTTTTTTAAAACTAGACAAAAAACTATGCAGTACTGCCACAGAAATTTCTCATATTCTCAAACTGAGGGTATATATATATGTATAATATTTCATTATAACTAAGTTATATATTATATATTAAATTACATTAATATAATTATAATATTTATAACATTTAACTCTGGAAAAATGGCTGAGAAAGCCTCTAAGAAGTGAGCTCTACAAAGTTATCTAGTCAAATCCAACTATATACCTGAAGTCTGTATTACAGTTGAGTACCCATCAAATGCCTTAAATTTTAACTTTTTTAAATTATGAAAGTATGATAACACATTTACGGGAGACTAGAAAAAAACAGGACAAGCTTACATATAGTTCCATTATATATCAAATGCCGTAAGAAGCATTCTCAGTGACTCTAGTTCAGCGACATGTTTGAAAAGTGATCTATTCCAGTGGTTCTCAACCCTGGCTGTACGGTAAAATCTCTTAGAAATGTTTCCTTCCATAAAGGTAGACTGACAAAGGTGAACAAATGAGAAATTTAAAAATTTTCATGTTAGACTGGTTGAAATAGTCCAATTTTTATTTTAAAAACTTTTTTATATTCAGAATGTTTTGAGGGAAAAAGGCACATGGCTGAATAACATATGTAATAACTTTTCAATGAAAGAATGTAGCATATTATGTATATATACTATAAATACGTATTTTAGGAAACTTTTTACACATCTCTGAAACCTAGATTTTTCTTAATCAATGGTATGTCATGATGTAGTTAGCATCTTATTACTTTATGTAAATAAAGTAATACATCTTTTACAGTTATAAAAGATAAAGGAAGAAGGACCATATTAACAGTATATATTAACTGCTGAAAAGAGGAAAAACTGACTTGACTGAACAAATGGCCTAAACCCAAGGTCAAAAGACCCACCCAAAAACCCATCTACCGAAAAAATACATAAAGAGAAACGCTGTATCATTAAGTTCCTGGAGCTTCTAAGCTTTAGTCTCATATCAAGAATTTATAAACAGCAGTATTTTTTTCATGCTCAACACTGTTTAATTTCTTGATTCCTTGATTAAATAAAATACCATGTGAACATACTCAATGGCCATATGAAAAAGCTAGGGGATTGACGAATAAGCACTAGTTAAGACTCCAAAGCTAGAAAGAAACAAAGACCCCCACAATGGGTAATGAGAAAGGAGACACTTCTTTATAAAACAGTAAGAAAAATTCCAAATTAATAAAAGGAATTCTACTGATTACACTTAAGGAATCACACTATATAATCTAATAAATCCAAACAGTTTCTTACAACTGAATTTTACTGTGAAGTCTAACACTGAGACCAACTCTTGTCTGGAAAGAACAATAAGGGTAGTCTTTCTAAATTCTCTTTATCTTTGACAACCAGCAAAAAAAAAGAGATGAAATTCCATTCATGTTATTTGAGGGGAAAAGCAGGATTTTATACACCTCTTCTCCCAAATGATCAAAATACCCAGAGTCCCTATGTTGCATAGTTCCTACAGTGACAGTGCTGCATTGAAAGAATTGCAAATACAGCAAATCTGAATCCATTATCCTGAGGGAAAAACAGACCTAGAAAGGAGAAATAGGTAAAATCAACAAAAGTAAAAAAAGCAAAACCAACCTCTGAGGGAAAATATTCACGGACACTCCCTCACTAATCCTGGTGCTTCCTTAAAAGTTGATGTCACTTGGGGTATACTGAGGCCTCACCTTGCAGGCCTTCCAACCACCACTCACACTACGCTAAATTATATAAAATGAATATAATTAAGTGAACCAGTAGCTCAGCTGACTGGAGTAAAACCCAAAGTTACAGACACAGTCCCCAGCTGAAGTTAATTTGTTCCATAGCTACTTTCGTCTCTCACTAGAAAATATACTCAAACCTACATACTATACTCTTCTGTCTTCTTCCTATATGAAAGGTAACAGAATTAAGCCACAAGACTGTTCAAAGCAACCTCTGAGTCATAAAATTAAAATGTAAGGAACAAAATAGAGCAGCTGGCTTGAACTAACGTTTACATACCTATAAATATGAAAGTGTGTGGAATATCAGCTTGGAAATGAAAAGACTAGCTGAATTCCAGTGATCCCCTACTGCTGTCACTTTTCCTAAGGTTCTTAATCTTTATCTGTAAAATGGGTAGCACCTTCTCTGCAGGGTTGTTTTTGAGGACTGAGATAATGGTAAGCACCTGCAACAGCTGCCAATAAACAAATGGTATTAATACAGGATTTTACTATCAGTCGATGAAAATAATTTTTGAGGAAAACTTTTGTTAATACCACTCAACTCTAGTTAATTAATGAAGAAAAAAATGTAGCTTTCTACAAAAGTCTTTAATATGGAACAAGAACCAGCACCAGATACAATGACGCCTTACAATTACACCACTGTTGTTACTAACTCAAATTAACTCTTAATTACACATGCTAACAGAAGAGTAATTCTAAAAAGCATTTATATAGGGACTTCCCTGGTTGTCCAGTGGTNCAAAAGTCTTTAATATGGAACAAGAACCAGCACCAGATACAATGACGCCTTACAATTACACCACTGTTGTTACTAACTCAAATTAACTCTTAATTACACATGCTAACAGAAGAGTAATTCTAAAAAGCATTTATATAGGGACTTCCCTGGTTGTCCAGTGGTTAAGAATCTGCCTTGCCAATGCAGGGACACAGGTTTGATGCCCGGTTGGGGAACTAAAATTCCACACATGCCACAGAGCAACTATGCCCATGTGCTTTAACAACTTAAGCCACAACTACAGTGCTCTCACTCTGACAAAAGGTCCCGCCATGACACAAAGATCCCATCCTGAGTGCTGCAACTAAGACCTGTCTCAGCCAAATAAATACTTTAAAAAATAAAAGCATTTATACATTCACTGCAAAATAACCCCCTGAAAGGACTTTTTGTCTTTTTTGTTTACTGATGAATCCCAAGTGCCTAGTACATACTCTGAATACAAAGGCTTTTCAAAACACAATAATCTTGACACTCAAGTATGTACCATTTTTCTTATTCATGCACCAGCCTAAACAGAGGAGCCTCTCACTCTAAAATTAATTTTTATCTTCTCGTAAAAAATTGTTAGCCTTGGGAATTCCCCTTTCACTGCCAAGGGCCTAGATTTGATCCCTGGTTGGGGAACTAAGATCTGATAAGCCATGCAATCAGTCCAGTAAGAAAAAACTTACCCTTTAAAAAATTTTAAACATTCCTAATTAGTTTCTGGTAGGTAGAAAAACAAGACATCCTTTTACAACGATTTTACAATTTTGATTGCAGAAAGGTTCTCTCTCCCATTAGTCTCGATATTGATGAAGAGGGGAAAAAAATCCCTTACTCTACTCAAAACAGATTTCTCCTCTCAGAATTTTAAGAAGATATTCCCAAAAAGGTGAGATGAAGAGGAGGTAGAGGTAGACAGAAGAAAGACTGGGGAAGTAAATGACCAAAGGTACATATGGGAGGGGAGGGAAAAAAGAGCTCAAAGTCTAAATCTTTCCATAACTTCTGCCAAATTTCATACAAATCAACTTTCATAGTAATGTATTACTATTTTATTTGGCTGCCCCGGGTCTTAGATGTACCATGTAAGATCTTTAGCTGTGGCATGTGGAATTTAGTTCCCTGGCCAGGAACTGAACCAATGCCCCTGGCATTGGGAGCTCAGGGTCTTAACTACTGGATCACCAGGAAGTTCCCACAGGTGGGGGGGGGGGGGGGGGG